>CM055062.1:5822291-5857611 GCA_029204045.2 Tillandsia leiboldiana
GGGAATGGGGGCCACCATGGGTGGGGGGTGTGAGGGTGAAGTCGAGGCAGGTGACTCGGCCAGGCCGGGCATTGCTGGCGGTGGGCATCGGGGAAGGTGCCCGATGTTGCCTTTGGAGGCAGGTGCTCGGCGGTGGGGGCATCGGGGAAGGTGCCCGATGTCGTAATGATACAGGGTGTGGTAAGGTGGAAGGTGCATGGGAGGGATAGTTGCTCCGGTGTTTTGTGGTTTGCCTTATCTTTTGTTTACTACGCTTATCATGCTATTTCTAGTCACTGAACTTCCCCACTTCGTGACAGGTTCGTCCAGGGGCGAGTGCTATGGGCGCCGGTGAGGACGTTAGGGTGCTGATCTGATTTATGGGTGACTTCAGATAAGTGACTCTTCTTTCCTTTCTTTTTATTATTCATGGTAGCTAGTTGTGGATTGCGACACCCCGTGGGTCGAAGTGGATGTTGCCCTTTCTTCCTTTCTTTTTGAATAATTGAATGAATACTACGTTCTCTCTTAATTGGCCGTTTTGAACGATGAAAAAAAAAGAAAACCGTTTGCGAAAAACTATTTTAAAACGTGGGTGTCGTGTGGGCACCAAGCTTTATAAACCTTGTGGGATTTATGTGTTTACGAACTGTTTTCACAAACGAGGGCATCGTGTGGATGCCGCTTTCAAAACCTTGTGATTATTTATCCTTTCAAAACACCGGCCTCTATGCTCTAAGTGAATGCTAGAATGTCAGTGAATTGTTGGGTGTATGTGTACGAGACCCCAACTGATGTGGTTAGAGATTGTATGTACTACGCCTTGTGAGACACTTTGTAGTTGAGACGCCGTGCATATACAAAGGCTCTGCTCATTTGCAGAGCGAAATTGTGTATGCGGCGGGTCTGTGCACGCGCCGGGGAGTAATGTTTTACAAAAAAAAAAATATATGGCTGAATCAGGGGCATCGGTGGCTCCTCTTCCGCGCGATTCGAACCCCGGGGCGTGACAGATTAAGATGGTATCAGAGAGGTAAACTTTAACCACAACAGTCGGGGCCTAACATCCACGGGCGCAATACTCTTGGCTACTGAGTAATAAAGTGAACACGGGATAAATAAAACGCGAGTGCTCGTTGGGGAAAAGGGGGAGGGAATTAGTGTTTTTTCTTTTCTCCCTCTAGTGCCAGCACTAGTGGCGTGCCGTCTTATTTAAACTAGGAGTAACTGGTTCGTGCAATGTTCAGATCATGGCCAGGACTAGATCCACAGCCGAGGACACGGGGGCGGACGCAGCGGAAGCGATGACTGCGGAGAATCAGCTCCTAAGGCAGCAGCTACAAGAGATGGCGGAACAGTTGGCAGCCCTGAAACGACCGCGTGCGCCAACTGACGCAGCAACAGCAGGCCGCTGCGACGGCAGAGGTTGCCCCGGGCCCTCTCCCGGGGCCAGCTGCACCGGTGATGGAGACCGAAGGAGGGGCTGCCCCCACCCGGGCCCCGGCCCCAGAGGTGGCCCCTTCGACCGGCAACGGCAGGGCCGGCGGCGACACCAATCGTCGGAATTGCTCGACCGAGTGTGACGGTAGTGTTACCCACTCCCGCCGCGACCGCCAACGTCGCGAAGGAGGGGGCGAACCTACCAAACGAGCGAGACCGTGTGCGCGCCAACCTGGCCGACTTCAAGAAATACGATCCGCCAACGTTCGAGGGGGACACGACGGACCCCTGGGTTGTGGAGAAATGGGTGGATACGATGGAGAATTATTCGAGGACCTATTGATGGAAGACCATGAGCGGGTCCCCCTGGCGCCACTTGCTCGAGGGGAACGCCCGCATTTGGTGAAGGACCGTACGCCCCGACTCTGCGTCGGGCGCTACCCTTCCGTCATGGACTACCTTTTAAACAGCAGCTATCGGGGCGTTCTTTACAACAGCGTGAAGAAACAACTGGAGGACGACCTAAACCACATCAGGCAGGGAACCAAAACAGTAATGGAGTACCAGAGGGAGTTCGTGGAGACTGGCGAACTGTGTCCCGTTCGTCATTCGGGACGAACCCATAAGGCACAACTGTTTGTGGATGGATTGAGGACTGACATTTTCCAAGTGGTGGACGCGGCGGATCTGCATACCTTTCAGAAGGTGGTCGACCGAGCCACCATCGTGGAGCGGAGGCTTTGCCGTCACGCTGCCGCCCGAAGGGAAGGCTCCCACCAGCAAGACGACAGGAAGCGGACCCAGACGGCTCAGGGGGAGGGGGCTCCTCCAGCGGGAATCGGTCCCCCCTAAGCGGTGGAGGCCCCCAGCAAAGGACCAGGGAGAGCGCGGGAGAGGGACAACGCCCGGAGGCACCGCTCATGCGTGATCTGCGGCGGGGCGCACCGAGTGATGGATTGCTCCAAGAGACAGGACCATTGTTTCCGATGTGGCAAGCAGGGACACTTCCGTTTCAACTGTCCCCTGAACCAAGGCACCACATCTTCAGCAGCCTCCGTGCCTTCACCCCAGCACGCAGGGCGGGGGAGAAAGCGCCAATGACGTCAGCCCCCAGACCGCCAGCACCCCGATCTGTAGGGGAAAAGCCACCGCCTTCGGGAGGCCCGCGTCTATTCGATGGGTCAGCAGGAGACGCACCCGTCTGAGCACGTCGTCGCAGGTATCACTCTTGCTTCTGTTTATCGCGCTTAGAACCCTTTTTGACACCGGAGCGACCCTCTCGTTTATGGTCCGAGACTTCGCACTGACCCATGATTTTGAGTTTGAGACCCTTACCCAGTTTGATGACCGTACACACCGCGGGGGGATCCTTGGAGGCACGCAACATGGTGCCTTCCTGCCCTATATGGATGGGAAGGCTTCCGTGCCCCTGGGATCTGGTAGTCATTCCATTGAAAGAGTATGATGTAGTGCTCGGAATGGATTGGCTCACGTGGTACCTTGCGGTCATAGACTGCGAGAAGCGCGAGGTACGACTGATGTACCCCGATTTTCCGGAGAACGTGTACTTGGCTTGCAAGAGCGTTTCCTTTTCTTCCATGATTCCTGCATCCCGAGCCAGGAAGCTGGTAGAGGGCGGGTGTATGGCCTACTTGGTGTCGGTGGCCCTGGCCGCCGGATCCTCCACGGCACTCCCCGACATCCCTGTGGTGAGGGACTTCCCAGATGTTTTTCCGGCCGAACTACCTGGATTACCCCCCGAGCGAGAAGTTGTCTTTCCCATTGAGCTTCCACCCGGCACTCGACCAATCACGAAGGCCCCCTACAGGATGGCCTTCGCGGAGCTGAAGGAACTTAAGGCGCAGCTAGAGGACCTTCTGGACAAGGGGTTATCCGACCGAGTGTGTCCCCTTGGGGCGCACCTGTACTCTTTGTACGAAAGAAAGACGGGAGCTTGCGGTTGTGCATCGACTACCGGGAAATCAACAAAGTCACAGTGAAAAACAAGTACCCCTTACCTAGGATTGATGACCTCTTTGACCAGCTGCGGGGTGCAACTGTCTTTTCAAAAATCGACCTGCAGTCGGGCTACCACCAGCTCAGAGTTCGAGACGAGGATATTCCGAAGACGGCATTCCGGACTCGGTATGGCCATTACGAGTTCACAGTAATGCCGTTCGGGCTTACCAATGCCCCAGCGGTGTTCATGGACATGATGAACCGAGTTTTCAGACCCTTCCTGGATCAGTTCGTTGTGGTCTTCATCGACGACATCCTGATTTACTCCACCACCGATGAGAAGCACGAGGAGCACCTTCGAATTGTTCTACAGACCCTTAGGGAGCAGGAGCTGTTCGCAAAACTTAAGAAATGCGAATTCTGGCTTCGCGAAGTGGGGTTTCTAGGGCATATCATTTCAGCAGCAGGAGTCGCAGTGGATCCCAAGAAGGTGGAGTCGGTGACCGACTGGCCCCAGCCGACCACAGTGACAGAGGTGCGCAGCTTCTTGGGCCTTGCGGGATACTACAGACGTTTCGTGGAGGGTTTCTCGAAGATTGCGACCCCTCTGAACCGCCTAACCCGGAAAGGAGTAAAGTTCATATGGACGGTCCAATGCCAAGAGAGCTTTGAAGAACTTAAGAAACGGTTAACAAGAGCGCCTGTGCTTGCCTTACCAACCCCTGGAGAAGACTACGAAGTCTACTGCGATGCATCGCGAATAGGACTGGGAGGAGTACTAATGCAGCAAGGAAGAGTCATTGCCTATGCTTCAAGACAACTCAAGGATTACGAACAGAACTACCCGATCCATGACTTGGAGCTTGCCGCAGTGGTCTTCGTTCTGAAACTGTGGAGGCACTACCTCTACGGTGTGCATTGCAACGTGTTCTCGGACCACCAAAGCCTTAAGTACCTTTTCACCCAGAAGGAGCTTAACCTACGGCAGAGGAGGTGGTTGGAGCTACTGAAGGACTACGACTTAACCATCCAGTACCACCCGGGGAAAGCAAATGTGGTAGCCGACGCTCTAAGCCGAAAGGGACAAGCAGAAGGAACTTCGGCGGGCGCGATCACGCAGCAGAACGACTTGATCGCGGAATTTTCACGATTGAGGTTGGAAGTGGTACCAGCAGGGACGGTGTGAGCGACTGTTGACCCTAACAGTCGCGCCGACCCTATTGGAGAGGATTCGGGAAGGCCAAGGTGCGGATCCGCAGCTACAGCTGGAACGAGATAGGATTTCACCGGAGCAAGAAGGAGACTTTGCAGTGGGAACGGACGGCACCCTTCGGTTCCGAGGGCGGATCTGCGTGCCCGATCTGCCGGATCTAAAGAAAGAAATCCTGACTGAAGCACATTGCGCCCCCTACGTGGCGCACCCTGGAGGCACCAAGATGTACCGGGATATCCGACAGACCTTCTGGTGGCCAAGATTGAAGGGAGATGTGACGCTGTTCGTGGCTCACTGTTTGATTTGCCAACAGGTGAAAGCCGAGCATCAGCGGCCGGCGGGGAAATTGCAACCTCTACTCGTGCCCGAATGGAAGTGGGAGCAAGTCACAATGGACTTCGTCACCGGATTCCCCCGTTCGCAACAGGGACACGACGCTATCTGGGTTGTCGTGGATCGGCTAACGAAGTCAGCTCACTTCCTAACCCATCCACACGACCTGGACACGTGACCGGCTGGCACAGGTCTACCTCAGCGAGATTGTAAGGCTGCACGGGGTGCCAACGACGATCACCTCGGACAGGGACACGAGGTTCGTTTCGAACTTTTGGAAGAGTCTACAACGAGCCTTGGGGACCAAGTTACACTTCAGCTCAGCCTTTCACCCCCAGACGGACGGGCAATCCGAGCGGGTGATCCAGATACTCGAGGACATGCTTCGGGCGTGCGTGCTGGATTGGGAGACGGATGGTCGCGCTACCTACCCCTTGCAGAGTTCGCTTATAACAACAGCTACCAAGCGAGCATTAAGATGGCGCCGTACGAAGCGTTGTACGGCAGACGCTGTAGATCCCTGATCTGCTGGGACGATCTGGGGGAGAGAAAGTTTTTGGGGCCGGACCTAGTGGCCGAGACAGAGGAAAGGGTGCGCCTCATCAGGCGACGTTTGGCGACCGCCCAGAGCCGGCAAAAGAGTTACGCGGACCAGAGACGTCGCGACTTGGAATTCCAGGTGGGAGAGCACGTGTTACTGCGGGTGTCGCCGTCGAAGGGGGTGAAGCGGTTTGGGTTGAGGGGCAAGCTGAGCCCGCGGTACATAGGGCCGTTTGAGATTCTGGAGCGCATCGGCCCGGTAGCCTACCGCCTCGCCCTACCGCCGAACCTTGACCGCGTTCATGATGTGTTCCACGTATCCATGCTTCGGAAATACCTCCCCGACCCATCGCGAGTGCTTGACGCCTCCGCGATTGAACTCAAGGAGGATCTAAGTTTCGCGGAAGTACCAGTGCGGATCCTAGCCCGGGAGGACAAAAAGCTGCGTAGTCGGACGATTCCCTACGTAAAGGTGCTTTGGAGCAATCAGAAGAGCGTGAGGCAACTTGGGAACCCGAGTCAAAGATGAGGGAGTGCTACCCGGACCTGTTCGCCGCTGGGGAAGATTAAGTTTCGGGGACGAAACTTGTTTTTAGCGGTAAGTGGTGTAAGACCCGGCTTTTCCTTAACCCTTCTGGTCACCCTCTTCTTGTAATGCCTGACCGGGGGCCTCATTTTTGGCATTTTTCCGGACAGACCGTCGGGGCCCGCAAATAATTTTAGGCGGTAGAGCTCGCGGAACGGAGCGCGTGGGCGCGATCGGTTTATTTTTCCGACTCCCGGTCTGACCAGAATTAATTCTCGAAGTTGGGGTCCCCCTTAGACGCCTCGGGATCCGTGTTGGCAGCCGCACACCTTTTAAGGTAAATCCTAATTCTCTTAGTATATATATGTAGCCGTGAGGGAAAGAGGATTAGGGTTCCTCTTATTTTTCTTTTGGTGGCCGCCTCTTTTCTTTTTCTTCCTCCCTCGTAGCCGCCGGCAAAGAGAAACCAAGCACACCGCAAGGGTGGACCGGTGGAGGCAAGCGGACGATCCCTCTCTTCCTCCTCTTTCGCACATCAAGGGTGAGTCGGACGCGTTTTCGTTCGGAGGAATCTCCCTCTTTCTTTCTTTGTTGGTCACGAGGAGGGAGGAGGCCCGGCGCCGTCGCGCACCGCGGGCCGCGCGCCCGCGCGCGCGCTCGGGCCGCTGCGGGGCCGCCCGCAGGAGGGGCGCCCGCGCGGGCTGGTGCCGCGCGGGGGCCGCCCCGCCACCGCGGGCCACGCGCCCGCGCGGCGCTACGGCGCGCGGGGGCCGCCCCACACCGCGGGCCGCGCGCCCGCGCGGCGCTCGGCCGCGCGGGGGCCGCCCGCAGGAGGGGGCGCCCGCGCGGGCTGGTGCCGCGCGGGGCCGCCCCGCACCGCGGGCCTCGCGAGCCCGCGCGGCGCTCGGCCTGCGCGGGGGCCGCCCGCAGGAGGGGGCGCCCGCGCGGGCTGGTGCCGCGCGGGGCCGCCCCGCACCGCGGGCCGCGCGCACCGCGCGGCGCTCGGCCGCGCGGGGCCGCCGCAGGAGGGGGGGCGCCCGCGCGGGCTGGTGCCGCGCGGGGCCGCCCCGCACCGCGGGCCGCGCGCCCGCGCGGCGCTCGGCCGCGCGGGGCCGCCCGCAGGAGGGGCGCCCGCGCGGGCTGGTGCCGCGCGGGGCCGCCCCGCACCGCGGGCAGCGCGCCCGCGCGGCGCTCGGCCGCGCGGGGCCGCCCGCAGGAGGGGCGCCCGCGCGGGCTGGTGCCGCGCGGGGTCGCCCCGCACCGCGGGCCGCGCGCCCGCGCGGCGCTCGGCCGCGCGGGGCCGCCCGCAGGAGGGGCGCCGCGCGGGCTGGTGCCGCGCGGGGCTGCGCCCTGGCAGGGTGTTCGTCGCACGGGCCGGTGCCGTGCGAAGAACTCCGCCGCACGCTGTAGGGAGTCGTTGTAAGTTTCGGACTTCTAAGTCTCGATTTGCCTATGTTCCTTCAGGAGTGCGGGACGCTGTGGGCGACTGGAGCACAGACGCGGACTGGACGAACGCAGGACGACGCACACAAGGTGGGTACGTTCCCGGGGGTTTCGGGAATGGGGTTTAACTGTTAGAAATAGCATGTTGGGGCAAGGTGGAATTGTCAGTCTCCTTCTGTTTATGCACTAACCCTGTTATGTTATGTTATGATACTCAATGTCAATCTGAGGCTCAAATTTGCTACACGCACACCCGCGGTTTGGCCACCGCAAGGGTGTGCTTTTCCAGAAAAGTGGTACGTTGACCCGTGTACCCCACGCGAAGGTGGCGTTAGGAATGGGGGCCCCCATGGGTGGGGGGTGTGAGCGGTGACGTCGAGGCAGGTGCTCGGCGGCCGAGGCAGGTGCTCGGCGGTGGGCATCGGGGAAGGTGCCCGATGTTGCTTTGTGAGGCAGGTGCTCGGCGGTGGGCATCGGGGAAGGTGCCCGATGTCGTAATGATACAGGGTGTGGTTAAGGTGGAAGGTGCATGGGAGGGATAGTTGCTCCGGTGTTTGTGGTTTGCCTTATCTTTGTTTACTACGCTTATCATGCTATTTCTAGTCACTGACTTCCCACTTCGTGACAGGTTCGTCCAGGGGCGAGTGCTAGGGCGCCGGTGAGGACGTTAGGGTGCTGATCTGATTTATGGGTGACTTCAGATACAGTGACTCTTCTTTCCCTTTTCTTTTATTATTCATGGTAGCTAGTTGTGGATTGCGACACCCCCGTGGGGTCGAAGTGGATGTTGCCCTTTTCTTTCCTTTCTTTTTGAATAATTGAATGAATACTACGTTCTCTCTTACTTGGCCGTTTTGAACGATGAAAAACAAAGAAAACCGTTTGCGAAAACTATTTTTAAAACGTGGGTGTCGTGTGGGCACCAAGCTTTATAAACCTTGTGGGATTTATGTGTTTACGAACTGTTTTCACAAACGAGGGCATCGTGTGGATGCCGCTTTCAAAACCTTGTGATTATTTATCCTTTCAAAACACCGGCCTCTATGCTCTAAGTGAATGCTAGAATGTCACGTGAATTGTTTGGTTGTATGTGTACGAGACCCCAACTGATGTGGTTAGAGATTGTATGTACTACGCCTTGTGAGACACTTTGTAGTTGAGACGCCGTGCATATACAAAGGGGCCTCTGCTCATTTGCAGAGCGAATTTGTGTATGCGGCGGGTCTGTGCACGCGCCGGGGAGTAATGTTTTACAAAAAAAAAATATATGGCTGAATCAGGGGCATCGGTGGCTCCTCTTCCGCGCGATTCGAACCCCCGGGGCGTGACATCTGCCCACTACCCGGGCGAGGATAACACTAAGTCCAGGAATGAAGCATAAAGTGTGGATGTCTAAACATAAATAACCCTAGCCCAAGTAAGGGTTTTCTACTGGTCTGGTTACACATGCAACATGTGACGGGGGTGCTAGGTCAGGTTCCAAGATAACAAATATTTAACATGATAGAAGGAAGTAAAAGATCACAAGATCGACAGATAAAACTAGGAACAACAATTCCTACACTCTAGCATGCTACCCAAGTCCAATCACTATCATGCATGATTCTATATCAATAGAATTAGAGCACAGTCCAAAGATCTTGAAAGCAAAGCCACCCACCTGTAAACGCTAACTGTCCGGAGTCGTACAGCTGAGAAAACCAGGAAAATAACAACTCTATGTCCAACAGGTCCAGCACAGTCCACAATCCCTCCTGGGTACAATACAAGGCTACAGTTATACTTTAATCCCAAAATCTGCCAAGAAAAACAACACTGAAATTTCAGCCGCAAGGATGCGATTATTCCACCTGCTGAATGTGCTCAAAAAATTCCAAATAAAATATCCCTGCGATCCTCGTGTCGATAGCTTCGAAACAAGTACCTGCATACCCAATTCCGAGCACCGTAGGCCAAGTTACAAATTCCACAGTATCGGTGCGCACAATCCCAAAACCATTCAACTGTAAACTCTTGTACAGATAAAAGGAAAAGTGTATACCTTCGGGAAGATCTCCAAAAATTCCAAGAAAAATACCACGATGATCCTTGCGTCGAGTAAATGAAAAAAGTCTATAAGCACGTCCTGATCCGAGATTTGTGCGCGAAGATCTCCTCAAAAGAAGGTGCTGCCCTCACCAAAAACTCACAGCAAGAAGGGTCCCAATGAGCACGAGAAAACACCTCAAAAAACACGAAATCAGAAAATGTACGAGAAACCCAAAATCGTAGCCTCACCTGTTGCCAATCCAACGGCGAAGAAATCGCACGAAAAGATGGTCGGAGTAGGCCGAGGGAGCTCGTGCACCGAAGAGCGACGGAAGAAGCACCGAAGAAAGAGTGTCGTGCCGAGCCAAGAAAATGAGGATCTCGAAAAGCGTGCCCCCAAAAATCCCCAAACTCTGCAGATGGAAGTTTCACTGCGTGAGGATCAACTTTGATGAAGAACTCCAGTTGGTTTGAAGGTCGGAAGTGCCAAAAAGTCGAAGGGGAAGGGAGCTCGGGCCTTTAAATAGGCAGCAGAAAAACAAAAGAAGAAATTCCCATTAAATCCCAAGATTCGGGCGCACCCGAACTTTCGGGCGCCCGAATCCGGGCGCAAGGGCCAGTTACTGTAGCCGCCCGGAAATTCCTGGTGCGGCCACGTCACCCGCACAGCAAACAGCTGTGCGGGGCGCGCCGGCAGCTGCCACGTGGCCCACCCGGTGGCCGACACGTGTCCCGCACAGCAAATAGCCGTGCGGGGCGCGTGTCGTGCCGCCACGTGGCGCCTACCCGATCAAACCGGGTAGGTGGCGCCCGCCAGTGGCAGGGCGACACGCGTCCCCTGCCACTGTCGCGGTCACACGTGCGGGCAGGGCACCGCCTGACCGCCTGCCACGCACGCGCCCCGAGGCGCACTCCCGCGACCCCGTGCGCCGCGCCTCGTGAGCCCGCGAGTAGCACGCCGACACGTGTCCCCTGCACCCGGTCCACGCACCCTACTTCGGGTTCCGTGGACCGCGCCGCGTGCATCGACCAATCGGGGACTGCCACGCGTCCACCCGCCTTGGTCCATGCACCGCCGCGCCTCCCAGTAGACCGCGCATCACGAGCCCGCCAATCAGGCGGCGCCACGTGTCCATGCGCCGGGTCCGTGCACCCAGCCGCGCCCCTCTGTGGACCGAGCGCTGCGGACCGGCCCAATCACAAGCCGCCACGTGGCAGCCGGCGGTCCACGTCCCCTCCCATGCACCGATATTCAGCGAAAACTTTCGGGAGTCTGTTTTTGGGCGTCCGGACTCAGAATTCAACAAGCAAATAGCCGTTTCCAAGCGTTTTTCCATGCTGAATCCAAATCCAACCTCTGTTTGGCCCAAAACCATTTCGACAATTCGGCAAATGCAGCCGAAGGCCAATCCAGCTGTGGATATCACACAGGGTCCATCTGTGGCATCCCTTGATGCACTAAGGGCCAGATACACCAACACTAGATGTTCTACACCAGGATTCATGGGAGAAGCTACACGGGGATCAGGGTCACCACATCCTCCCCCACTAAAAGGAAGTTTCGTCCCCGAAACAACAACACACCCCAACAACAAAACTAAAACCATCAAAACAACCAAAGAACGCAAACACTAAACTAACAAGAAAGGTACGGCTCTACCAGCAGGAAAGTCATCAACCCCAACCCTCGATTTAGAAGACAGCTGAAATTAGCGAAAAGTCCGAAAATTTCGAAAGATCAGTGCCTTCGCCCTACTCAAACAAGAACAGGTTCGGGCACTGTCTCTATTTCTGGAGCAATCTTTCGAAGTTTTCGTCCTGTTCGTAAATTTCAGCACAAAGGCGAGAAAAGTGAGAGAAGTGTTGGTGCCGTTCCTGCTGTGGCCACAAAACGAAAGCTATCACTAATCGAGACTCCTGAGGACACAACCACTAGTCCTAAACATCACAACTGCTCCCGAGGCGGCGTCTGTCCACAGTCGCTGAAGCCCAAGCTGCTGGAAGGATACGCCGGCAACCCGAGAAATAAAGAACTCCTCCTGTCCAACTCGCAGAAGGGTAACTGCTCTCATTCCATCATCAGTCGTAGCACGGCACCGCAACAACCAGTCCAACCTGTGTGCTCAATCCAAGTTCTGGAGCTGTCCTTGGATCATCACATCAGCAGGTAAAGTCCCAAGTCTCAACTGCACTGATCACACACCGCGATCTTCCTCTACTCGTAGGATACCGGGAAGAAATCCAACCGCTAATACATGTAGCATAACTTCCTAACCCACACCCATGCAAAGATGCTGATGAAGATGCTCAACTAATAAAGCAAAAGGATGCAGCGGTATCGAAATGCTCAATTCAGCTAACAGAAATAAAATCATACCTGCCGCGATATGATCTGCTGCGGGGGTGTCCTCCAATAGGGCTGCATCAACCCGTCCACTGGGTGCTGCGGATCGTCGTCCCGTCTGTCCCGACGTCGTGGCCCACTCTGCCTGATGGTGTGCCGGAGGGGCTTCCGCTGCATGGATAGGCAAGGGGGGTGCTGTCGCAATCGGCCGCACTGACAAAATGGCCTGGGGGCAAGCTGCGCGAAAATGTCCCAACTCACCGCAGAGGAAACACCGTCCCTGCCTCTGGTCACACTGCGACGGTGGATGAGGCCCGCCACAGATGACACACCGCTCCTGTCGCTGGTGCCGAAACCGCTGCTGCCGGGGGTACTGCTGCTGAGACTGCTGTCGCTGCTGGTGCTGCTGATACCGCGGCTGCTGCGGGGGTCCACCTGATCTCTGGCGCCTCCGAAACCTACTACCCTGAGGATGAGGCCGTGAAGGTCTCGGAGGTCCCTGCTGACTCGTCTGTCCCTCAACATCCCGTGCTGGGCGCTTCGCCCCCGAAATCCCTGCGGGAGCTGGAGCCGCCTCGGCCGTCACCGCCTCTCCGTGCTCAGAACTCCGCCCCGAAAAGCGATGTGGATCAGACTGATGGAATCTCGTCAACATATCAACCACCTCTCGCTGCTCTGCGCGGGTCAACTGTCCTGCCGTCCTGAACGGCTGTCTACCGGTATCTGGTGCAATAGGGGCTGCCTGCACTGCTGGCACAACTGGGAGTGCCACAGCTGGCGACGAAGGTGCGGGGAAACTCCCTGGGGGTGCTACAACTGGCTGTACCCTCTGCTCCAACATAAGCATCATCCGACCCATGGCCTCCTCCTGGCGCCGAGAAGCCTCCTGGCGCTGCGAGGCCTCCTCCTGGCGTCGTAAGGTCTCCTCCTGGCGCTGTGAAGTCTCCTCCTGGCGCCGAACAGCCTCAGACAACTGGGCCATCTGTGCCCGAAGCTCCAGCACCTCACTCTGCTGACACTGTGCTGGCTCCTCCTGCCCAGGCTCATCGGAGGGGAAAGGCTGAGAACGCGTCTGTACCCTGCGTCGGGGAGGCATCGTGCCCACCTGCAATACACATGCAAACATCAGGACAATACCAAACAACACTCGACCCAATCCAGCGAAAGTCTAAGACATGTCATCAATTCCCTAGCATTATGTTGTCTGCAGCCAACATAATCGCTTAGGAGAATAAACATGCCAATCACTCTTCCCATCCCCTGGGAGAGTTTGGAACTCAATCTGGACTCTCACTAACAGTCACGACTCTCACGTAGTCATCCTAATGTCCAACCACAAGCCTAGGGTTTCTAAGTCCACCATGACCTACAACCTAGGCTCCGATACCACCTAATCTGTCACGCCCCGGCATCGAAACTGCGACCCGGGCTCGCCAACAGATCCGCCGCCCATACGGGAAGCCCCGTATAGACGAAGCGACTAACCTGCAAAAGATCAACTATTCTATACAGATATCAGAGCTAAAAGAAAACTGCTAGAAATAAAACTATATACAAACCAAGACCTCACCAAAAAAATACAAAAGTCTCTCGAGCAGTAAGAATAAATACAACTCTATACCTCACTACAAAGTTCTCTCAACATGAACTCTCAAAAGTAATAAGGGTACATCTACTCTCAGGACGACGACTGGTAGGGATCTAGCTCGCGACTCCCTTACCTCGATCAGAAGAAGCAGCAACAGGAGCAACTAGAACAAGAGTAGAAGTCCCTGTGGGAAAAACACCACGACGGGTGTGAGAACTACGTCCCAGGTAGTTCTCAGTGGGTGCCGCCAACAAGCCCGACGGTCTGCCCACTAAGTCTACTAGAGGCATAAAGTAACAATATAATACTGAAATAAAAGGGCTGGAAAAGTAACTCTACAGCTACTATGCCTCTATCTAGATGCTCAAAAAGTGGAACAGATGAAAACATGATGCATCTACTAACTCCCAAGGTACAGTCACCCAATCTACACTGACTGCCGCATAGGGTCCAGTCAAACCTGCGCCTACCTACTGCCGCACATCCTCAACAGGACGGGTCTAACGTAGGTATGTCCGTAGCTGCCACTAACTGGCACAGCCAGAGGGACTGTGTCCGTAACTGCCACTAACTGGCACAGCCAGAGGGACGGCGTCCGTAACTGCCACTAACTGGCACAGTCAGAGGGACGGCGTCGACAAGTCGCGACACCAATGTGCAGACCCACCCCGGACGTGGCACTCGAGGGGAGCGACCCCAACGAGGACAAGGGTATCCGCGCACTCTGTCGAGCTCAAGGTGGCACTGCAGGCTATAGTCAAAATCCTCGCTCATGCACTGAACGGAAGGACTCAATCCTCAAACATCTCGCACAACAGTCGGAGCACTCTCGACGACACAGCTGATCAGCTGAAACGAACACGAGACACTAGCCTCACCAACAGCTCACAGCACAAACACACTGGATGGAGATACTCCACAGCCAGGACTACCGTCCACCAGACGGCTCCCACAACAGAACACTAAACGCACAGGAAAGACC
Organism: Tillandsia leiboldiana; assembly: GCA_029204045.2. Lineage (NCBI taxonomy): Eukaryota > Viridiplantae > Streptophyta > Magnoliopsida > Poales > Bromeliaceae > Tillandsia > Tillandsia leiboldiana. The sequence goes on from CM055062.1 coordinate 5,836,667, forward strand.
GACACCATATGGGTTCGGAAACCCGATAGACCGGTGCTAAGAACCCTATCAAACAAGAACAGACTCTAGGCTCCGCCTATCGAAGTTCCCGATCCCCTTATAGTTCGGGAAAGCAACAATCTCGGTACTACACGCAGAAGACACCAACAGGGCCCGAAAGTCCCGGGAGACCTACACCTACAACCCTATCAAACAAGAACAGGTTTCAGGCTCGGCCCCCGTGGCTTTCGTCCCGACAAAGGAACGGCCCCTAGAACCCGGATCACTCGAATCCTTTCGAGTGGGGAGATTTACAAGAAAAGGTGACATTTGTTATTGAAAAGCATTTTGATCTAGAGGAAATCCATATTTAAAGATTTTAGTTCCTTTTAGAAAAACAGTTAGAAAAATAAGTGTTTTACCCAAGCCCCGAAGGGCTGATGCCTTTGTCCAATCAAACAAGAACAGACTCTAGCGGCCCTTCGATGCTTGGAAGAAAACATTGGTAGACTAAAATCATGTGTATGTCGAAAAGGGTTCTAGGTTCAGCTAACACTAGTAAACTACTGCCACTAACACAGTGGCGACAACCCAAACAGGGAAAAACAAGACATCCCGGGACCACCGTTTACCCCAACGGTTTCCGGTACAGACAAGCGATCCACTACATCTACCAGACTCCACTCTGCTCCCAAGCACGAGTGCAAATGCATCCCACACTAAAAAGAAGTCCCGACCGCTCGGCCCACTACCCGGGCGAGGAAAACACTAAGTCCAGGAATGAAGCATAAAGTGTGGATGTCTAAACATAAATAACCCTAGCCCAAGTGAGGGTTTTCTACTGGTCTGGTTACACATGCAACATGTGACGGGGGTGCTAGGTCAGGTTCCAAGATAACAAATATTTAACATGATAGAAGGAAGTAAAAGATCACAAGATCGACAGATAAAACTAGGAACAACAATTCCTACACTCTAGCATGCTACCCAAGTCCAATCACTATCATGCATGATTCTATATCAATAGAATTAGAGCACAGTCCAAAGATCTTGAAAGCAAAGCCACCCACCTGTAAACGCTAACTGTCCGGAGTCGTACAGCTGAGAAAACCAGGAAAATAACAACTCTATGTCCAACAGGTCCAGCACAGTCCACAATCCCTCCTGGGTACAACACAAGGCTACAGTTATACTTTAATCCCAAAATCTGCCAAGAAAAACAACACTGAAATTTCAGCCGCAAAGATGCGATTATTCCACCTGCTGAATATGCTCGAAAAATTCCAAATAAAATATCCCTGCGATCCTCGTGTCGATAGCTTCGAAACAAGTACCTGCACGCCCAATTCCGAGCACCGTAGGCCAAGTTACAAATTCCACAGTATCGGTGCGCACAATCCCAAAACCATTCATCTGTAAACTCTTGTACAGATAAAAGGAAAAGTGTATACCTTCGGGAAGATCTCCAAAAATTCCAATAAAAATACCATGATGATCCTTGCGTCGAGTAGATGAAAAAAGTCTATAAGCACGTCCTGATCGGAGATTTGTACGCGAAGATCTCCTCAAAAGAAGGTGCTGCCCTCACCAAAAACTCACAGCAAGAAGGGTCCCAATGAGCACGAGAAAACACCTCGAAAAACGCGAAATCAAAAAATGTCCAAGAAACCCAAAATCGTAGCCTCACCTGTTGCGAATCCAACGGCGAAGAAATCGCACGAAAAGATGGTCGGAGTAGGCCGGGGAAGCTCGTGCACCGAAGAGCGACGGAAGAAGCACCGAAGAAAGAGTGTCGCGCCGAGCCAAGAAAATAAGGATCTCAAAAAGCGTGCCCCCAAAAATCCCCAAACTCTGCAGATGGAAGCTTCACTGCGTGAGGATCAACTTTGGTGAAGAACTCCAGTTGGTTTGAAGCTCGGAAGTGCCAAAAAGTCGAAGGGGAAGGGAGCTCGGGCCTTTAAATAGGCAGCAGAAAAACAAAAGAAGAAATTCCCATTAAGTCCCAAGATTCGGGCGCACCCGAACTTTCGGGCGCCCGAATCCGGGCGCAAGGGCCAGTTACTGTAGCTGCCCGGAAATTCCTGGTGCGGCCACGTCACCCGCACAGCAAACAGCTGTGCGGGGCGCGCCGGGAGCTGCCACGTGGCCCACCCGGTGGCCGACACGTGTCCCGCACAGCAAACAGCCGTGCGGGGCGCGTGTCGTGCCGCCACGTGGCGCCTACCCGGTCAAACCGGGTAGGTGGTGCCCGCCAGTGGCAGGGCGACACGCGTCCCCTGCCACGTCGCGGTCACACGTGCGGGCAGGGCGCCGCCTGACCGCCTGCCACGCACACGCCCCGAGGCGCACGCCCGCGACCCCGTGCGCCGCGCCTCGTGAGCCCGCGAGTAGCACGCCGACACGTGTCCCCTGCACCCGGTCCACGCACCCTACTTCGGGTTCCGTGGACCGCGCCGCATGCACCGACCAATCGGGGACTGCCACGCGTCCACCCGCCTTGGTCCATGCACCGCCGCGCCTCCCAGTAGACCGCGCATCACGAGCCCGCCAATCAGGCGGCGCCACGTGTCCATGCGCCGGGTCCGTGCACCCAGCCGCGCCCCTCTGTGGACCGAGCGCTGCGGACCGGCCCAATCACAAGCCGCCACGTGGCAGCCGGCGGTCCACGGCCCCTCCCATGCACCGATATTCAGCGAAAACTTCCGGGAGTCCGTTTTTGGGCATCCGGACTCAGAATTCAACAAGCAAATAGCCGTTTCCAAGCGTTTTTCCGCGCTGAATCCAAATCCAACCTCTGTTTGGCCCAAAACCATTTCGACAATTCGGCAAATGCAGCCGAAGGCCAATCCAGCTGTGGATATCACACAGGGTCCATCTGTGGCATCCCTTGATGCACTAAGGGCCAGATACACCAACACTAGGTGTTCTACACCAGGGTTCATGGGAGAAGCTACACGGGGATCAGGGTCACCACAGGGGCGGTTCATCTGCCAAAACTGGTTCGATAGATCGATCACGTCCCCTCAGCTCCTCTGCTGTCAACTATCCACCCTGCCTCGGTGCCTCGGCACTAAACGTTGGCACGGAGGGGGTTACTCAGTGCTCCGACAACTGTGCCACCAAGACCAGCTGCTCACTCAGTCACTGATATGCCTCTAACAATCCTGTCATCTGGGTCCGGAGCTCTCTGACCTCAATCCGGGTGTCCGGCCCAAAACCAACCACTTAAGTTCAATTGCTATGACAGGATGTACACGGGTCCCAAACCTAGCGTCGGGGGGACACCGCTCGCCACGACGAAACAACAAAACAGCACACAACAACACTCGACCCAATCCAGCAAAAATATAAAGCATGCCACCCGTTCCACAGCATTATGTTGTCTGCAGCCAACATAATTACTTAGGAGAATAAACATGCCGATCACTCCTCCCGTCCCTTGGGAGAAGTATAAAACTCAATCAAGACTCTCGCTATAAATCACGACTCTCACGAAGTCATCCAAGGGTCAAATCATAAGCCTAGGGTTTTAAGTCCACCATGACCTACAACCTAGGCTCTGATACCACTCTAATCTGTCACGCCCCGGGGTCGAAACTGCGACCCGGGCTCGCCAACAGATCCGCCGCCTATGCAAAACCCCGCACAGGCGAAGCGTCCAACCTGCAAGAAAATGTACTACAGCTAACAAATATCAGAGCTATAAATGAAAATCTGCTGTAAAACTAAAATCAACCACTGTACAACTGAAAATAATACAATAATGTCCATCTCCAAAAAATGATAATCATACAATATCCTCAGATACAAAATCTAGAGCTCAACAGGGAGGTATCTCTAATAAATACATCAGTGTACATGCTCTCAATACACATCACATCCTCACTACATCAGTCTATCAAAAGAGGAAATAAAATAACTAATCTACTGAAGATCTCCTCTGAAGGGGTACCGCTACTCTCCAACGACGGGTAGGGATCTAGCTCGCGACTCCCTCGCCTCGATCAACAACCGCAGAATCAGCAACACCCGCTAAGACTCTGCAAAACAATGAGAGAAAAGAAAGGGAGGGGGAAAACCCCCAATGGGTGTGAGAACTACACCAAAAAGGGAGTTCTCAGTGGGTACCACCGCCAGGCTCGATGATATGCCCATTAAGTCCACTAGAGGCATAAGATAACCAATGCAGTAAAAACTGAACAAGAAAGCTGGAGACACTCAACAGCTATCATGCCTCTATCTAAATGCTCAAAAGGGGAGAACCATAGAATGGTATGCAACCACTAGCACATGAAGTGCACAATCGACCCAATCGAGCCGACTGCCACATCTGGTCCAGTCAAACCTGCGCCCACCTACAACCACCTCCCACTGCCGAGCAGGAATTACGTAGGGTGTCCAAACGGACTAACTCGCTATCGAGTAGTGGCTCATGCAGGCTATAGTCGAAATCCACGCTCTCTCTCAGAACGGATTGACTCAAGATGCTCAACCTCTCACACAATGGTCAAAGTACTCACAACGACACGGGACCACCGTCAAACCAAACGGCTCCCAACAACACTAGCACTCGTCTAAACACAGCTACTAGACTCCACTCAGCTCCCTGACACGAGTGCAACAATAAAGTACCTGCCTGAATAAACCCAATCTAATCACCAGTAAACACTGGTACTGCCTGCTGTGCCTGCCAAATCGGGTATGCAGGCCAACACATAACACCGATAGGGGATAGGAGTCTCAAGGACTCAAAGCCTGTATATCGCACACTCCGGAGTGGCACTCGAGGGGAGCGACCCACACGAGTAAAGTGCCTGAGTAATAAGTATAATAGTAGTATAAATCAGCAGGACTGGATCATGACATTGATCAAAGTGAGAAAACTCATCCACTAAAGAAAGCCCCGGTCCTCAATCAGATGCAATAGTACTCAATAATTGGGAAACTCCGTCCACTAGAGAAATCTGGTACCCAATCTGATGCATAAATAAATATCCGGTCAACCGCCCAATATCCGCGGTTGCCGTAATGCCCCTGCCAGCCTCAATCCAGCACAACCCATCCCTGACACCAATGTCCCGGCTACACTACCCCAAACCCCTGCTCGCACCCGAGCAACACAGACTACCTGACTAACAACGAAGGAGAAAAGAATAACATGGTTTCTCCTAAGTCAAGTTCCAAAAAGTAGTGTAGCAGTAAAAGATGGCCTAACTAGATGTCCATACAAGCAAGCAAATGTCCTCAAGAAAATGAAAGGGAGTAAAGCATATAATAGATCCACTAGGTATAAACAACATGCCAGAATCCCTAATGAACTACACCTGTCCACAATTCAGGGTCCATCAAAAGAATGATCAGAATAATACCCGCACATAGATATAGCCTCCTACTCCATCGAGTAATCATAACATAAAAGACTATGTGCAACAAGGCATGTTAAAAGATCACTACTATAGTATATCAATCTGCATGATCTAGGCCATTCCACAAGCTTCCATCTCGATGCTAAATATTGTACAATTAAACAAGCATGCTAACAATCACATAGGGTAAATCCCTTAGGTAAGCATTTACTATTCATCCTCATGAATATCCAAATCCCGCAAGTTTCCGATAATATTTAACATGAATATTAATCTTGCAATTCCCTTATACAATCATCCTTCCTGGCTTACCTTACAATAACACACAATGTACCATAAACATGCATGCTTTCTAACATAAAGAATTAGAGAACCGTCCACCGGTTCTGGAGATGAAGCAACCCACCTGAAACGCTTTCCGCAGGCAAAGCCGAAGTCGGTGAAGAGCGTGGCCACTTGCTAACAAAATCTGCTGAACCCGCATTGTAGAGTTCCGGAGCTTCGGGCAGTGTGCCGACTCCACGGGGCAGCCTGGTATTGTGGAAATACCTTCAGCAGTTTCTGTTTGTATTTACAGAGAGGTTCGGGTGGTCCCGGAGCGACGCGGAAGTCTTTTTGAAGGAAAGTGAGTTGGCGTCGGCTTGAGAGCTTGCGGGTCGAGCTTTGGCTTCCTGGATGGTTTTGATGTGAGTTGATCTCTTGGGACATGTGTAATATGTTTTTACAGAGGTGTTCGGTTGGTTTCGGGGTGATGCGGAAGTCCCGAGGCGAGAAAGTGAGTCGTCGGGACGATTTCGGAGTTTTTGGAGCTGTTACTGGAGGGTCTGGGTGGCTGGTTCCGGAACCAGGTCCTTGGTTCCGGAACCAGGGGGTGTGTACCGGTACCAAGTAGGTGGTACCGGTACACAAGCTCGGGGGGAGCCCGTTTTGCCCCGACTTGTACAGTGAGAGAGGTATGGCCTCTGTTCCTGTTCCAACCACCCCAGACTCGATTTATATCCTTGTTAACCTGCTCCCTCACCCACCCTTCATCTTATCTCTTCCACCACCTTTCCTTGCTGCCTGAGAAGTGAAAGAAGAGGAAGAAGTAGAAGGAGAAGAGAAGGTGCCTGTGAGCTTCATGCTTGGTGGGAGTTGACCCGGTCAACGTGCGCGCACCGAGCAAAATTGAGGTAGGCTGGTTGATGGAGATTGTAAATTTGGTTATCTTGATTCTCCTCTTGGGTTTTATTGATGGAATTGAATGGGATTTTGAGCTAATTTCCATCCTTGCTTCACTCTTGTGCTCTCGGATTGGAGGCAAGCAGGTTGGGTTACTGTGCAAATCCGCAACGCTTCGCATGCTTGATTCGTGGATTGGAGTGATCGGATTGAGCTGAGATTTTTATGGTGGCCTAGCTGGGTGCTGTGGAGGTTGTTTGGAGCTCCGTGGATTTTTCCGAGACGCGCGACGGTGCGCGCTGCGCGCGAGAGGCGCAGTTCAGTTTTTCGTCAGATTGCGCCCGTTTCTTCACCGATTTCGGCGCGGCCTTCGGAAAGCATTTGAGGTGGGTTGGATTTTCTTCTAAAAATCGTGGAATGCCCTCTAATGCTTCAGAACGCACTTTGATCATGTCAAAACTGTATATTTTAGCTGTTAAATGATCTGATAGTTGCCTAGAAAATCATAGAAATATTATCTGAACCCCAGAGTATTTTTAGTGGACTCTTGACATTATATGACACTAGACTGTGTACTCGGTTGGCCTCATTTAAGCTCCCGAACCGTTTTAAAAATCTGAAGGCTTGTTTTATTGGAAAACCGACTTTTAAAAATGGTTTTAAAATGTCTGAGGGTTCTAGTGATGCTGCATGGGTTCGGGGAGCATGTTCTCTCGTGCCGGGGGGCCGAGGAGATATTTGTTGATTATTAGAGCCTTTCTGTGGCTTTTTGAGTTTTACTAGTGTCATTGGGGGTTCTATTTGAGCACTTCAGATTCAGTCGTGGAGTTTACTCCGACCTTGACGTGAGTGTGTGTCGTGTATCCACTGTGTTCCGATCTATTTGATCGTGGATTATAGCCTGCTGAGCCTGGCATGTTTGCCAGTTATGAGATACTTGAGATACTTGAGTTCGGTGGGGTCGCTCCCCTCGAGCTACGCCCCGGGTGCGATGATGATACCGAGCCTGACGAGGCTGCGATGAGTTACTGAGAGTCCTTGAGGGACACCCTACGTAAGTCCGTTCCTCCGGGATGTGCGGCAGTAGATGAGCGCGGGCTTGACTTTATCTTGACTGGTCCAAAGAGGACAGTCATTGAGATTTGGGTGAGATGTGTGAGTGAGTTACACTGCATGTTCATAGATGAGTATTTTTCCTTTGAGCATATGTAGAGGCATATAGAGATAGATTTCCAGATTTCCCTTTTATCTATCTATCTATCTATTTGTTTACCTTTTGTGCCTCCGGTGGTCTTAGTGGGCATACCGTGTGCTTTGAGGACGGTACCCACTGGGAACTACCTTTGTAGTAGTTCTCACACCCGCTGCGGTGCAGGTTTTCCTGAGGCAGCTGCTCCGACTCCTTCCTGTGCGGAGTCTTCAGATCGAGGTAAGGGCGTGGCCGACTAGTCGCTTACCCGAGTCAGTTTAGTGGAGAGGTAGCAGTACCCTTTTGAGTTTCCACTTTTGTAGAGTGAGATTTTGAGAGATGTTATTTTTGTATCTTGAGGACAGCTTGTATCTTGGATTTTATTTACTCTAGTACAGTTGTTCTGTTTCCTTTCTATAGCATGTACTTACTTTTGCTCTGATATCTGTTGGCTATAGATTTATTTGCAGGGTAGACGCTTCGTCTGTACGGCAGTTTCCGTACAGATGGCGGATCTGTTAGCGAGCCCGGGTCGCAGTTTCGACCCCGGGGCGTGACAGATTAGAGTGGTATCAGAGCCTAGGTTTATAGGTCATTGAGGACTTAGAGACCCTAGGCTTTTAGCTGGACAGTAGGTTGACTATCGAGAGAGACGTGATTTCTGCGAGAGTCATGATTGAGTTGTAACTCCCCCAGGGGATTGGGGTGAGTAATTTTGCATGTTTATTCTCTAAAGGGGACATGTCGGCTGCAGACGACATTACGCTTTAGAATGGGTAACATGTATAGACTCTCGTTTGATTGGGTTGAGTGATTCTTGGTCCTGATGTTTGGTTTTAATTGCAGGATTGCGATGCCTCCCAGACGTCGAGCTACGACGAGGGCTCACCCAGCCGCAGACGAGGAGCCTGAGCGGCAGGAGGCTCCACCTGTTGATCAGGGAGAGGTTCAGGCGCTGCGGGCCCAAGTGGCCCATTTGTCGGAGGCGTTGCAACGCCAAGATGAGGCGTCCAAACGCCAGGAGGAGACAGCCAGACGCCAGGAGGAGACAGTTAGGCGCCAGGAGGAGGCAGCCAAGGCCCAGCAAGAGAATGTGGAACGGTTGGTAAGGTTACTCGAGCAGAGGGCACCTCCAGCGACGCCCCCAGTAGCTACCTCGGCGACCTCGTCACAGATTGCTCCTTTGACGGAGGCAGAGCAGAGAGAGCTCACGGATCGACTGTCATATATTAGCCAGTTCCATCCCCCGCGGTTCGCTGGTCTGAGCTCGGAGCCGTGGGAGGTCGAGAACTGGATAGCAGCTATGGAGAAATTATTCGAGAATCTTTTCATCAAGGAGGAGTATCAAGTGCACCTGGGAACTCACTTTTTGGAGAAAGACGCCGAGACTTGGTGGCGTCGGGTTCGCCCTGTTGGACCGCCGGGCGTACAGTTGTTGACTTGGCACGAGTTTCGAGCTTTACTGCGTGGGGCTTACTTCCCCGACAGTGCAAAGCAGAAACTCGAAGGAGATCTTCGACGGCTACAGCAGGGTAGCCGACCCCTACAGGAGTATATACGAGAGTTTCAGCGCTTATTGAACAGTGTTCCATACGTCGCCCCAGATGAGCCGTAGAGGGTTGATCTATTTGAGAGAGGATTGCACCAGGATATCTACCATCACGTCCACTCCCATCGGTCACCTACCTTGGACGCAGCTATTGAGCGAGCTCGATGGGTCTCCCGAGGGACCGTTATTATGACAGAGAGGGGCGAGGCGCCAGGGACCAGCTCCGGGGAGAAGCGCCCCACACCTCAGGATTTTGGGCAGTCAAGCAGACCGAGGCCCCCGAGACCACCGCAGCCACAGATTCAGCCTCGAGGCCGCGGGTCACAGAGGAGGCAGAGGCCAGGGGGTCATCGGCCGCCTAGACAGCAGCAGCAGCAGAGGCGCTCCGATCAGTGTGTGATTTGTGGCGGGCCTCACGCACCTCAGCAGTGCGAGCAGCGACAGGGCAGATGCTATCGATGTGGACAGCCGGGACATATAGCTTGGACTTGCCCGAGAGCAGGGTCTTCAGCACCGTCGACTACATCGACTTCTCCCTTGCCCCTACAGGCAGTGGGAGCTTCGCCGAGCTTCACCCGGGGGGATCGTGCCACCTCCTCACGACAGTCTGAGAGACGACCTCCAGCGAGCGGGCGAGTGTACGCCGCTCAGGTCGAGGATTCCACAGCAGCGGATCAGGTAGTAGCAGGTATTGTTCTTATCTCCTCTACCCGTGCTCGAGCACTTTTTGATACTGGAGCATCACATTCTTTCATCAGTAGTACATTTGCATCTTCGCATGGGTTTGAGATTGGGCCATTGACTCATGCATTAGAGGTCCAGGTTCCGGGTTGTGTATTGCATGTAGATGAGTGCTGTTGGTCCTGCCCAGTGCAGTTAGGACCGTGGATTTTACCCATTGACCTGTTGGTCTTGCGCCGACTTCAGGATTTTGATGTGGTTTTGGGTATGGATTGGTTATCCCGGTTCTATGCTACTATTGATTGTAGATTGAGGACTGTGACCCTTCGGGAGCCGGGTCAGGAGGAGTATGTGTATAGGGGATGTCAGAGTGCATTGTTTGCAGTGACAGTGTCTTCCGCCAGAGCCCGACAGATGTTGAGTAGAGGCTGTGTCGCTTTTCTTGCGACTGTTGTAGAGGCGCCTACGGCGATGCCCGGACTCGAGGACATCCCTGTTGTCTGCGAGTACCCGGATGTTTTTCCCTCGGAGTTATCATCCATGCCGCCGGATCGAGAGATAGAGTTTGTGATTGATGTAGTCCCTGGAACTACATCAGTCTCTAAAGCGCCCTACAGGATGGCCCCAGCAGAGTTGAGAGAGCTAAAGGCTCAATTGCAGGATCTTTTGGATCGAGGGTTCATCAGACCTAGCGTCTCTCCGTGGGGAGCGCCGATTCTTTTTGTGAAAAAGAAGGACGGATCACTTAGATTGTGTGTGGATTATCGAGAGTTGAATAAAGTGACCGTTCGGAACAAGTATCCTCTCCCCAGGATTGATGATTTGTTTGATCAGCTTCAGGGAGCTACGGTCTTCTCCAAGATCGACCTTCAGTCCGGTTACCACCAGCTTAAGGTGAGGGCCGAGGATGTGTCCAAGACAGCTTTCAGGACTCGGTATGGGCATTATGAGTTCACAGTGCTACCTTTTGGATTGACTAATGCCCCAGCCGCATTTATGGATCTAATGAACCGAGTGTTTCAGCCCTACTTGGATCGTTTTGTAGTTGTGTTTATTGATGACATTCTGGTTTACTCCCGAAGTGACACGGAGCACGAGGAGCACTTGAGGATAGTGCTGCAGCTTCTGAGAGAGAAGAAGTTGTATGCCAAGTTAAAGAAGTGCGCTTTTTGGCTTCGGGAGGTTTCTTTTCTAGGCCACGTAGTTTCAGCCGCAGGAGTGGCAGTGGACCCGGCGAAGATTGATTCAGTTCGGGATTGGCCTAGACCCACGACGGTGACAGAGGTGCGCAGCTTCTTGGGCCTTGCAGGGTACTACCGTCGTTTTGTGGAAGGCTTTGCGAAGCTTTCTACTCCCCTCACTCGGTTGACTAGGAAGGGGATCAAGTTTGTGTGGACAGAGCAGTGTCAGCAGAGCTTCGAGGAGTTGAAGCAGAGGTTGATTACAGCGCCAGTCCTTTCACTACCAGTTATGGGAGAGGGATTCGTGATTTACAGTGATGCCTCCCACAGCGGCCTAGGATGTGTGTTGATGCAGCATGGTAGGGTAATCGCTTATGCTTCGCGCCAGCTAAAGGACTATGAGAAGAATTACCCTACGCATGACTTGGAGCTAGCCGCTGTTGTCTTTGCTTTGAAGCTTTGGCGGCACTATCTTTATGGCGAGCATTGTGAGATCTTCACCGACCACCAGAGTTTGAAGTATTTGTTCACCCAGAAGGAACTCAACTTGAGGCAACGCCGGTGGCTAGAGCTGCTAAAGGATTATGATCTGAATATTCAGTATCATCCCGGCAAAGCCAATGTGGTCGCAGACGCCTTGAGCAGGCGATCAGGGCAGTCCTTGAGTTTGTTGATTACCCAGCAGATGCCCTTGAGAGAGCAGTTGAGGCGCTTGGATATAGAGGTGGTGTCCCCTGGGGTCTCTGCAAGACTTATGTCCATGGTCTTGCAGCCCGCTCTGTTGGACAGGATTAGAGAGAAACAGAGTGAGGACCCCGAGCTTGTGAGGATTAGAGATCAGCTTCAGCAGGATCAGGGTGGGGACTTTTCTGTGGATACAGCGGGAGTACTCAGGTACAGGGACCGCTTTTGTGTGCCCGTGGACTCCGAGGTTCGAGAGCTGATTTTGAGGGAAGCTCACTATACACCTTACACCCTCCATCCTGGGGGAACTAAGATGTATAGGGACTTGAGGGCACAGTTTTGGTGGCGCGGCATGAAGAGAGATTTTGGAAGGTTTGTGGCTCGTTGTTTAACTTGTCAGCAAGTTAAAGCTGAGCATCAGGTTCCAGCTGGCAAGTTGCAGAGCCTTCCAATACCTGAATGGAAATGGGACCGTGTCACTATGGATTTTATTGTGGGATTGCCGAGGACTCAGAGTGGTTCTGATGCCATATGGGTGATTGTTGATCATTTGACCAAATCAGCCCACTTTCTGCCGATGCAGTTGAGTTGGTCCTTGGAGAGGTTAGCACAGTTATATATGGATGAGATTGTGAGACTGCACGGGGTGCCAGTATCGATTGTGTCTGACAGGGACCCGAGGTTTACTTCACAGTTTTGGGGGAGCTTGCAGACAGCCTTGGGGACCCAGCTTCAGTTTAGCACCGCCTTTCACCCACAGACTGATGGACAGTCGGAGAGGACCATTCAGACTCTGGAGGACATGTTGAGAGCATGTGTCCTGAGCTTCGGTGGCAGTTGGGATCGACACTTGAGGTTAGCCGAGTTCGCGTATAACAATAGCTTCCAGGCGAGCATTCAGATGGCGCCCTACGAAGCATTGTATGGTCGGAAGTGTCGATCGCCTCTATTTTGGAGTGACGTGGGCGAAAGGAAGACTTTGGGGCCAGATTTGCTGGTTGAAGCCGAGGAAAAGGTCAGGATCATTCGGCGACATTTAGAGACCGCTCAGAGCCGTCAGAGGAGTTATGCAGACAGGAGGCGGCGAGACTTGGAGTTTCAGGTGGGAGACCATGTTTTTCTGAAAGTCTCGCCATCTCGAGGAGTTCGCCGATTTGGAGTACGCGGGAAGCTTAGTCCGCGGTTTATCGGGCCATTTGAGGTGCTAGAGCGCATTGGCCCAGTGGCATATCGAGTTGCGCTACCGCCGCGGTTGGCAGGCACCCACGATGTATTTCATGTATCCACCTTGAGGAAATATGTGTTTGATCCCTCACATATCCTGGACTTCACATCCTTGGAGCTAGACGAGGACTTGGGCTATCAGGAGCGACCGGTGCGAATTCTTGCTCGAGAGACGAGAGAATTGCGCAACCGGATCATACCTTTTGTTAAGGTTTTATGGAGTCATCATGAGGAGCGAGAGGCCACATGGGAGCCTGAGGATGAGCTGAGAGTTTCATATCCCCATTTATTTGAGTCGCCCTCCTGAGTTTTGATTTTTGTGGTTTCGAGGACGAAACCTTCTGAAGGAGGGGAGAGTGTAGAGTTCCGGAGCTTCGGGCAGTGTGCCGACTCCACGGGGCAGCCTGGTATTGTGGAAATACCTTCAGCAGTTTCTGTTTGTATTTACAGAGAGGTTCGGGTGGTCCCGGAGCGACGCGGAAGTCTTTTTGAAGGAAAGTGAGTTGGCGTCGGCTTGAGAGCTTGCGGGTCGAGCTTTGGCTTCCTGGATGGTTTTGATGTGAGTTGATCTCTTGGGACATGTGTAATATGTTTTTACAGAGGTGTTCGGTTGGTTTTGGGGTGATGCGGAAGTCCCGAGGCGAGAAAGTGAGTCATCGGGGCGATTTCGGAGTTTTTGGAGCTGTTACTGGAGGGTCTGGGTGGCTGGTTCCGGAACCAGGTCCTTGGTTCCGGAACCAGGGGGTGTGTACCGGTACCAAGTAGGTGGTACCGGTACACAAGCTCGGGGGGAGCCCGTTTTGCCCCGACTTGTACAGTGAGAGAGGTATGGCCTCTGTTCCTGTTCCAACCACCCCAGACTCGATTTATATCCTTGTTAACCTGCTCCCTCACCCACCCTTCATCTTATCTCTTCCACCACCTTTCCTTGCTGCCTGAGAAGTGAAAGAAGAGGAAGAAGTAGAAGGAGAAGAGAAGGTGCCTGTGAGCTTCATGCTTGGTGGGAGTTGACCCGGTCAACGTGCGCGCACCGAGCAAAATTGAGGTAGGCTGGTTGATGGAGATTGTAAATTTGGTTATCTTGATTCTCCTCTTGGGTTTTATTGATGGAATTGAATGGGATTTTGAGCTAATTTCCATCCTTGCTTCACTCTTGTGCTCTCGGATTGGAGGCAAGCAGGTTGGGTTACTGTGCAAATCCGCAACGCTTCGCATGCTTGATTCGTGGATTGGAGTGATCGGATTGAGCTGAGATTTTTATGGTGGCCTAGCTGGGTGCTGTGGAGGTTGTTTGGAGCTCCGTGGATTTTTCCGAGACGCGCGACGGTGCGCGCGCGCGCGAGAGGCGCAGTTCAGTTTTTCGTCAGATTGCGCCCGTTTCTTCACCGATTTCGGCGCGGCCTTCGGAAAGCATTTGAGGTGGGTTGGATTTTCTTCTAAAAATCGTGGAATGCCCTCTAATGCTTCAGAACGCACTTTGATCATGTCAAAACTGTATATTTTAGCTGTTAAATGATCTGATAGTTGCCTAGAAAATCATAGAAATATTATCTGAACCCCAGAGTATTTTTAGTGGACTCTTGACATTATATGACACTAGACTGTGTACTCGGTTGGCCTCATTTAAGCTCCCGAACCGTTTTAAAAATCTGAAGGCTTGTTTTATTGGAAAACCGACTTTTAAAAATGGTTTTAAAATGTCTGAGGGTTCTAGTGATGCTGCATGGGTTCGGGGAGCATGTTCTCTCGTGCCGGGGGGCCGAGGAGATATTTGTTGATTATTAGAGCCTTTCTGTGGCTTTTTGAGTTTTACTAGTGTCATTGGGGGTTCTATTTGAGCACTTCAGATTCAGTCGTGGAGTTTACTCCGACCTTGACGTGAGTGTGTGTCGTGTATCCACTGTGTTCCGATCTATTTGATCGTGGATTATAGCCTGCTGAGCCTGGCATGTTTGCCAGTTATGAGATACTTGAGATACTTGAGTTCGGTGGGGTCGCTCCCCTCGAGCTACGCCCCGGGTGCGATGATGATACCGAGCCTGACGAGGCTGCGATGAGTTACTGAGAGTCCTTGAGGGACACCCTACGTAAGTCCGTTCCTCCGGGATGTGCGGCAGTAGATGAGCGCGGGCTTGACTTTATCTTGACTGGTCCAAAGAGGACAGTCATTGAGATTTGGGTGAGATGTGTGAGTGAGTTACACTGCATGTTCATAGATGAGTATTTTTCCTTTGAGCATATGTAGAGGCATATAGAGATAGATTTCCAGCTTTCCCTTTTATCTATCTATCTATCTATTTGTTTACCTTTTGTGCCTCCGGTGGTCTTAGTGGGCATACCGTGTGCTTTGAGGACGGTACCCACTGGGAACTACCTTTGTAGTAGTTCTCACACCCGCTGCGGTGCAGGTTTTCCTGAGGCAGCTGCTCCGACTCCTTCCCGTGCGGAGTCTTCAGATCGAGGTAAGGGCGTGGCCGACTAGTCGCTTACCCGAGTCAGTTTAGTGGAGAGGTAGCAGTACCCTTTTGAGTTTCCACTTTTGTAGAGTGAGATTTTGAGAGATGTTATTTTTGTATCTTGAGGACAGCTTGTATCTTGGATTTTATTTACTCTAGTACAGTTGTTCTGTTTCCTTTCTATAGCATGTACTTACTTTTGCTCTGATATCTGTTGGCTATAGATTTATTTGCAGGGTAGACGCTTCGTCTGTACGGCAGTTTCCGTACAGATGGCGGATCTGTTAGCGAGCCCGGGTCGCAGTTTCGACCCCGGGGCGTGACACGCATCCTCGGTACATGTCGCGCAAGCCTCGGCCCCAAACAACATCACCCCAACAATGCAACACCGCAACAAACAACATCGCAACACAACCTATACCCCAAACATACACCAACAGCATTGCTGTTTTTCCCAAATAGCAAAAAGAAGGGCATTCTCACCTCCAAACAGTGCTCCAAAAATTCCAGAAAATTCACGGTTGTGATCCTCGCGACGAGTAGCCCCAAAACGAGTATTTATACGCCCCGTTCCGACACCTGTAGGCCAAGATACAAATTAAACAACGCCGGAAGCCAATCAATCCACAACCTGCAAAAACTGCGGGATACAACCCCAAAGAAACTTAAATCTCACATTCGAACAGTCCTCAGAAAAATCTAATAAAAATACGAGTGCGTTTCTCCCGAAGAGTAGATATCAATCGAGTCCTTAAACGCCTCATTCCAATGCTCGTAGTTCAAGATAGAAATTCGACAAACCTCCTCTGTCCAAAGTCTCATAGCAGAAAAAGGGGTCACCAAAACACCACAGGAACTATGCCGAAAACTCTAAATGCGGAGAAGTGATCAACACGGAAAACGAAGCCTTACCTCTCGTGAACACACTGCCATGAAAATCAGCTCAAAATTTTATCCGGGTTATCCGGTGTGTCACGCGGACTGAAGAGCGACGGTAATAGTCAAAAATCCAAGGTGCGTTGATGTGCGCCGCGTCGCAGAAAACGCTAATGCCGCGGCCTCCAAAAATCCCGAAAATCCATCAAGATTTGGGGAAGAGGGAGAGGAGGGACTTTTCTATAGAGCTCCCACAGAGAATATGCCCGAAAAAATAAGAAAAAGGAGGAACGGAGAGGGAGGGGAGGTATTAATAGGCTCCCAAAACAATGCCAAAATACCGGTTGTGTCCCCGGTTTCGGGCGCCCGAAAGTTTCGGGCATCGAAACCGGGTCGGATGCGCCCCATCCGACCGCGCCCGAATCCGCCTGGAAGCTCCACGTCAGCCACAGAACAGGGAACAGTCGAACCAGCCGCTCTCCAAGCGCCGCGTGGCCACCCGCGGACGCCGACGCGTGGCGTGCCCGAGCGTGGGAAACTGCATCAACGCGCGCCCACTGTGCGCGCCTGCGCCGCCGCCTGTGCCCTCTGACGCACGCGTCCCGAGGCCACCCCTGCCCACTCCATGGACCCAGTCCACTGCACCGACCAATCCTAGCCCGCCACGCGTCCACTGTGAACCACTGAGAAGACGCCACGTGGCAAGACGCTCCCGTGCATCGCGCGCCTGCCCGCGCCCCCGCGCTACCCGCGCCCATTCCGGCGCCTGCCCACGCCCGCGCCGCCGCGCTCCGTCGCTGCCCGCCGGCAGCCGGAACAGTGCTAAGTGCCTCGAAATCCGTGCGCGGTGTCTGGGCTCCGAAAAATACGAATAAGTAGTCCATTTTCATCATTTTCGCGCGCTGAATCAAAATCCGCTGTCTGTTTTGCCAAATTCCATTTCTAAAATTTGCTGAAGGCATCCAGATAAGTGTTCTTAACCCAAATTTCCCGCTGAGTCCAATTTTGATATTCGTTTCGCGTGAAACCACTTCTAAACATCCGACGGGGTCCTCAGATTACCCACGTAATCCATTTAACACCCGGAGTCCATCACTTATGTCCAATTGGTGCACCAACACCGCTGACACGCCACATAGGCCTCCAGAAGCTGCTGGTCACACTGTAGAAGCCCTGCAAAGATCCGGGTCACCACATCGGGAGTTCAGTCCGGATCGGCTTGGCGTAGGAAATCCTATCGTTCGGGATCCGGACTGCCTGCAACTTTTTCTTCAGAAAATTTGTAGAAATTCCAGAAAATCCAGAAAAAGTATGTAAACATTCTTGCATATCAACTTTAAACAAAAAGTATCGTTTCACATCAAAAGAGGGTAGATTATACTAAATCTATCATTAATACTCAAATAATGAAACGAAAATTTATAAAAGTTATATCCTCTAAAGTTGAGCAAGATCTAAACATCAATCATAATCTAATGATTAATGAATTTATCAAATCATCAATTGAGCAAAAAAATGATGCCACAAAGATCGATAGATGTTGAAATTCCAAATAAATTAGATAATGCTATCTAGTCAATATGTTAGGGAGTGGCTCTTTGAGCATCTTTCAATTTGAAATCCCACCTTATACAAACCTTGGAATTCGACAAAGTCAGTATTCCAAAAAGTATTTTTATCTAATAAACAAGAAATCACCATGCTTGGTAAAACATGTGGTAGCTGCACACAGTACTCGGACGACCAAGGTGGTAGCTCTTTCCTCCATGTGGTGGTAGTTTTCACACTCCACTAAGGGATGTAACTCTTTTCACATCTTTTGAGCATGAAACAATAAATAATACTCCCCCTCAATTGGCTATCAATTATGTAAAATATTAAGTATTCAACCAACTATTGATCTCTTGTTCATACTTAACTTAATTATCAAATAAGATAAAAAAAAATCCAAGAGATCAGTGAGAGAGGAATTGACTTTGATCAAATAAAGATGAAATAAATGATAAAATGATCAATGCATCGAGAGAGTTATAATGATATCCAAATCATAATAAATTTCTCAAACATGAAAAGATGCAATTAAAGTCAATTATACTAATGCTCAGTTAATGTTCTATATACAAACAAAGAAAACACAAAACCAAAACAAAACCTAACCTAAGCGCTGGTTCAAAAATTGTTATTTCAAAAAAAGAATTCATTGCTTTACGCAAATGAATAAAACTTTTTGATCCAAAGGTTTGTCAAAATATCGGCTAATTGATCTTCAGTTGAAACATAGGAAATTTGTAAAGTACTTGATTCAACTAGCTCTCTAAGAAAATGATATCTAAGTTCAATGTATTTTGCTCTTGAGTACAACACAGGGTTTTTAGAAATATTTATGGCACTAGTGTTGTCACAAAGAATTGTTACCGAATTCGCTGGAATACGAAAGTCGCTCAACACACTTCTCATCCAAATCAATTGAGTCGAACAACTTCCCGTTGAAATTTATTCCGCCTCGGCGGTAGAGAGAGCAATGCAGTTTTACTTTTTACTATGCCATGCAATAAGACAATGGTCAAGTAAAAACATGCACCACTCGTGCTCTTTCTATCATCCACTAATCTAGCCCAATCGGCATCCGAATATCCTATAATATCGAGAGATGTGCCCATAGGATACCAAATTTCAAAATTTATTGTACCTTTGATGTACCGATGATCCTTTTCACCGCTTTCAGGTGAATTTTCTTCGGTGCAGATTGATATCTCGCGCAAATCCCAACACTGAAGGAAATGTCCGGCGACTAGCCGTAAGGTAGAGTAGACTTCCAATCATGCTTCGGTAAAGCTTCTCGTCTACACTTTCTCCGGAGATTTCACTTCCTAATTCCTTATTGCTAGTTCCCATAGGAGTAGGAAAGTCTTTAGAGTTCTCCAATCCGAATTTCTTGACCAATCCCTTTGCATACTTGGATTGACATAAATGAATGCCATCATCACTTTGCTTAACTTGCAATCCAAGAAAATACGTAAGCTCGCCCTATCATGGACATCTCAAATTCACTTTCCATCGTTTCGGCGAATTTTGAAAAATCGTTGTTCCTCATAGCACCAAACACGATGTCATCCACATATATTTGTGCTACAATGAAATTATCCTGAAAGTGCTTCACAAAGAGTGTCTGATCGGCTCCCCCTCGAGTATAGCCCTTTTCCAAAAGATGCTTTGTCAATCTTTCGTACCATTCTCGCGGTGCTTGTTTTAGTCCGTAAAGAGCCTTTGTAGTAACCGAGAATTTTAAAAGGTTAAATAAATTTCTGGATTTACAAATAGCAGAAAATAATAAATAAAATCCCAAAAATATCGATTTTTGATCGGGGTCTGGTCTCAAAAATCCGAGTTCACCATTGCGAACCGTCTCGTCGAAACACAAAATTCATGTTCACTTGTCGATGATCCAACGGTCGGATTTTCCAGAAAACAACAAAGAAACCGCGGGCCCCACAACTTAAGTGTGAATAGTAAACCCTGGTTTCCGGTCCCCTCTCGTTCGACCGAAGGCCAATCCACTATCTGCAAATTAAGTCTAGCAGTATGAGTAGTCGATCCTAGCTATTTTTCGACGTTCTGAGCGCAATGGCACTGACGGTTTTCGCGTTTTTGGCGATCCGGTGCATCGAATGTGCGTGCGTCAGATTGCGACATACAGAACAAGATGGCCCGAGAATTCATTTGAGCACCAAATCAAGCAAATGATAGCCTGTTTTGAAGGTCTCTACGAGCCGGACGTCGTGGCGAAGTCGTTTCGCAATTCGTCGAGCGGATTTTTTTCAAAATGCGTGAAATGCACGAAAATGGGGTATTTTTGAGAAAACTATAATTTTTATGGGTCAAATTGTTAGGGACTAAAACATCAAGGTGTTGGGTACTTTTGCACCTACTGTGAAGAGCTCGGAGGCTAGGGTTGAGTGTGAACCGGGTTTGAGGGTTTTGCAAAGAATCTTGCATTTATGCTATGGTTGCCTCTTGGTCTGCCTTGGGCCAGAGCACGAGGGGTTTTGGGATATTTCGAAGCATCAAACCCCTCTTCATCTCCCAGTTCAAGCCCTGAGTGCTGGTGGCTGAAGAGAACACTACTCCTTTGAGACCCTAGCCCGAGAGAGAGAGAGAAGGAAGAAGGTTGGAACCAACTTCTTCCAAGTTTTGATCTGGAGATCCAGTGGTGTTCCATAGTACCAGAGGATGTTCCTGGAGCTTGCTGAGGTTGCGCAAGGAAGAAGAAAAGAAACCGGCTTCTTCCCTCCTTCACCAACTCCAGCCAAGGGAGGATCCCAAACCACTGGTTGTTTGCACCCTAGACCTTAGCAGTAGCTTAGTTAGGACCTAAGAATTTCCCCTGCCAAACCCGAGCTCCCCATGCACTCGGTTGCCCGGCTGGGCCACACCCTCGCCGGAAACCTAAGTTGCTCCGCCTCGGAAGAACTTGGCACCGATGAACCGAAGTGGGAAATTAAATGATGGGCTTGGACTGTAGAGCCGTGATCATCTCCACCAATTGGTGAAGTTTGGTCAAGTAATAAGTCGCAGAAGGAACCCTAGTTTTCGGTTTTC
>CM055062.1:5857711-5908821 GCA_029204045.2 Tillandsia leiboldiana
GCACCAACCCATCCCTGACACCAATGTCCCGCTACACTACCCCAAAACCCTGCTCCACACCGAGCAACACAGACTACCTGACTACAACGAAGGAGAAAGAATAACATTTTTCTCCTAATCAAGTTCCAAAAAGTAGTGTAGCAGTAAAAGATGGCCTAACTAGATGTCCATACAAGCAAGCAAATGTCCTCAAGAAATGAAAGGGAGTAAGCATATAAAGATCCCTAGGTATAAACAACATGCCAGAATCCCTAATGAACTACACCTGTCCACAATCAGGGTCCATCAAAAGAATGATCAGAATATACCCGCACATAGATATAGCCTCCTACTCCACGAGTAATCATAACATAAAGACTATGTGCAACAAGGCATGTTAAAAGATCACTACTATAGTATATCAATCTGCATGATCTAGCCATTCCACAAGCTTCCATCTCGATGCTAAATATTGTACAATTAAACAAGCATGCTAACAATCACATAGGGTAAATCCCTTAGGTAAGCATTTACTATTCACCTCATGATATCCAAATCCCGCAAGTTTCCGATAATATTTAACATGAATATTATCTTGCATTCCCTTATACAATCATCCTTCCTGGCTTACCTTACAATAACACACAATGTACCATAAACATGCATGCTTTCTAACAAAAGAATTAGAGAACCGTCCACCGGTTTCTGGAGATGAAGCAACCACCTGAAACGCTTTTTCCGCAGGCAAAGCCGAAGTCGGTGAAGAGCGGCCACTTGCTAACAAATCTGCTGAACCCGCATTGTAGAGTTCCGGAGCTTCGGGCAGTGTGCCGACTCCACGGGGCAGCCTGGTATTGTGGAAATACCTTCAGCAGTTTCTGTTTGTATTTACAGAGAGGTTCGGGTGGTCCCGGAGCGACGCGGAAGTCTTTTTGAAGGAAAGTGAGTTGGCGTCGGCTTGAGAGCTTGCGGGTCGAGCTTTGGCTTCCTGGATGGTTTTGATGTGAGTTGATCTCTTGGGACATGTGTAATATGTTTTTACAGAGGTGTTCGGTTGGTTTCGGGGTGATGCGGAAGTCCCGAGGCGAGAAAGTGAGTCGTCGGGGCGATTTCGGAGTTTTTGAGCTGTTTACTGGAGGGTCGGGTGGCTGGTTCCGGAACCAGGTCTTGGTTCCGGAACCAGGGGGTGTGTACCGGTACCAAGTAGGTGGTACCGGTACACAAGCTCGGGGGAGCCCGTTTTGCCCCGACTTGTACAGTGAGAGAGGTATGGCCTCTGTTCCTGTTCCAACCACCCCAGACTCGATTTATATCCTTGTTAACCTGCTCCCTCACCCACCCTTCATCTTATCTCTTCCACCACCTTTCCTTGCTGCCTGAGAAGTGAAAGAAGAGGAAGAAGTAGAAGGAGAAGAGAAGGTGCCTGTGAGCTTCATGCTTGGGAGTTGACCCGGTCAACGTGCGCACGCACGAGCAAAATTGAGGTAGGCTGGTTGATGGATTGTAAATTTGGTTATCTTGATTCTCCTCTTGGGTTTTATTGATGGAATTGAATGGGATTTTGAGCTAATTTCCATCCTTGCTTCACTCTTGTGCTCTCGGATTGGAGGCAAGCAGGTGGGTTACTGTGCAAATCCGCAACGCTTCGCATGCTTGATTCGTGGATTGGAGTGATCGGATTGAGCTGAGATTTTTATGGTGGCCTAGCTGGGTGCTGTGGAGGTTTTTGGAGCTCCGTGGATTTTTCCGAGACGCGCGACGGTGCGCGCCGCGCGCGAGAGGCGCAGTTCAGTTTTTCGTCAGATTGCGCCCGTTTCTTCACCGATTTCGGCGCGGCCTTCGGAAGCATTTGAGGTGGGTTGGATTTTCTTCTAAAAATCGTGGAATGCCCTCTAATGCTTCAGAACGCACTTTGATCATGTCAAAACTGTATATTTTAGCTGTTAAATGATCTGATAGTTGCCTAGAAAATCATAGAAATATTCTGAACCCCAGAGTATTTTTAGTGGACTCTTGACATTATATGACACTAGACTGTGTACTCGGTTGGCCTCATTTAAGCTCCCGAACCGTTTTAAAAATCTGAAGGCTTGTTTTATTGGAAAACCGACTTTTAAAAATGGTTTTAAAATGTCTGAGGGTTCTAGTGATGCTGCATGGGTTCGGGAGCATGTTCTCTCGTGCCGGGGGGCCGAGGAGATATTTGTTGATTATTAGAGCCTTTCTGTGGCTTTTTGAGTTTTACTAGTGTCATTGGGGGTTCTATTTGAGCACTTCAGATTCAGTCGTGGAGTTTACTCCGACCTTGACGTGAGTGTGTGTCGTGTATCCACTGTGTTTCCGATCTATTTGATCGTGGATTATAGCCTGCTGAGCCTGGCATGTTTGCCAGTTATGAGATACTTGAGATACTTGAGTTCGGTGGGGTCGCTCCCCTCGAGCTACGCCCCGGGTGCGATGATGATACCGAGCCTGACGAGGCTGCGATGAGTTACTGAGAGTCCTTGAGGGACACCCTACGTAAGTCCGTTCCTCCGGGATGTGCGGCAGTAGATGAGCGCGGGCTTGACTTTATCTTGACTGGTCCAAAGAGGACAGTCATTGAGATTTGGGTGAGATGTGTGAGTGAGTTACACTGCATGTTCATAGATGAGTATTTTTCCTTTGAGCATATGTAGAGGCATATAGAGATAGATTTCCAGCTTTCCCTTTTATCTATCTATCTATCTATTTGTTTACCCTTTTGTGCCTCCGGTGGTCTTAGTGGGCATACCGTGTGCTTTGAGGACGGTACCCACTGGGAACTACCTTTGTAGTAGTTCTCACACCCGCTGCGGTGCAGGTTTTCCTGAGGCAGCTGCTCCGACTCCTTCCCGTGCGGAGTCTTCAGATCGAGGTAAGGGCGTGGCCGACTAGTCGCTTACCCGAGTCAGTTTAGTGGAGAGGTAGCAGTACCCTTTTGAGTTTCCACTTTTGTAGAGTGAGATTTTGAGAGATGTTATTTTTGTATCTTGAGGACAGCTTGTATCTTGGATTTTATTTACTCTAGTACAGTTGTTCTGTTTCCTTTCTATAGCATGTACTTACTTTTGCTCTGATATCTGTTGGCTATAGATTTATTTGCAGGGTAGACGCTTCGTCTGTACGGCAGTTTCCGTACAGATGGCGGATCTGTTAGCGAGCCCGGGTCGCAGTTTCGACCCCGGGGCGTGACAGATTAGAGTGGTATCAGAGCCTAGGTTTATAGGTCATTGAGGACTTAGAGACCCTAGGCTTTTAGCTGGACAGTAGGTTGACTATCGAGAGAGACGTGATTTCTGCGAGAGTCATGATTGAGTTGTAACTCCCCCAGGGGATTGGGGTGAGTAATTTTGCATGTTTATTCTCTAAAGGGGACATGTCGGCTGCAGACGACATTACGCTTTAGAATGGGTAACATGTATAGACTCTCGTTTGATTGGGTTGAGTGATTCTTGGTCCTGATGTTTGGTTTTAATTGCAGGATTGCGATGCCTCCCAGACGTCGAGCTACGACGAGGGCTCACCCAGCCGCAGACGAGGAGCCTGAGCGGCAGGAGGCTCCACCTGTTGATCAGGGAGAGGTTCAGGCGCTGCGGGCCCAAGTGGCCCATTGTCGGAGGCGTTGCAACGCCAAGATGAGGCGTCCAAACGCCAGGAGGAGACAGCCAGACGCCAGGAGGAGACAGTTAGGCGCCAGGAGGAGGCAGCCAAGGCCCAGCAAGAGAATGTGGAACGGTTGGTAAGGTTACTCGAGCAGAGGGCACCTCCAGCGACGCCCCCAGTAGCTACCTCGGCGACCTCGTCACAGATTGCTCCTTTGACGGAGGCAGAGCAGAGAGAGCTCACGGATCGACTGTCATATATTAGCCAGTTCCATCCCCCGCGGTTCGCTGGTCTGAGCTCGGAGCCGTGGGAGGTCGAGAACTGGATAGCAGCTATGGAGAAATTATTCGAGAATCTTTTCATCAAGGAGGAGTATCAAGTGCACCTGGGAACTCACTTTTTGGAGAAAGACGCCGAGACTTGGTGGCGTCGGGTTCGCCCTGTTGGACCGCCGGGCGTACAGTTGTGACTTGGCACGAGTTTCGAGCTTTACTGCGTGGGGCTTACTTCCCCGACAGTGCAAAGCGAAACTCGAAGGAGATCTTCGACGGCTACAGCAGGGTAGCCGACCCCTACAGGAGTATATACGAGAGTTTCAGCGCTTATGAACAGTGTTCCATACGTCGCCCCAGATGAGCCGCAGAGGGTTGATCTATTTGAGAGAGGATTGCACCAGGATATCTACCATCACGTCCACTCCCATCGGTCACCTACCTTGGACGCAGCTATTGAGCGAGCTCGATGGGTCTCCCGAGGGACCGTTATTATGACAGAGAGGGGCGAGGCGCCAGGGACCAGCTCCGGGGAGAAGCGCCCACACCTCAGGATTTTGGGCAGTCAAGCAGACCGAGGCCCCCGAGACCACCGCAGCCACAGATTCAGCCTCGAGGCCGCGGGTCACAGAGGAGGCAGAGGCCAGGGGGTCATCGGCCGCCTAGACAGCAGCAGCAGCAGAGGCGCTCCGATCAGTGTGTGATTTGTGGCGGGCCTCACGCACCTCAGCAGTGCGAGCAGCGACAGGGCAGATGCTATCGATGTGGACAGCCGGGACATATAGCTTGGACTTGCCCGAGGGCAGGGTCTCAGCACCGTCGACTACATCGACTTCTCCCTTGCCCCTACAGGCAGTGGGAGCTTCGCCGAGCTTCACCCGGGGGGATCGTGCCACCTCCTCACGACAGTCTGAGAGACGACCTCCAGCGAGCGGGCGAGTGTACGCCGCTCAGGTCGAGGATTCCACAGCAGCGGATCAGGTAGTAGCAGGTATTGTTCTTATCTCCTCTACCCGTGCTCGAGCACTTTTTGATACTGGAGCATCACATTCTTTCATCAGTAGTACATTTGCATCTTCGCATGGGTTTGAGATTGGGCCATTGACTCATGCATTAGAGGTCCAGGTTCCGGGTTGTGTATTGCATGTAGATGAGTGCTGTTGGTCCTGCCCAGTGCAGTTAGGACCGTGGATTTTACCCATTGACCTGTTGGTCTTGCGCCGACTTCAGGATTTTGATGTGGTTTTGGGTATGGATTGGTTATCCCGGTTCTATGCTACTATTGATTGTAGATTGAGGACTGTGACCCTTCGGGAGCCGGGTCAGGAGGAGTATGTGTATAGGGGATGTCAGAGTGCATTGTTTGCAGTGACAGTGTCTTCCGCCAGAGCCCGACAGATGTTGAGTAGAGGCTGTGTCGCTTTTCTTGCGACTGTTGTAGAGGCGCCTACGGCGATGCCCGGACTCGAGGACATCCCTGTTGTCTGCGAGTACCCGGATGTTTTTCCCTCGGAGTTATCATCCATGCCGCCGGATCGAGAGATAGAGTTTGTGATTGATGTAGTCCCTGGAACTACATCAGTCTCTAAAGCGCCCTACAGGATGGCCCCAGCAGAGTTGAGAGAGCTAAAGGCTCAATTGCAGGATCTTTTGGATCGAGGGTTCATCAGACCTAGCGTCTCTCCGTGGGGAGCGCCGATTCTTTTTGTGAAAAGAAGGACGGATCACTTAGATTGTGTGTGGATTATCGAGAGTTGAATAAAGTGACCGTTCGGAACAAGTATCCTCTCCCCAGGATTGATGATTTGTTTGATCAGCTTCAGGGAGCTACGGTCTTCTCCAAGATCGACCTTCAGTCCGGTTACCACCAGCTTAAGGTGAGGGCCGAGGATGTGTCCAAGACAGCTTTCAGGACTCGGTATGGGCATTATGAGTTCACAGTGCTACCTTTTGGATTGACTAATGCCCCAGCCGCATTTATGGATCTAATGAACCGAGTGTTTCAGCCCTACTTGGATCGTTTTGTAGTTGTGTTTATTGATGACATTCTGGTTTACTCCCGAAGTGACACGGAGCACGAGGAGCACTTGAGGATAGTGCTGCAGCTTCTGAGAGAGAAGAAGTTGTATGCCAAGTTAAAGAAGTGCGCTTTTTGGCTTCGGGAGGTTTCTTTTCTAGGCCACGTAGTTTCAGCCGCAGGAGTGGCAGTGGACCCGGCGAAGATTGATTCAGTTCGGGATTGGCCTAGACCCACGACGGTGACAGAGGTGCGCAGCTTCTTGGGCCTTGCAGGGTACTACCGTCGTTTTGTGGAAGGCTTTGCGAAGCTTTCTACTCCCCTCACTCGGTTGACTAGGAAGGGGATCAAGTTTGTGTGGACAGAGCAGTGTCAGCAGAGCTTCGAGGAGTTGAAGCAGAGGTTGATTACAGCGCCAGTCCTTTCACTACCAGTTATGGGAGAGGGATTCGTGATTTACAGTGATGCCTCCCACAGCGGCCTAGGATGTGTGTTGATGCAGCATGGTAGGGTAATCGCTTATGCTTCGCGCCAGCTAAAGGACTATGAGAAGAATTACCCTACGCATGACTTGGAGCTAGCCGCTGTTGTCTTTGCTTTGAAGCTTTGGCGGCACTATCTTTATGGCGAGCATTGTGAGATCTTCACCGACCACCAGAGTTTGAAGTATTTGTTCACCCAGAAGGAACTCAACTTGAGGCAACGCCGGTGGCTAGAGCTGCTAAAGGATTATGATCTGAATATTCAGTATCATCCCGGCAAAGCCAATGTGGTCGCAGACGCCTTGAGCAGGCGATCAGGGCAGTCCTTGAGTTTGTTGATTACCCAGCAGATGCCCTTGAGAGAGCAGTTGAGGCGCTTGGATATAGAGGTGGTGTCCCCTGGGGTCTCTGCAAGACTTATGTCCATGGTCTTGCAGCCCGCTCTGTTGGACAGGATTAGAGAGAAACAGAGTGAGGACCCCGAGCTTGTGAGGATTAGAGATCAGCTTCAGCAGGATCAGGGTGGGGACTTTTCTGTGGATACAGCGGGAGTACTCAGGTACAGGGACCGCTTTTGTGTGCCCGTGGACTCAGAGGTTCGAGAGCTGATTTTGAGGGAAGCTCACTATACACCTTACACCCTCCATCCTGGGGGAACTAAGATGTATAGGGACTTGAGGGCACAGTTTTGGTGGCGCGGCATGAAGAGAGATATTGGAAGGTTTGTGGCTCGTTGTTTAACTTGTCAGCAAGTTAAAGCTGAGCATCAGGTTCCAGCTGGCAAGTTGCAGAGCCTTCCAATACCTGAATGGAAATGGGACCGTGTCACTATGGATTTTATTGTGGGATTGCCGAGGACTCAGAGTGGTTCTGATGCCATATGGGTGATTGTTGATCGTTTGACCAAATCAGCCCACTTTCTGCCGATGCAGTTGAGTTGGTCCTTGGAGAGGTTAGCACAGTTATATATGGATGAGATTGTGAGACTGCACGGGGTGCCAGTATCGATTGTGTCTGACAGGGACCCGAGGTTTACTTCACAGTTTTGGGGGAGCTTGCAGACAGCCTTGGGGACCCAGCTTCAGTTTAGCACCGCCTTTCACCCACAGACTGATGGACAGTCGGAGAGGACCATTCAGACTCTGGAGGACATGTTGAGAGCATGTGTCCTGAGCTTCGGTGGCAGTTGGGATCGACACTTGAGGTTAGCCGAGTTCGCGTATAACAATAGCTTCCAGGCGAGCATTCAGATGGCGCCCTACGAAGCATTGTATGGTCGGAAGTGTCGATCGCCTCTATTTTGGAGTGACGTGGGCGAAAGGAAGACTTTGGGGCCAGATTTGCTTGTTGAAGCCGAGGAAAAGGTCAGGATCATTCGGCGACATTTAGAGACCGCTCAGAGCCGTCAGAGGAGTTATGCAGACAGGAGGCGGCGAGACTTGGAGTTTCAGGTGGGAGACCATGTTTTTCTGAAAGTCTCGCCATCTCGAGGAGTTCGCCGATTTGGAGTACGCGGGAAGCTTAGTCCGCGGTTTAATCGGGCCTTTGAGGTGCTAGAGCGCATTGGCCAGTGGCATATCGAGTTGCGCTACCCGCCGCGGTTGGCAGGCACCCACGATTATTTCATGATCCACCTGAGGAAATATGTGTTTGATCCTCACATATCCTGGACTTCACTCCTTGGAGCTAGACGAGGACTTTGGGCTATCAGATGCGAACCGGTTGCGAATTCTTGCTCGAGAGACGAGAGAATTGCGCAACCGATCATACCTTTGTTAAGGTTTTATGGAGTCATCATGAGGAGCGAGAGGCCCACATGGAGCCTGAGGATGAGCTGAGAGTTTCATATCCCCATTTATTTGAGTCGCCCTCCTGAGTTTTGATTTTTGTGGTTTCGAGGACGAAACCTTCTGAAGGAGGGGAGTAGTGTAGAGTTCCGGAGCTCGGGCAGTGTTGCCGACTCCACGGGGCAGCCTGGTATTGTGGAAATACCGTTCAGCAGTTTTCTGTTGTATTTACAGAGAGGTTCGGGTGTCCCGGAGCGACGCTGAAGTCTTTTTGAAGGAAAGTGGTTGGCGTCGGCGCTTGAGAGCTTGCGGGTCGAGCTTTGGCTTCCTGGATGGTTTTGATGTGAGTTGATCTCTTGGGACATGTGTAATATGTTTGTTACAGAGTGGTTCGGTTGGTTTGGGGGATGCGGAAGTCCGAGGCGAGAAAGTGAGTCATCGGGGCGATTTCGGGAGTTTTTGGAGCTGTTACTGGAGGGTCTGGGTGGCTGGTTCCGGAACCAGGTCCGTGGTTCCGGAACCAGGGGGTGTGTACCGGTACCAAGTAGGTGGTACCGGTACACAAGCTCGGGGGGGAGCCCGTTTGCCCCGACGTGTACAGTGAGAGAGGTATGGCCTCTGTTCCTGTTCCAACCACCCCAGACTCGATTTATATCCTTGTTAACCTGCTCCCTCACCCACCCTTCATCTTATCTCTTCCACCACCTTTCCTTGCTGCCTGAGAAGTGAAAGAAGAGGAAGAAGTAAGTAGAAGAGAAGAAGGTGCCTGTGAGCTTCATGCTTGGGTGGAGTTGACCCGGTCAACGTGCGCGCACACGAGCAAAATTGAGGTAGGCTGGTTGATGGAGATTGTAAATTTGGTTATCTTGATTCTCCTCTTGGGTTTTATTGATGGAATTGAATGGGATTTGAGCTAATTTCCATCCTTGCTTCACTCTTGTGCTCTCGGATTGGAGGCAAGCAGGTTGGGTTACTGTGCAAATCCGCAACGCTTCGCATGCTTGATTCGTGGATTGGAGTGATCGGATTGAGCTGAGATTTTTATGGTGGCCTAGCTGGGTGCTGTGGAGGTTGTTGGAGCTCCGTGGATTTTCCGAGACGCGCGACGGTGCGCGCGCGCGCGAGAGGCGCAGTTCAGTTTTCGTCAGATTGCGCCCGTATGCGTTCTTCAACCGATTTCGGCGCGGCCTTCGGAAAGCATTTGAGGTGGGTTGGATTTTCTTCTAAAAATCGTGGAATGCCCTCTAATGCTTCAGAACGCACTTTGATCATGTCAAAACTGTATATTTTAGCTGTTAAAATGATCTGATAGTTGCCTAGAAAATCATAGAAATATTATCTGAACCCCAGAGTATTTTTAGTGGACTCTTGACATTATATGACACTAGACTGTGTACTCGTTGGCCTCATTTAAGCTCCCGAACCGTTTAAAAATCTGAAGGCTTGTTTTATTGGAAAACCGACTTTTAAAAATGGTTTTAAAATGTCTGAGGGTTCTAGTGATGCTGCATGGGTTCGGGGAGCATGTTCTCTCGTGCCGGGGGGCCGAGGAGATATTTGTGATTATTAGAGCCTTTCTGTGGCTTTTTGAGTTTTACTAGTGTCATTGGGGGTTCTATTTGAGCACTTCAGATTCAGTCGTGGAGTTTACTCCGACCTTGACGGGAGTGTGTGTCGTGTATCCACTGTGTTCCCGATCTATTTGATCGTGGATTATAGCCTGCTGAGCCTGGCATGTTTGCCAGTTATGAGATACTTGAGATACTTGAGTTCGGTGGGGTCGCTCCCCTCGAGCTACGCCCCGGGTGCGATGATGATACCGAGCCTGACGAGGCTGCGATGAGTTACTGAGAGTCCTTGAGGGACCCACCTACGTAAGTCCGTTCCTCCGGGAGGTGCGGCAGTAGATGAGCGCGGGCTTGACTTATCTTGACTGGTCCAAAGAGGACAGTCATTGAGATTTGGGTGAGATGTGGAGTGAGTTACACTGCATGTTCATAGATGAGTATTTTTCCTTTGAGCCATATGTAGAGGCATATAGAGATAGATTTCCAGCTTTCCCTTTTATCTATCTATCTATCTATTTGTTGTACCTTTTGTGCCTCCGGTGGTCTTAGTGGGCATACCGTGTGCTTTGAGGACGGTACCACTGGGAACTACCTTTGTAGTAGTTCTCACACCCGCTGGCGGTGCAGGTTTTCCTGAGGCAGCTGCTCCGACTCCTTCCCGTGCGGAGTCTTCAGATCGAGGTAAGGGCGTGGCCGACTAGTCGCTTACCCGAGTCAGTTTAGTGGAGAGGTAGCAGTACCCTTTTGAGTTTCCACTTTTTGTAGAGTGAGATTTTGAGAGATGTTATTTTTGTATCTTGAGGACAGCTTGTATCTTGGATTTTATTTACTCTAGTACAGTTGTTCTGTTTCCTTTCTATAGCATGTACTTACTTTTGCTCTGATATCTGTTGGCTATAGATTTATTTGCAGGGTAGACGCTTCGTCTGTACGGCAGTTTCCGTACAGATGGCGGATCTGTAGCGAGCCCGGGTCGCAGTTTCGACCCCGGGGCGTGACACGCATCCTCGGTACATGTCGCGCAAGCCTCGGCCCCAAACAACATCACCCCAACAATGCAACACCGCAACAAACAACATCGCAACACAACCTATACCCCAAACATACACCAACAGCATTGCTGTTTTTCCCAAATAGCAAAAAGAAGGGCATTCTCACCTCCAAACAGTGCTCCAAAAATTCCAGAAAATTCACGGTTGTGATCCTCGCGACGAGTAGCCCCAAAACGAGTATTTATACGCCCCCGTTCCGACACCTGTAGGCCAAGATACAAATTAACAACGCCGGAAGCCAATCAATCCACAACCTGCAAAAACTGCGGGATACAACCCCAAAGAACTTAAATCTCACATTCGAACAGTCCTCAGAAAAATCTAATAAAAATACGAGTGCGTTTCTCCCGAAGAGTAGATATCAATCGAGTCCTTAACGCCTCATTCCAATGCTCGTAGTTCAAGATAGAAATTCGACAAACCTCCTCTGTCCAAAGTCTCATAGCAGAAAAGGGG
Organism: Tillandsia leiboldiana; assembly: GCA_029204045.2. Lineage (NCBI taxonomy): Eukaryota > Viridiplantae > Streptophyta > Magnoliopsida > Poales > Bromeliaceae > Tillandsia > Tillandsia leiboldiana. Next base: position 5,868,949 of record CM055062.1, read on the forward strand.
TCACCAAAACACCACAGGAACTATGCCGAAAACTCTAAATGCGGAGAAGTGATCAACACGGAAAACGAAGCCTTACCTCTCGTGAACACACTGCCATGAAAATCAGCTCAAAATTTTATCCGGGTTATCCGGTGTGTCACGCGGACTGAAGAGCGACGGTAATAGTCAAAAATCCAAGGTGCGTTGATGTGCGCCGCGTCGCAGAAAACGCTAATGCCGCGGCCTCCAAAAATCCCGAAAATCCATCAAGATTTGGGGAAGAGGGAGAGGAGGGACTTTTCTATAGAGCTCCCACAGAGAATATGCCCGAAAAAATAAGAAAAAGGAGGAACGGAGAGGGAGGGGAGGTATTAATAGGCTCCCAAAACAATGCCAAAATACCGGTTGTGTCCCCGGTTTCGGGCGCCCGAAAGTTTCGGGCATCGAAACCGGGTCGGATGCGCCCCATCCGACCGCGCCCGAATCCGCCTGGAAGCTCCACGTCAGCCACAGAACAGGGAACAGTCGAACCAGCCGCTCTCCAAGCGCCGCGTGGCCACCCGCGGACGCCGACGCGTGGCGTGCCCGAGCGTGGGAAACTGCATCAACGCGCGCCCACGTGCGCGCCTGCGCCGCCGCCTGTGCCCTCTGACGCACGCGTCCCGAGGCCACCCCTGCCCACTCCATGGACCCAGTCCACTGCACCGACCAATCCTAGCCCGCCACGCGTCCACTGTGAACCACTGAGAAGACGCCACGTGGCAAGACGCTCCCGTGCATCGCGCGCCTGCCCGCGCCCCCGCGCTACCCGCGCCCATTCCGGCGCCTGCCCACGCCCGCGCCGCCGCGCTCCGTCGCTGCCCGCCGGCAGCCGGAACAGTGCTAAGTGCCTCGAAATCCGTGCGCGGTGTCTGGGCTCCGAAAAATACGAATAAGTAGTCCATTTTCATCATTTTCGCGCGCTGAATCAAAATCCGCTGTCTGTTTTGCCAAATTCCATTTCTAAAATTTGCTGAAGGCATCCAGATAAGTGTTCTTAACCCAAATTTCCCGCTGAGTCCAATTTTGATATTCGTTTCGCGTGAAACCACTTCTAAACATCCGACGGGGTCCTCAGATTACCCACGTAATCCATTTAACACCCGGAGTCCATCACTTATGTCCAATTGGTGCACCAACACCGCTGACACGCCACATAGGCCTCCAGAAGCTGCTGGTCACACTGTAGAAGCCCTGCAAAGATCCGGGTCACCACATCGGGAGTTCAGTCCGGATCGGCTTGGCGTAGGAAATCCTATCGTTCGGGATCCGGACTGCCTGCAACTTTTTCTTCAGAAAAATTTGTAGAAATTCCAGAAAATCCAGAAAAAGTATGTAAACATTCTTGCATATCAACTTTAAACAAAAAGTATCGTTTCACATCAAAAGAGGTAGATTATACTAAATCTATCATTAATACTCAAATAATGAAACGAAAATTTATAAAAGTTATATCCTCTAAAGTTGAGCAAGATCTAAACATCAATCATAATCTAATGAGTAATGAATTTATCAAATCATCAATTGAGCAAAAAAAATGATGCACAAAGATCGATAGATGTTTGAAATTCCAAATAAATTAGATAATGCTATCTAGTCAATATGTCTAGGGAGTGGCTCTTTGAGCATCTTTCAATTTGAAATCCCACCTTATACAAACCTTGGAATTCGACAAAGTCAAGTATTCCAAAAAGTATTTTATCTAATAAACAAGAAATCACCATGCTTGGTAAAACATGTGGTAGCTGCACACAGTACTCGGACGACCAAGGTGGTAGCTCTTTCCTCCATGTGGTGGTAGTTTTCACACTCCACTAAGGGATGTAACTCTTTTCACATCTTTTGAGCATGAAACAATAAATAATACTCCCCCTCAATTGGCTATCAATTATGTAAAATATTAAGTATTCAACCAACTATTGATCTCTTGTTCATACTTAACTTAATTATCAAATAAGATAAAAAAAAAATACCAAGAGATCAGTGAGAGAGGAATTGACTTTGATCAAATAAAGATGAAATAAATGATATAAATGATCAATGCATCGAGAGAGTTATAATGATATCCAAATCATAATAAATTTCTCAAAACATGAAAAGATGCAATTAAAGTCAATTATACTAATGCTCAGTTAATGTTCTATATACAAACAAAGAAAACACAAAACACAAAACAAAACCTAACCTAAGCGCTGGTTCAAAAATTGTTATTTCAAAAAAAGAATTCCAATTGCTTTACGCAAATGAATAAAACTTTTTTGATCCAAAGGTTTTGTCAAAATATCGGCTAATTGATCTTCAGTTGAAACATAGGAAATTTGTAAAGTACTTGATTCAACTAGCTCTCTAAGAAAATGATATCTAAGTTCAATGTATTTTGCTCTTGAGTACAACACAGGGTTTTTAGAAATATTTATGGCACTAGTGTTGTCACAAAGAATTGTTACCGAATTCGCTGGAATACGAAAGTCGCTCAACACACTTCTCATCCAAATCAATTGAGTCGAACAACTTCCCGTTGAAATTTATTCCGCCTCGGCGGTAGAGAGAGCAATGCAGTTTTACTTTTTACTATGCCATGCAATAAGACAATGGTCAAGGTAAAAACATGCACCACTCGTGCTCTTTCTATCATCCACTAATCTAGCCCAATCGGCATCCGAATATCCTATAATATCGAGAGATGTGCCCATAGGATACCAAATTTCAAAATTTATTGTACCTTTGATGTACCGGATGATCCTTTTCACCGCTTTCAGGTGAATTTTCTTCGGTGCAGATTGATATCTCGCGCAAATCCCAACACTGAAGGAAATGTCCGGGCGACTAGCCGTAAGGTAGAGTAGACTTCCAATCATGCTTCGGTAAAGCTTCTCGTCTACACTTTCTCCGTGAGATTCACTTCCTAATTCCTTATTGCTAGTTCCCATAGGAGTAGGAAAGTCTTTAGAGTTCTCCAATCCGAATTTCTTGACCAACTCCTTTGCATACTTGGATTGACATAAATGAATGCCATCATCACTTTGCTTAACTTGCAATCCAAGAAAATACGTAAGCTCGCCCTATCATGGACATCTCAAATTCACTTTCCATCGTTTCGGCGAATTTTGAAAAATCGTTGTTCCTCATAGCACCAAACACGATGTCATCCACATATATTTGTGCTACAATGAAATTATCCTGAAAGTGCTTCACAAAGAGTGTCTGATCGGCTCCCCCTCGAGTATAGCCCTTTTCCAAAAGATGCTTTGTCAATCTTTCGTACCATTCTCGCGGTGCTTGTTTTAGTCCGTAAAGAGCCTTTGTAGTAACCGAGAATTTTAAAAGGTTTAAATAAATTTCTGGATTTACAAATAGCAGAAAATAAATAAATAAAATCCCAAAAATATCGATTTTTGATCGGGGTCTGGTCTCAAAAAATCCGAGTTCACCATTGCGACCGTCTCGTCGAAACATGAAAAATTCATGTTCACTTGTCGATGATCCAACGGTCGGATTTTCCAGAAAACAACAAAGAAACCGCGGGCCCCACAACTTAAGTGTGAATAGTAAACCCTGGTTTCCGGTCCCCTCTCGTTCGACCGAAGGCCAATCCACTATCTGCAAATTAAGTCTAGCAGTATGAGTAGTCGATCCTAGCTATTTTCGACGTTCTGAGCGCAATGGCACTGACGGTTTTCGCGTTTGGCGATCCGGGTGCATCGAAGTGCGTGCGTCAGATTGCGACATACAGAACAAGATGGCCCGAGAATTCATTTGAGCACCAAATCAAGCAAATGAATAGCCTGTTTTGAAGGTCTCGACGAGCCGGACGTCGTGGCGAAGTCTGTTTCGCAATTCGTCGAGCGGATTTTTTCAAAATGCGTGAAATGCACCGAAAATGGGGTATTTTTGAGAAAACTATAATATTTTATGGGTCAAATTGTTAGGGACTAAAACATCAAGGTGTTGGGTACATTTTGCACCTACTGTGAAGAGCTCGGAGGCTAGGGTTGAGTGTGAACCGGGTTTGAGGGTTTTGCAAAGAATCTTGCATTTATGCTATGGTTGCCTCTTGGTCTGCCTTGGGCCAGAGCACGAGGGGTTTTGGGGATATTTCGAAGCATCAACCCCCTCTTCATCTCCCAGTTCAAGCCCTGAGTGCTGGTGGCTGAAGAGAACACTAATCCTTTGAGACCCTAGCCCGAGAGAGAGAGAGAAGGAAGAAGGTTGGAACCAACTTCTTCCAAGTTTTGATCTGGAGATCCAGTGGTGTTCCATAGTACCAGAGGAGTGTTCCTGGAGCTTGCTGAGGTTGCGCAAGGAAGAAGAAAAGAAACCGGCTTCTTCCCTCCTTCACCAACTCCAGCCAAGGTGAGGATCCCAAACCACTGGTTGTTTGCACCCTAGACCCTTAGCAGTAGCTTAGTTAGGACCTAAGAATTTCCCCTGCCAAACCCGAGCTCCCCATGCACTCTGGTTGGCCGGCGGGGCCACACCCTCGCCGGAAACCTAAGTTGCTCCGCCTCGGAAGAACTTGGCAACCGATGAACCGAAGTGGGAAATTAAATGATGGGCTTGGACTGTAGGAGCCAGTGATCATCTCCACCAAAATTGGTGAAGTTTGGTCAAGTAAGGAAGTCGCAGAATGGAACCCTAGTTTTCGGGTTTTCGCATGTTGGCCGAGCTTGCTGCTCCGGTGCCGGCGCGCTTCCCCGCCGCCGGCCACATGCCCAAAAGTGTTCCTGGGAGTGAGAGGAGTGCACCCATGCACTTGCATGGAATCCATGCAGCACCAAAGAGGCGCGGCCATGGATGACCCGAGATTGGACCGAATCATGGTCGCCGGCGTTCCGGCCAACTCCGGCTGGGGAGAGTTGGTCGGGAAGCTTTGTATGGCTCCATTAAATCCATATGTAATAATTCTAATTGGCGTTTTGTTCCTACATGGTTCAAATTCTTGTGAGTGGATCTAGTTTGTTTTCCCTTTTGGCAACCACCACACACAATGTTTTCTTTAAAACTCAATTTAGGAACACCTCTAACTATGTCTTTGTTAGATATTCTAGATAGTTCCTTAAAATTTATGTGACCTAATCTTTCATGCCAAAGTATTTCATTATCAAGTGACACTAGGTTATAATGATCTAGAGAATTATTATGAACTATATAGCAATTATTTTGTGACCTAACCCCTTTCAAAAAGAATGAATGATTTACATAAGTTACAACACATTCAATCGCAGAAAAGTTAAAGACAAGGGAAGAGTTCACCTTTGCGCACCCAAACCTTACGAGTTTTGGAATACGTCGGCAATGATCGTGACGTTGATATCTTTGGCGAACGCGTCTTGTACGTTTGATCACTTTTCTTTACATTCCATGACGATGTCATCTCGGGTGGTGTACTACCATTGTTCTTCACCTTTAGATGGCTCTTGCGAAACTTCTGGTGGACGAACTTGTTGGTAGTTGTTGCAAGTATTGCTTGATTTGACCGCTCGACTCCATACTTGCAATTCCGTCTTATGTGCCCTGCAAAACCACAACGATAACATACCTTGGTACACGTTGAACCTGAACGCAATGAGGTAGACTTGTTAACGTTGGATGCGATGATTTTCGTCGGAGGAGGAGCAACCGACTGAGGCACAAACTTCGTACCACTCGAACTTGGATCCTTACCAGTTCGAACGTATCCAAGGCCCAAACGATTCGTTTGATCGAGACCAAACAATTTATCCAACTTGCTCCTTCCTGAAGATAATCGCTTCAAATCTTCCTTAAGTTGGAATATGGTCTTTGTCATCTCCAATTTTTCTTATTGAGCCTCGGAGTGGAGCTTCAAGAAGTGATTTGCTTTATCCACCAATTTGATATGTTACTTCTCGAAATGCTCGTCCTTCTCTTGAAGGGAAGTGTTTATCTTGATCAAGTTGTCCCTTTCCTCTTCAAGAGCTTTTGAGAGAGAAATTGCTTTGTTGGATTATTCTTCAAGATCCCACAAATTTCTTCTCAAATTCTTGCTATGCTTTGCCAGTTTCTTTGAATCTTTTAATAATTTATGGTAGGTAAAAGTAAAGTCTTCACCTTCGGAATCACTTGGTTCATCATCCGTTTCAGTTTTTTCATTCAAGGAGGAGATGGATAATGAACCAGAAGAAGTCGCTGAAAAACACACGAAAGGTGAAGTTGTGGACGCAATGAATGCTGTGGCGTTGCTAACCTCATCACTGAAAGATGACTCATCAGAAGTGGAAGTGTCATCCCATGTGATGGCTTGCATAGCCTTTTTCTTTGACGGATTCTTGTTGGGACACTACGTTGAGATATGACCAAAACCTCGGCATTTGAAGCACTGGATTTGTCCCTCGGTGTTCTTCCTGTCCTTTGAAGAACCCTCTTGCTTTCTTGATTTAAAGCTTGAATTTTCTTTACCTTTCTTGGACTTAACGAAGGATGATGGTTTACTTGAATTTCTCCTTCGAAAGCTTCGGCGAAATTTTCTTGTCAAGAATGCAAGTTCTTTCTCGAAATCCTCCATTGATAGATTATCATCAGCGTCTGAGGAGGATGAATCCGCGTCTTCTTCCTTTGTTGATTTCAATGCAAAACCTGAAGACTTAGAAGAAGATGAAGGCTTTCCAGAAGAATAGTTAGTAGGAAAAGTCATTTCATACGTTTGAAGTGCACCAACTAATTCTTCCACTTTGATTTCATTCGGGTGTTTTACTGTTTCAATAGCTGCGACCTTAGGGCGAAAACTTTCAGGAAGAGTTTTCAAAATCTTTCTTACAACTTTAGATTTTAGAATTTTCTCCCCTAAGTTAGCACATGTATTTACGATATCTTGCAATCGTGTATAATAATCTGTGAAATATTTATTTTCTACCATATAAATTGAATCAAATTTGCTCATAAGAATTTACAGTTTTTGAATCTTCACTAAACTTGTACCCTCATGTGTAACTTGTAGAGTATCCCAGATTTCTTTCGCGGTCTCACATGCCGAGACGCGAGAGAACTCGGTTTGAGACAAGGCATTAAATAAAGCGTTAATTTCCTTATCGTTGTAAGAAGAAGCATCAATCTCTTCCTTAGTCCATTTCAACCTAGGTTTGAGGGTGACAACATCGACAATAATCTCAGTAGGATATGACCATCCAAACTCAATTGATTGCCAAACCCGTTCATCGATGGAATTAAAAACGCTTTCATGCGTACTTTCCAATATGCATAATTTGTTCCATCGAAGAACGGTGGTCTATTGATGTTTCCACCTTCAACCATTGTTTACAACCCTATTCTCGCTCTGATACCACTTGTGGGTTATGGTAGTAATGGATTTGAATAGGGGAAAAACCACCTAGAGGGGGGTGAATAGGTGTAAACAATAAACTCACCAAATCGTTGCGCAAAAAATAACCTAATGCGGAAAATAAATAAAGTACGCAAGATTTACGTGGAAAACTCCGTCACAGTAGTAAAAAACCACGGGACCGATAACACGGCGAAATCCACTAAGATTAAACACATACAAGGTAATTTACCGTAACCCTACGACTCAATTTTTTCCATACTGTCACGCCCCGGGGTCGAAACTGCGACCCGGGCTCGCCAACAGATCCGCCACCTATGCCAAACCCCGCATAGGCGAAGCGTCCTACCTGCAAGAAAAATACTACAGCTAACAGATATCAGAGCTATAAATGAAAATCTGTTGTAAAACTAAAATCAACCACTGTACAACTAGAAATAATACAACACTGTCCATCTCCCAAAAATGATAATCATACAATATCCTCATATACAAAGCTCAAAACTCAATAGGGAGATATCTCCAATAAATACATCAGTGTACAGGCTCTCAATACATATCATATCCTCACTACATGAGTCTCTCAAAAGAGGAAAACAAAATAGCCAATCTACTGCAGGTCTCCTCTGAAGGGGGGGTACCGCTACTCTCCAACGATGGGTAGGGATCTAGCTCGCGACTCCCTCGCCTCGATCAACAACCGCAGAATCAGCAACACCCGCTAAGACTCTGCAAAACAAAGGAGAGAAAGGAAAAAGGAGGGGGAAAACCCCCAAAGGGTGTGAGAACTACACCAAAAAGGGAGTTCTCAGTGGGTACCACCGCCAGACCCGACGGTCTGCCCACTAAGTCCTCAAGAGACATAAACTAACCAAAGCCGTGAGAACTAAACAAGAACGCTGATGACACTCAACAGCTACCATGCCTCCATCTAAATGCCCAAGAGGGGAGAATCAAAGAATGGTATGCAACCACTAGCACATGAAGTACACAATCGATCCAATCGAGCTGACTGCCACATCTGGTCCAGTCAAACCTGCGCCCCACCTACAACCACCTCCCGCTGACGGGAAGAAATTACGTAGGGCGTCCAAACGGACTAACTCGCTATCGAGTAGTGGCTCATGCAGGCTATAGTCGGAATCCACGCTCTCTCTCAGAACGGATAGCCTCAAGATGCTCAATCTCTCACACAACGGTCAAAGTACTCACAATGACACGGGACCACCGTCGAACCAAACGGCTCCCAACAGCACTAGCACTAGTCTAAACACAGCTACTAGACTCCACTCGGTCCCCATGACACGAGTGCAATGATAAGGTAACTACCTGTAATAAACCCAATCTTGTGCCACCAGTAAAACTGGTACTGCCTGCTGTGCCTTGCCTGTATCGTGTATGTTGGCCGACGCATAACACCGATGAAAAGGAGTCTCAATAACTCAAAGCCTGTCTGTAACACACTCCGGAGTGGAACTCGAGGGGAGCGACCCACACGAGCAAAGTATCTCAGTGATAAGTATAATAAGTAGTATAAATCAGCAGGACTGCATCATGACTCTGATCAAAGTGGGAAAGCTCAACCACTAAAGAAAGCCTCGGTCCTCAATCAGATGCAAAAGTACTCAAATAGTGGGAATCTCCGTCCACTAGAGAAAACTGATACCCAATCTGATGCAAAAGTAAACATCCGGTCAACCGCCCAATATCCGCGGTTGCCGCAATACCCTACCGTCTATAACCAAGTCCTATAGTCGACCTCCGGTCAACCGCCCGATATCCGCGGTTGCCGTAAAACCCTGCCAATCGTAATCCAGCACAACCCGTCCCTGACACCAATGTCCCGGCTACACTACCCAAGACCCCTGCTCGCACCCGAGCAACACAGACCGCCTGACTAACAAAGATGGAGAAAAGGAATAACATGGTTTCTCCTAAGTCAAGTTCCAATAGTAGTGCAGCAGTAAAAGATGGCCTAACTAGATGTCCATACAAGCATGCAAATGTCCTCAAGGAAATGAAAGGGGGTAAAACATATAATAGAACCTCTAGGAATAAACAACATGCCGGAATCCCTAAAGAACTACACCTGTCCACAATCCAGGGTCCATCAACAGAATGATCAGAATAATACCCGCACATAGATATAGCCCCCTACTCCATCGAGTAATCATATCATAAAAGACTATGTGCAACATGGCATGCTAAAAGATCATTACTAAAGCACATCAATCTGTATGATCTAGGCCATTCTTCAAGCTTTTCCTCTCAATGCTAAATATGGGTTGTACATTAAATATGCATGCTATCAGTCATAGAGGGTGACATTCCCACAAGTGCGCACTTACATTCACCATATCATAAAAACCTTATATAGTTACCAATATTAAGCTTACCTACCTGAAGTGCTCAATCCAAGGCAAACCTGGGGTTGGTGAAGAGCGTGGTCACTTGCTAACAATATCTGCTGAACCCGTATCCACGGTACATGTCGCGCAAGCCCCGGCTCCAAGCAGTGCTCCACAAAAACTCCCAAAATTACCCCTGGATACAAAATATAGTCCAATACTACAATTTATAAAACATTCCAAGAGTGCTGTCCAAGTTGAAACTTCAGTCCCAAAGAAGCAATATTTTAACCTGCAGAGAGGACTTCGAAAAATCCAACAAAAATACAGACGCGATCGTCGCGTCGAGACCTTCGAAACGGGTACCTGCACGTCCAATTCCGAGCCCCGTAGGCCGAGTTACAAATTCCACAATACAGGGTGCACACAACCTCACAACAACACATCTGTAATACTCTGCACAGTAAAGGGGGAAGAGTATACCTTCGGGCAAGTCTCAGAAAATTCACCGAAAAATACGATGGTAATCCTTGTGACGCGTAGATGCAAAAAGTGTACAGGCACGCCTCAATCCGATGCCCGGATGCGGAGATATCGCCAAAACATCGAGCCGCTGTCCAAGTCTCAAACACAGAAAAGGTGTCACAGTAAGCTTGGAAAAACACCTCGAAAAGCATGAAAAGAGGGGAAGCTGAAAATACCAAGATCGTAGCTCTGTCAGTTGCCGTTCCAATGGCGCAAGAATCGCCAGAAAATGTGGTTGGGGTAGGCCGGGAGAGCTCGTGCAGCGAAACGCGACGAAAGGGAACTCCGGTGAAAGAACGTCGCACCGCGCCAAAGAAAATGTAACCTCGAAAAGCGTGAAACATAAAATCCCTAAAATCCTCAGGTGGGTGGAGCACAGCGCGGGGATCAACTTTTCTGAAGGCGTCGTGGCGAGGGGAGGCTCGGAAATGCCGGAAAAGGGAAGAAGAAGGCGGCTCGGGTCGCTTAAAGAGGCTCCAGAAAACAAATCCCAAAATACCCACTGTATCCCTACTTTCGGGCGCCCGGTTTATTCGGGCCGCTACAGTGTTGGGCCCGGCCCAACACTGTGCGGGCCCGAATCCTTCTTGGGCCTCCACGTAGCCCGCCGAATAGGCAACAACGAAGCCCACCGCTAACCTGGCGCCACGTGGCCCAACATAGCGCCGACGCATGGAGCGTCCAGCGCGGGAAAGTTGTCAACGCGCGCCCACGTGCGCGCCTGCGCCGCCGCCTGCCACCCCTGCACGCACGCGCCCCGAGGCGGCCTGCACCCGCTCCGTGGACCCGGTCCACTGCACCGGCCTACCGCCAGCTGCCACGCGTCATGCCCTCTGGTGCACGCCGGCCCCGTGGACCGCGCACCTGCCCGCGCACTGCCCGCGCCGCACCCGCGCCTGCCCGCCGCCGCGCCTGTGCTTGCCCGAGCCCGCGCCGCCGCCCTCCGCCGTCGCCGGCGCTGCCCCAGCCGCCGGAACAGTGTCCCCCCTTGCCTCGAAATCCGTGCGCGGCATCCGAGCTCCGAAAAATACAAGTAGTCTATTTTCATCGTTTTCGCGCGCTGAATCCAAATCCGATGTCTGTTTTGCCAAATTCCAACTCTAAAAATTGCCAAAGGCATCCGGGAAGGTGTTCTTTGTCCAAACTTCGCACTGAGTCTAATTTTAATATCCGTTTCTCGCGAAACCATTTCTAAACATCCGACAGGGTCCTCCGACTACTCATGTGATCCATTTTAAGCCCGAAATCCATCACTTGTGTCCAAATTGTGCACAAACACCACCGACACACCACGTAGGCCTCCGTAAGCTGCCAATCAACCAGTAAACTCATCGTGGGGTTCCGGGTCCTCACACATACGCTCCAAGTAGATCTTCTTCGCTCGCTCCACAACGCGCCTTGAATCCACGATTTGTGTCCAACGCTGAATCCACGACGTCTAACGTCGAATCCACGACGTCCAACCGAATCCACGGTCTTCACCAATATAGCACGTATCGATCACACGAACGTACCTCGCTCCAAATCCACGAGAGCGGTAGCACCTTGAATCCACAAGGCCACGCGAATCCACGCGCTGATTTTGGGAAATCGTTGTTTTCTTGGTGATGATAATCTGCCGAATACTTAGATCAAATATAGATAAGAAAACACAATCTAAGTATTCATCAATTTGATTCTACAAGAAATAAGAGTTTGAAAACCCTAGAATCAAATTGATCAATATAGACGAAGAAACATAGATTAGATCATGTTTTCCTTTCTTCTCTATATATGCGGATTTTTTATATTTTTTTCGGTTACCCTAGATGTGAAATTAGGGTCTATTTATAGGTTAGAAACCTTTGGAAAGAGATAAGCATCAAAAACTGACTTAACAAACTTTTTCCCGCACGGCGATCCGTACTGGATTTGGCTGATCCGGACTGTCGTCTTTTTTTCAGCAAATTTCCTAAAAAAATAGTTCGGGGTTCGGACTGGAATTTCCTGATTCGGACTATTCATGCGATTTCAGCAAACACATAGTTCGGGGTCCGGACTGACTGGGGACTGTTCCGGACTGGAGTTACGCATGAACTCAACTCTGTTCGGGGTCTGGATTGGATGGTCCTGATCCGGATCCTGAACACTCAAATTGTCCAGTTTTTTATTTTTATGCAATGAAAAATATTCCAAGTGTTTCTAAACTACAAGAATGTATTCGGATCACCAAAATTATTTAGTTAAACGTACCTGATCCTTTTGAATTCATTCTTCTTGAGATTGATGTATGTGATCCACAATTCTTCAACTTCAATCTTCAAGGCTCAATACACTTCACGAAATATGCCAACACAAATTCCTTAACAAAAGTTCCAATAAAATCATTGTTAAGAGTACTGATTAAACTACTAACTCTATCATAAGCATGAATCAACTTAGCATGTAGGCTCTCAATCATAAGCATGGTTTATCTCAATATGAAGCTCTCTATCATAACTTACAACATTACTCATGCTTAAATTCCAATCATACAAATTGTACATTTAACATGCATGCTTACTAACAAATAGAGTTAGAGAACAGTCCGCCGATTTCGGAGACCAAATCAACCCACCTGGAACTGGACGATCTGCAACCCGATGAAGCTGAAATTGAAAGTGTGTTTCTCAGGTTCTCACGGTTACAATGAACCTAAAAGCTCCAGAAAACTCCTCCTGGATAAACGGCGGTGCTCAAAATATTAAGTGCGGCTCAACGGTCCACTCGATCGTAAGGAGTCTCAATTTTTTCTTTCTCAGCCACAGTTCAAAAATCCCAGCAAAACTGATATACAAAGCCGAATTTCGCGATGGGTTCAACCGTAGATTTCAGCACTAAAACCTTGTAGTAGAGCTCCAAATACGGGAAATGTTCCCCCTCGAAATGCCTCTAGAAAAAATCCAAGAAAGGTACGGTTGCGTTCCTCGAAGCGTAGATGGAGATTGACTCCAAAAACATCCAATTTCGTGACATTTTCCAGAGGCATCTACCCCTGTTCCTACTCCAGTTGCTGCACCTGCTGATCGAGGTAAGGGAGTCGCGAGCTAGTTCCCTGCCCGTCCTTGGAGTGTAGCTGTACCCCTTTTCGGAGCTTTGTAATATAGTCTGCTGGATTATTGTATATTTTACTTTTGAGAGTTTTATTTTCAAGAGGCATTTATATTGTGAGGATCAGACTTGTACCATTTTGGAGTTGGATTTTATATTTCAGTAGTTACTTTCCAGCTCTGATATCTGTATAGCTGTAGTATTATCTTTTGCAGGTTAGGCGCTTCATCCATGCGGGGCTTCCCGTATGGGCGGCGGATATATTGACGAGCCCGGGTCACAGTTTCGACCCCGGGGCGTGACACAACGGCTTTCTTTCGAGTCGATTATCCTTAACATGATAGTAGCCGTTTTCCGTCTAGGTTCATCCACTAGTTGTTGCGCCAGAGCGTGATTCTCGGCGCCTTCCACTGTTGGGTGCTACTTGATGTTTTGGGTTAGTTGCAGGATATTCGTCCAAATCTCGCTGTCATTCTTTTTGAAATCTTCCCTCTTTCGGCTCGAGTCAGTCGAAGGCTGACTGAGACTCCCGCCTTTTTCATCGACAGACTGGAATGATCCAGTGGACGCTGTCAGCCGAAGTAGATCTTGGGTGATGTTAGCGGCTTCTCCTGTCAGCTGCTACTCTCAGCTGATTGCGGGCGTCGCGTGCTATACCCCTACGAGACTGAGATCTGTCCTAACCAAGAAGCGGATCTCCCTTTGGTTGATTTTTCGCTTCATCGACTGATGTCTTCTGCCGATGGTAGACGCCACGTGTCGCTCTCTCCGGTGGCGGAAAAATCTGGTATCAACAATGGCAAAATATGTGTTTTGTAAGATCGAGTTAGTGATAAAGCTTTGAAGACTTGAGGCCTCATGCTTGGATATGACAAGTAGTATATTGAGTATTTGGAACCCTAAAAATGCTTATGATATTCTTGTATTTCTTCTTCGGACCAAGTGAAGGTCAAGGAGTCGATAGCATACGGTAGATGTCAATTTGTAGTTCAAGGTGGGTACTCAGTCCAGAATAGTCTTGCTCCATTAATTTGTTCGCCCGTTCTTAATTTTCTGTCTCTCTTACTCACTATAAAAAACATAATACACGGATATACGAAAACATGATGCTTGTACTTATTGAAATCTTTACATAAATGACAATGATAGTGTTGGGCCGAAAGTTGCCCTGACCGTTGGCCTTTGGGGTTGACCCTCTAGGTGTGATGCGCCGCGTGCCAAAGGGATCAAGCGATTGGGCCGATGAGGGATCTGCTCAGCCGGGTTCTTCTCAATCAAACTCTTGAGAAGGTTCGACTTAGATTAGCCTAACTAGGGCTTGGAGACAAGTAGAGTTCGGCCTAGAGAAGTCGAACTAGGATCTAGAGACAAGAATTTGACACGGCCGAATAGACGATTAATGAATTGTATTGCTTTAAAAGGGGGTAACAGGAATCGATTACAAGTTAAGACTACTCCTAGGAAGTGCGGCAAATGCTGGTATGAAACTTATATAGGAAAACAGTAAATGCAGATATAAAAGGTATGAAAAAGCATGGGTGGTCACTGGCTTACGAGGTTATTGGACCCTTTTTTCTTCGATGGTTCGGGTATTTATACATTTTTGAACAATGTGTATAATCACCGATTTGAGCAATCGGCGTGATTTAAGGGAAATCATCGTAAATTCTATAACTACTTCCTTTTGAGTCAATTTTTCTCAATAGGATAGTAGCCATTTTTCCATCCAAGTTCATCCCATAATCGACGCGCCGAAGATCGCCGAAGCGTGATCTTCGGCGCTTTCCAATACTGGGTGCCGCTTATCGTTCCGGAGTCAATTACGAGATTCGCACCCAAATCTCGTACTCTTTCCTTCCAGGGTCTTTCCTTCAATGGCTCGAGCAGCCGAGAGTTGACCCTAGCCTCTCCTCTTTCGTCATTCAACTGAGGCTACCCTTTTTGCCTTCGCCTGAAATTGGTCTTGGTCAAGACACGGGTCTTCCTTTATCGACTCAAACTCCTATCGGCTGATATCCTTAGCCGATGGTACACGCCATGTGTCACTTCCTTAAGTAGCAAAAATTTTGACCTCAACAATGCCCCCTCAGCAATCGCCGGATATGCCATTTGGGTGATTGTCGAAGTTCAAAGAATGACCGTCGCGAGCTGTGTAATATCACGAACTGTCTTGTGTTTCTTTTAACCCCCTTTTGAATAAATTAGTTGTCTAAGGGACTAATTAGCAGAATTTCTTGGGTACAGTGTCGGTGCATGCGGAAATTTTTTGGTGTTAGAGCTCGAAAAACGGAGAACGGCAAAGCGATCAGATCTGAAATCCGATTTTCAGATCTCCCGGAATGGGATTTCGAATGTTTCGGTGCTTCGGGGTGCACCGGAATTTGTGCCGTGTGATCGGCACGCTTTTCGAGGAGATGAAAATCTTTCTGTTATATCTGCCGATTGAGGGTTTTATTTTATACGTACGAAAGGGGAATAAATATTTAATTATTATTTTCAAGAAAACGGAAACCCTAATCGGAGAGAAAGGAGAGAAAAAGGAAAGCGGAAACCCTAATCGGAGAGAAAAGAGAGAAAAAGGAAAGCGGAAAACCTAATCGAAGAGAAAGGAGAGAAAAAGGAAAGCGGAACCCGAACCTTCTTGGATCATCGTTCCGGAAGCCGGGAACAAGACGTTACCGTCAGCGGGGAGCGGATCCGGATCCTCACCATCGCGAGGAAAGGGAACGGATCATCTTCTCCAATAGATCAAGGTAAGCGACGTTAGTTTTTTTAGGTTTTCGTTGTTCTTGATTGGGTTTCATGGGCCAAAAGGGTTTTGCCGTTCGTCGCGTCACCGCCGCCGCCGCACCTCTTGCCGCGCGGGGCCCCACCACCTTGATCTTCTCCAATAAATCAAGGTAAGCGACGTTAGTTTTTTTAGGTTTTCGTTGTTCTTGATTGGGTTTCATGGGCCAAAAGGGTTTTGCCGTTCGTCGCGTCACCGCCGCCGCCGCACCTCTTGCCGCGCGGGGCCCCACCACCTACGGTGCGGCACGCCGCGCAGGGCCGCCGCCCGTGCGGGACCGTACCCTGCGCAGCGCGGAGCCGCGCAGGAGCTGCCCGCAGGCAGCGCGCGCCGCGCGGGCTGGTGCCGCGCGGGACGCAGCCCGCAGGCAACGCGCGCGCCCGCGTAGGTTGGTGCCGCGCGGGTGCTTCCCACAGGCAGCGCGCGCGCCGTGCGGGCCGCCGCCCGTGAGGGGCCGCCCAGCGCGCGGCGCGGAGCCGCTCAGGCGCTGCCCGCAAGCAGCGCGCGCCGCGCGGACTGGTGCCGCGCGGGGCGCTGCCCGCAGGCGGCGCGTTTCCGCGCGGGCGCTGCCCACAGGCAGCGCGCGCCCGCGCGGGCTGGTGCCGCGCGGGGCGCGGCCCTCAGGCGGCGAGTGTCCGCGCGGGGCTGCTCCGCAGCGCACGTCGCGCGGGGAACTTGCCGCGCGGGGCTGGTGCCCGCGCAGGGTTGCTCCGCAACGCGCGCTGCGCAGGGAAATCGCCCGCGCAGGGTTGTTAAGCTCCGCCGCCCGGTCTCTGTGTCCACCCGTGTGTCCTTTAGTTGGTTTTTCTACTCGGGTGGTCTGGGTTTTTATGTTAAGTGTTATTGATGTTTGGTTGGGGACTTATAGGGTCCGAGAATCATGCAAAGGCGCTGGACGGTTTCAGGTGTTCTGTTCAACGCGATTCAAGGTTGGTACCCTTATCGTGTGTCCTTTCTAAAGTGAGCTCTTATCATGTGTTATGTAAGAGTAAAGTAGATGTGCTAATGGTTTTCAACTAACCCTTTTTCGCATGAGTATCCCTTTATTACTATCTGTTACGACGGGTGTTGCGGTGCTCTATATCACACACCGTCTTCGGTTTTTATGCTCATGGTTGCTTACGTGCACACCAGCGGTTTGGCCACCGCATCGATGTACTTTTCCGGAGAGATGGTACGTTGACCAGTGTACTCCACAAGGTAACGTGGTGGGGGCCCCTTACGGTTACTTAAGGTGCCGCACAAGTACCGTAGAGCGGTTAAAATCTCCAAGGTGAGAGCAAGGTGACTCTGTTCGCTGGAGGTCTTTAGACCTTCTGGCAGGTGTTCCGTTTTGACTTACAGGGGTATTGTGGATTCATGAGGGAGAGTTTTGGATGCTCTGGTTTGTCGGTTTGCTTTCCTTTCAGTACTTTTAGCATCTTTTATGTTTTACATCTACCTCTTACTCTTTGGTCACTGACTTCCCACACTGTGACAGGTTCGGTCAAGGGTGGGGTCCGGGACGACAGTGAGGCCGCGACTCGAGGATCTTAGCCCGATTAGGGGCTGGTGACATTTCTTTTACTTACGTCTTGATTACTTTTGGTTAGTTAGCTTGTGTGCGTGTGATACTTTGTTGTGGATGTTGGGTTCGAACTGTGTTTTATCGTGGATGAACGTTTTCCTTATTAGTCGTTGTTTCGGCCATTCTTTTCAAATCAAGTAAAAGATTGCAAAAATATTTAATAAAACTTAGGTGTCGTGTGGGCACCATTTTACAACCCGTGGATTTATCCTTTCAAAATGTAGGTGGCCGGCTTGGTTTTTGTGCATGTTGATATTTTTCCCTCATCGTAACTTTGTGGCTAGCGTGGTTAAAGTACGATTTATGCTTGTGACGCCGTGCATATACAAAGGAGACTCCGTCCGTGTACGGGGTGAATTTGTGTGTGTGGCGGATCTGCGCACGTGCCTGGCGGGTGTACTTTAAAAAAAAAAAACGTATACGTTTTCCGCTTATTTTAAACCCCCGGGGCGTGACAAGCTGCGGGATCTTTGATCATTCCTGTCGTATTTTCTCATAATGTGATCCTTCCATTCTTCGGGCTCTCTAATTGAGAGATTTGACCTTAACGGTGGATCCTCCCTCCATGCCTTTTGATCAAATCTTTACCGATTATGCTTAAGTCACATTCTCATTAAGGTTTCACTCTTCGATCTCGAGAATTACTTATTGCTTGAGCTGATCTGATGTCACCAACCTATCCAACGGTTCGCGTTCGTTCGTAGATCGCTTTGCCATAAATGTTGCCGATTTTCGAGGGACGGCGGTTTCTCTTTCATCGGTTCGGAACCCTTCTTTCATTTTTGCTAATCTTGGGGCGCACGCCTTCTTTCGGAGTTAAAATATCCCTTACTTCGGTGCTTTTTTATCGCCCTTTCCTCCTCCTTGTATTATCTTCCTCGCCACTTGTTCAGCTATGTTTTTTTTCTATGGTTCCTCGCACTACTCCGTTGCCGTCTGACCCTACTGTTGATTTTCAGTTCCTTCGTCCGACGGTGGAGAATCCCTTATGCTTTCTCCATGGGCCCTCCTTCGTGGCAAGTCCTATCGAGGAAATCTTTCCGTTTACAACTGTCGACATCCCGCTGCTAGCGGACAAGGTTTACCTTGGTACCTAGGCTTCCGACAAGGCCTTTGGAAGAAGTCTTCGTACCTGGCCCGCCACCTCTGACTCCTACGTGCGGTGACTTGACCAGGTCCAGGCTACATACGGGGACCTGTGGAAAGAGGTTGACGTGTTCTACACCATCCAACTTTTTCGACACAGTTACCGGGTTGATCCGCTTCTTCTGGCGTCGTCCTTATGCTTCTGGTCGCCGCGCTCTAATACTTTCTTATTCCGTTCGGGGCCGTTTACCCTGACGCTGATGGACATGGCCGTCATTACCAATCTTTGCCCTCACGGTGTCATACTTTCTTCAGAGTTCTCAGTCGAAGGCATGGACGATTTCGCTCCTAGTTTGGACTAGAAGACGGATCTCTCATACGGGAGGTTCGCGAATATCTTTTCTGGTCGCAGTGCTGAGCCGGTATCCAAGGACGAGCACATTGCCTTCATTTGGTACTTGCTGTGTTATAGCCTCTTCTGCACCCATAGTTAGTTAATTCGGATTCGGCAAAAATTCGGTTCGGATATAATATGGATAAAATTCGTATCATGATTTTTAAATTCGTTGAAAAATTCGGTAAAAAAACGGACTCGATAATTATTCGGATACGTGATTTATACGGAAATTATACGTTCACCAATTAAAAATTCGGGATCAAAAATTCGGTTATTAAATTAATTTTTTTTTCTAGATTTATACTATAAGCATAATCAGTTATAATTTTTAAGAATATAAAAATAAATAGATACAAAATAAAATAGATAGGCTAACAAGATTTCAAGTTTGAAGTCTGAAGGTTGAAAAAGCGTCTAAATCTTTATTATAAATAGGCTATTCAATCAAAAGATTTAAAACTGATTCTTCTAATCGTCATTCGACTTTCTATATGAGTCCAGATAATATTACAGTTTTCTCTTTTATCTCATTCAATACTCTAGTTCCTCCTAAAAGGACTGGTATTGCAACTCAAATAATAAGTATAAGAATCAGAACAAGATAATGGATACCGGTATTAAAAAAAATATATATAGCAAACTATATTACACAATACACACCACGATATATATATATAATCAAGTAAATAATTAAGATTGTCCATACATAAACATAAGACATATAAAGTCCATATACTAACATAGTTGAAAATTAAATATAAGATAAAGTCCGCACTCTACATAGTGTCTAGTGCCTACTAACATATTCAAACAGTAAACAAAAAAAGATATATTAGGCTCACAATACCACATACAACCATACACAAAAATTTAAATAAATATAAAACACACAAGCACAAAAAGTTCTACATAAAAGTTTAAATAAATATAAAACACACAAACACAAAAAGTTCTAGGACATAAAGTTCACAATACCACATACAAGCATACAGAAAATTTAAATAAATATAAAACACACAAGTACAAAAAGTTCTAATAATTATAATCAACGAAATCCGGCTCCTGATTTAACCACAAAAGGTCGATATTAGTTAATGAATTTTCTTCAATTTCTTCATTGTCGTCTTCATCTCCATCTATTCCATGATCCACATATTCTGAAAGTTCATGAAGTTTTTCTAAATTAATAGGCTCCAAATCTTGTGATTCCAAAGTTGACCACTTTTTCATTGCCAATGTATTCATTCTAGTATAAACAAGCTTCTCTAACATTTCCGGAGATAATTTGTTTCTTTTCTTTGTTTGTGCGGCTTCATAGGCACTCCAATTTCTTTCACAAGATGAAGAACTACATGGTTGACTTAAAATACGAACTGCATATTTTCTTACCACTGGAAGGAGATCACCACAATAATCCCACCAAACTCCTGTAATGAAGAATAAAAATTAGCTAATAATATTTTTTAAAAATTACACCAAAGTTTAAAAAAAACATAACTTACGAGGATGTGAGGTTTTTAACATCATCAAAGCCGCAGAATTGAAAATTGAAGTTGCTTTAGAACGATAAACTTGTATTTGTTTTAAGAAATCTTCTTTCTCATCTGGAAGAATTAAATTCTCAAACATGAAAATTATACCATCTTTCATTTTCTGACTTTCTCTAAACCCTTCATGAAACATATAAGACGGATTCAAAAGAGCAGCAGCTGCATGTATAGGATGCATAATATTTTTATTTCTTCTTTCATCAAATAACTCCAATATGTGCATGAATTTATTTTGATTATTACCCGAGCAACATTTGATTGCTTCTTTGGCTTTTTCCATAGCTTCATATAAGTACCCCGAAGTAGATCCCTCACCATCAACTAAACGTAGAACTCGAACAATAGGCTCTAAAGCTTGTAGGACCTCCTTCGCTCTATTCCAAAATTCATTAATTTGGACGAGTTCGATAACTTTCTTTGCTTGTCGACTCTTGTTTAAATTGCTTCCTCTCCATTCAACAGAAGCAACAAAAAGTCTTAATTCATTCTCAATATCTACGAGTGATTGCAACATAAGAAAATTTGAAGCAAATCTTGTAACACAAGGATGCTTTAATTCTTTTTGAGTCGCTTCTCGCATCAATGCCAAAAGAACGATGTGCTTGTACATATGATTTTCAATCAACCTTGCCTCGTCAATTACAATTCGCACCCATTCAACATCCTTATATATATCTTTTAAGTGCAATTGTAAGCCATGTGCTGCACATCGAGTCTTGTACATTCTTGGATACTTTCCCACAAGCATGTCACCTGCTGCTAGAAAATTGCTACCATTGTCGGTGATGAGTTGGACAACATTATCTGGCCCAATATCTTCAATTATAGATGATAAAATATCTTTAAGATACATAGCAGTTTTCCTCTCCCTCGATGATTCAAAAGAGTTTATGAAAATTGCACCTCCAGGTGAATAGGCAACGACATTAGTGAATGCTCTTCCTTTCAAGTCAGTCCAACCATCCGACATAATGGTGCAACCACTCAAATGCCATGAGGATTTCACCTTTTCAACATAAATCTCGGCTTCCTTTTTTTCATTTGGAATCAATTTTGTTCGGAGTGTTGAATAGGATGGTACTTTGTAACCAGTACCATAGTTCGCAACCTCTCTTATAAGATCAATGAATGACTCTGATTGAACAACATTAAAAGAAATGTTATTCATTATAAAAAACTTAGCAAGAAATTGATCAACTTCATCTTTGTTCTTCTTCTTATAAACGTCCTGCATTGTCATTTGATTAATTCCTCCAAATGATTTAGAACCAGAAACTCCAAAACTCTCACCATACTCATCGACATTTGTACTTCCTATACTCTTAGTTCTTTTGTTAGAATCTCCACCAATAGATGTGAATGCTTCTGTTTGCACATCTGGTGGTACTTTATCACATATTTCAACATCACATCCTGAAATTTGAGATAGGTGGGATTTGAGTCTTACTACACCACTCGAGTACACTTTACAACAATATTTGCACTTAAATTTTCCACTCAATTCTTCCGCGTGAACCCAAAATTTATCTTTTTTTCGAACCATTTTTCTGCACAAGACAAGTTAGAATTATAATTATCTTCCCACGATGAGTGTAATGAAAAATAATTACGAAATACCGTTAATATAGTGTATCAATTTATCAAATCAAAACAATGCATGCACTTAACTTGCTAGATGCTCTAAATTAGACATTCAAATTTATCTTAAGAATTCATAGTCTAACATATACTAAGTACTAACAAATAAGAAATAACAATAGAAGACGCAACGAATAAAATAAGTAATGACACTATAACTCTTGAAATTTCTGTAACTACTAAGTACTAACTACACATTCAATAATTTCAATTACCTTTATTTTACTTAGACACAGATATCTAAAGTATATCCTTCTTGTAATTTAGCTTTATCAGTAGATGGATTGCTTTATATGTTTTCATAGATTTTTATTTTATTTGATAATAACAAAAATATTTTTAGTGAGAAATCGCAAAGTATTATGTAGAGGGAGGATAATTTACTCAACCTACTTTAGAAATAAAAAAAAAATACTTAAAAAAAAAAGAAATTTTTTTTTATGAAAACTATATATATTAAAAAAACTAGTTAGTAGGTAAAAAAAAATTATATTAATTGAGAGCAAATATTAATTTTACTCACAGGACATCAAAACTATGAATTAATATGTAAAAAAAAAATTAGTTAGTAATTTTACTCACATACTCACAACTGATGGTGGCGAGTCTGGTGACCGGCATGTAAGAAGATGATGGAGAGCAGCGCGCGGGCCGGGAGGGGTTCCGATGGCGAGCAGCGCGCGGGCCGGGACGGGAAGGGTTCCAATGGCGAGCGGCGCGCGGGCCGGGAGGGTTCCGATGGCGAGCAGCGCGCGGGCCGGGACGGGAGGGGTTCCGATGACGAGCGGCACGCTGGCCGGGAGGGTTCCGATGGCAAGCAGCGCGCGGGCCGGGACGGGAGGGGTTCCGATGGCGAGCCGTGCGCGGGCCGGGAGGGTTCCGATGGTGAGCAGCGCGCGGGCCTGGACGGGAGGGGTTCCGATGACGAGCGGCGCGCGGGCCGGGAGGGTTCCGATGGCGAGCAGCGCGCGGGCCGGGACGGGAGGGGTTCCGATGGCGAGCCGCGCGCTGGTCGGGAGGGTTCCGATGGCGAGTAGCGCGCGGGCCGGGACGGGAGGGGTTCCGATGGCGAGCGGCGTGTGGGCCGGGAGGGTTCCGATGGCGAGCAGCGCGCGGGCCGGGAGTTCCAATGGCGAGTGGCTCGCGGGCCGGGAGGGTTCCGATGGTCCGATGGCGAGCGGCGACGCCGGCCGACGAAGTGGAGAGGGGCGTGCTGTGCGGCTCAGTGGCTGTGCTGTGAAGTGTCAAGGGTGAAGGTGAACTGTGATTCTGTGAACAGTGAAGATTTTTTTTTTTTTTTTTCTTGGAAAGTGAAACTGTAAAGTGTAAAGCACTGTTTGACTTACCCAGTTACCCTTGGTTAATGCAGTGCGCAGTGTGCACTAGAGTCTTGGACTCTTGGTTATAGAGAATTGGGTTTAACTTTTGAAATTCAAAAAAAAAATAGTACCGAATTTTTGGGGAAAAAATTCAGAATTCGCAAATTATTCGCGAATAATAATTTTTGGGAAAAAAATTCCGAATTAATCTGAATTTTTGAAAAAATTCAGAAACGGACCGTTTAATTCGGATTCTCAATAATTCACGAATAATTCATGAATAATACATGAATTAACTAATTATGTCTGCACCTGGTCCCAAAAGATGAACCGGGACTTTCGCCGATAGCCGTGGCGATAGCCAATGGCCGGAAGCTCGCCGTCGGCCCTTACTTTCTCGCCTTCTTGTATCGAGAAATATTTGAGGCGATTAACCCCCCCCCCCCCCCCCCCCCCCCCCCCCCGAACAATAGTCATCTTGTGATCGGCTCGAGGTACAGCGTTTTGTGGTTCCTGCAGTTATGCCTGCAATTTTAGTTTCCTTCGTTCCTTCGCCGCATGGAGTTTCCTCTGGTCTCTTCCCAACCCTCAATTTCTTTCGATCGATCTTTTGACTGTCCCGAGCCTTTTTCCTTAGGTGATTTACTCGATTTCCCCCGCTATCTCTGAGTGTTCTATACTAAGGTGCAACGGCCGAAGGGTCGTTGGGCGCCTTTCGCCGCAAGGCAGAATGGACCTTCCTGGTTTTAGGAAAGGTTCGAGTATATTCACAACCAGGTGGAATCAGCGGAGCTCACCGAGCATACCTCGGTGTGGTACTCATTCCTTGCTCTGGATTTGTATTGTCTTGAGCTCGACTAACCTGTTCATGGTTCTCAGCCACCTCACCCGACCAAAAGGCCAGTTCGTGGCTCTCCTCCGGTTATACGCTTTGCTAGGCATGCTCCGATTGCCTCGCATTCGGCCCGAGATGAGCCGGTTGCTGGGAGCTCGGATCGGGGGACGTCGGCTATTATGGAGCCGACGGTAGCTCAGGGAACATCGGCTATCGTGGAGTCGATGGTAGCTCAAGCATCTGCCTTACCTGAGGATGAGGCCTCCGAACAGACCATCACTACATCGCGGCCGACGAAACTTAGTCGCGGAGGTCTTCTTGTCCCTGCTCCGGCCGAGGCTACGCCTCGACCAATGTTTTTTGTCGCCCCTCAACTGGCTGCACAAGACGTGCCGCTTCCAATGGCTGGGCCCGTTTATCAGCTGGATGTTCCCCAAGTCCCACCTATCGGAGCGGCTCGAGAAATCAATGACGCGGAGCCAAGAGAGGCCGAGGAAGAGAAAGACGGTGGAGGAGACGAAAGGATCGAAGAATAAGAAGAAGAAGATAAAGAAAGAGAGGAAGAGAAAGAGGGTGAAAAGTAAAAAGAATAAGAGGAACATGGAGAAAAAGGGGAAGAATGAGACAACCCTGAAGAAGAAGAAAAAGATAGAGTTGCCGTTGGTATTTCGGTGTTTGATACCGCCGCCAGAGTTATAGTGGCTGACCTTGAAGGCGACTTGTTGGCCATCTCGGAACTGCCTTCAAGTTCGGCTCTCCAGATGAGAGGGGACCTTCCACCCTTTTTATCGGAGCTTCTTACCCTCAGTCCTTCTTCGGAAGACGACACCGGCGTGGTGCCTGTCATGGCCAAGGACCCTCTTCAGCTAGTTCTTGAGGTCCTTAGTCTCTGTTCTGAGGGCCTTCAGCTGCTTCTTCGGACTCCTAAGAAGCTTCAGTAGCTCGAGGAACTTCTCAATTTCCTCACGGCTTCCTCTCACTGTTCTCTTATCCCTCAATGAGAGCAACACCTTATCTTTTTCTTGTCCTTTCGGTTGCCCTCCATCGTTTCTTTTCAGAGGACCATCCATAAGGACCTTGAGGCAGTTGGAGCCCACTTCCATATGGTCGTAAGCTACTGGGCGTCGGCCGTATCCCACGTGACTCCAATGGGCGAATGCGCGGGGCAATTGTCCCAACTCCAACGACATTCAGCCGGGATCGAGAGAGAGATCGCCGAAACCAAGCGCCGCCTTGCTAGCCCCAAGCAAGATCTTGCTGCAGATCAAGCGGCAATTGACGTGGCTAGAGCTCATTTGCAGGCGAAAACAAACCTCGGTACCTCACTCTGTTACATGCTCAGTGATCTTCTGAGCATGCATCTTGAGATGAAGCGACGGAGGAAAGCAGCCCAATGCTTGCAGGCACTGGTTGACGTCGAATGGGAGCAGCTCCCCAGCTTGAGACTCTGATCACTCGACCTCTTTCTTTTTTTCGCACACTTTTGTATTTACACATTTGACCACGAATGTAATATTATAAATTTTTGAACTGGTTTACATCGTATCTTTATTTCCATTTAAGTAACCGGCTTTGATTTCTTAGTCGTTTATACAACTTTTCTCCCCGTATTCCAACAACTTTACCTTGAAGCGTTCTGGCTGAACAGCTTTGGCCATTCTGCTCACTTTCAGCCTTTCTGGCCGATCATGGCTCTTATCTATTTTCCGCTTTGAACCCGTAGTAGCCGAAAAGTTTCTCTTGGCTGGCCCCTCTTAGTCGACCTTCTTCTTTCGGGCTCAGGTAGAGCCCGGTTCAATAATCCCTTTGATCGGATCCTATCATGTCTATCTCGGTCGAACCGTTATTGGTATGGGGTCTCTCTCCACTCATTCCTTCAGTTTCTCCAACCGAAGATGTAGTCTAGACCTCCACGTCTCGTTCCTTTGGAGGTCGCCTGTCACGCTTGCCCGAGGCGTCGGCGTTGCACCAAATTATCGCCTCGAGGGCTCGAATTCGGGCGTCCAGCTCCTGACGGACGCTCGTCGGCTCTTTTGCCGCCAACTGCAGCATGGTTTGTTCCACTTCAGGTGGTGCACTCGAACCCTCGGCCTCGTAATTGTTTCACATCGGCTGAAATGACGATCGAAGCATGGGTCGTACCTTACTCGGGTTAGGTCGCGGCCCTCGGGCCGTCGCCGCCTCTCCTATTACATCGGCTTGGGCCCGTGGCTCCTCTTCCGAAGCTCTTCATACGGGGGAATCATTTGACCCTCCTGGAGTCGGATCTTCCCATCTTGGAGCAGCCAATCAAAAATTTGATCGGTCTTGGAGGTCTCGAATGTGTATGCGTTAGCCAATGCTCGGGCTTTGTTCTCCCGAATTATTGTCGGCTTCAGCAACTGGCATCTGTACGGCTGACGATCTTTCACCAATTCGGCCGCATATACCTTGGCCTCATCGGTCGAGTTCCTGTTCTCACCATTCAGCTCTTTATGTGCCGAATTTTTCTCAATTAAGGCGATTTCATTTTCTTTTGCCTTCTTCTAATCTTTACCTCGACTCCCGTGTGGCCGATTGTCGTTATCATTATTTTTGCAGAATTGCTCATATTGAGCAACCAGGACGCCAAGATCGAAGAGGTTGGCAAACTGCCGATCCTCGAAATAATCATGCGTCTTAAAATGGAGCCCGTTGAACGCGATTTTCGGAAACTAGGACTCGGGCATCCTTATGAAGCATCGGTTTCTCTCCGTCTTAAAATGTTTAAGGTATTTCTTGACCGTTTCCCCGGCGTTCTACCGATACAATGCAATATCGACAACCGATAATTCGGGCACGGCCCGATAGAACTGCTCATGGAACTTAGTCTCGAGCTCGTTCCAATTCCGGACGGAGTTGTGAGGCAAGCTAGTATACCACGAGAACGCCGTCTTGGTTAACGACATACTGAAAGGCTTCTTTTTTAGTAATGGGCTTGCGGCCGCCTCTCAGCATTGGGCCGTGAATCGAGCAATGTGCTCGACGGTGTTCTTGTTCTCTTCGCCCGAGAACTTATCAAACATTGGCATCTTTCAGTTGACCGGGTACAAGTAGTCCGTATTGATATGAACGGGATACAGAGACCTGAACACTGGCCTAATTGCCGCCCTGGCCTCTGTGCCGAAGGTGTTATGGATGATCTCCTCCAGGTGGGCATGGATATCAGCGAGCGCTACTAGAGATGTTAGGGCCGCCGGTTGTGCCGGTGGAAGTGGCGGCCCATATTGGTCGGCTTGATTCTGAGGCGGTCCCTACGGAGGGACCTGCCCTGCGTTCCTGCCCCCAGCCATCTCGGTGAGCCTGACTTGGTGTATCGGAGCTGCCGGCTTTGCTGGTGGAGGCGGCGACCCGTATTGGCCAGCCTACTACTGAAGCGATCCTTGTAGAAGGACCTGCCCACCGTTCCTGCCCCCAGCCTAAGGCTGGATGAACGACAGCGGGGGAGGCGGAGGAATCCCCCAGTAGTTCTCTTGTTGATGGCCGATGTTCTGCCCCATCGGTCTCGCCTCCGTCTGGTATGGGGCCACTTGCGACTGTACTGCCCCCAGCGGTTGCGCCGCTTGATAAATAGCTGCCGGCCGTGCAACTCCTTGCGGTTGCACTGTCGGCATTGCCGGCGCTATCGAAATCGATTGTGTTGGCAATTGCTAGAGTAGTGTGGAGGCAAATCCTCCATCGTATGGCTTATTTCGGGTTAGCGCTTGCACGATTAGAGCCACCTTTTCATTTGAGGCCGCTACTGCGGCCAACACTGAGTCCACCCGAGCACCTTGCGCCTGGCTGTCTCTTTCGAGGGACCGTTGGGTCCTCTCGAAGGCCTCCATCATTCGGGCCATTTGCCCGAATAACTCGGATTGGGTCGGCTCCTGTGGTGCCGACCTCCTGTTGGTCTCGGGAATCTCCGGTGGCGTCGATGGCGGGTCATTCGCGTGTCCGGCGCTGCTACCTTGGTCGCTCCCTGAATGTCTAGGAACAACTCTGCTTCGTAGATTCAAGACGTTGTCGTCCAACATTTTAACGGTAAAACGTGGTAAGAGTTTACTTGAGTGTTCCACCAGGCGTGCCAAAAAAATTATTAGGCCGAGAAGTTGCGCTGACCGTCGGCCCTTGGGGTTGACCCTCTAGGTGTGATGCGTTGTGTGCCAAAGGGATCAAGCGATCGGGCCGAGAAGGGATCTGCTCGGTCAGGTTCTTCTCATTCAAACTCTTGAGAAGGTTCGAGATTAGCCGAAGTGGGGTTTGGAGACAAGCAGAGTTCGGCCTAGAGGAGCTGAATTGGGATCCAGAGACAAGGATTTGACACGGCCGAATAGCCGATTAATGAATTGTATTTCTTTGAAAGGGGGTAACAGGAACATATTACAAGTTAAGACTACTTCTAGGAATGCGGTAAATGCTGGTATGAAACTTATCTAGAAAAACAATAAATGCAGATATAAAAGGTATGAAAAAACAAGGATGGTTGTTGGTTTACGAGGTTGTAGGACCTCTTTTTCTTCGATGATTCAGGTATTTATACATTTTCGAACCATATGTATAATCGGCGTGATTTACATAATCGGCGGGATTTGAGTAATCGGCGTGATTTAAGGGGAATCATCGTAAATTCTGCAACTACTTTCTTTTGAGTCGATTTTTCTTAATAGGATAGTAGTCGTTTTTCCGTCTAATTTTATCCCCTAATCGACGCGCCGAAGCGTGATTTTCGGCGCATTTCAATATTAGGCACCGCTTGCCATTCCGGAGTCAGTTACGAGATTTGCGCCCAAATCTCGTACTCTTTCCTTTCAGGGTCTTTCCTTCTACGGCTCGAGCAACCGAGAGCTGACCTTAGCCTCGCCTCTTTCGTCATTCGACTGAGGCGACCCATTTTGCCTTCGGTTGAAATTGATCTTGGTCAAGGCATGAGTCTTCCTTTGTTGACTCAAACTTCTATCGGCTGATATCCTTAGTCGATGATACATGTCATGTGTCACTTTCTTAAGTGGCGAAAATTTTAACCTCAACAGATAAATAGTTGTTTTTAATAGAAAACTTCTTTATGTATGACAATATATACCATATAGAATAGGGGGGGGCAGTAGGGCATGTTGCCCTGCTTAATAGCCGAAATTTCATTTTATATCTATGCATTTATTATAATTATGTTTCTATCTGAAAATATATTTATGCTTATTCGTATAATTTTTTTTATTTTATGAATCAATTAAGCTAAATGAAATGATAGCACAAGCTACTTAATATAGTCCCCAATAGCTAGAAGAAGCATGGCATGTTGCCCTGCTTAATAGCCGAAATTTCATTTTATATCTATGCATTTATTATAATTATGTTTCTATCTGAAAATATATTTATGCTTATTCGTATAATTTTTTTTATTTTATGAATCAATTAAGCTAAATGAAATGATAGCACAAGCTACTTAATATAGTCCCCAATAGCTAGAAGATACATTAATAAACTGGACTAGAAGAGTCAATCGAATTATTCATATCACTTTAAAAATAAAAAAAAATTACTAGATTGTCGCGATTATTGGGGAGGAGGATAAAACATGAGCCACATGCAAATTGAACATTCATGCTTTGGTTTGTTGGTGAGTCAGTCCTTCATTTAATTAATCCGACTCGTATCCTGTTCTCCTTAGATTTTTCTAACTTCGCCCCAGAGAATACGCATTAATTCTACTGTAGTATGTGATATGTGAGAGAGTTAAGTATCTAATTAAGAATAGAATAATATTTGTACATTTAAAAGTTAGACATAAATCTTACACTATTTCATACAAGAGTTTAAACGCTTTTGGATATTTAATATTAGAAAAGTTAATCAATAAAATTAGAGTGAAAAAAATTGACCCTTATATAAAGAAAAATAAAATTAACACTTATTTTTTTTGACTGTAGAGATAGCATTACATAAATAATTAAGAATAATATAATTATTTTATATTAAAATAATACTTTTAGCAGATAAATTTAATAAATTATGATAATAAAAAAGCTTTTAATTATATATTATTATTTCTATATCAAATAACTGTAAAGTGATAGGAATTCCTTTTGCTTGATATATATGTGGAAATTGTCCACACAAAGACTTTAAGTCGTCTCTTTAGTGACTGCGGGTTCCACAGTTTTTGGTGAGGTAAAAGTGCATGGAGGCCCCTCACTTACAGGCCATTAGGAAATAATCTCTCAACTTTCTTTATTTTTCGATTGATATACTCTAAATTTTTAATTTTTTATAATTAAGTGATTTTATCAATTACATTAAAAAATTTATTGAAATCATAAGTAATTTTTTCAAATTCAACAAGTTCGATTACTTTTTACTTAAATAAAACTAAGAAACCTAAAATAATAGCTAATATTATCATTAAATTTTTTTTTTGAAAATCAACTTCACTAACTTAAAAATCTCAAATAAAAAAAAAAAGAAAAAGTTAAAGAAGCCTCAACCAAACCACTTTAAGCTCTGCGCGTAGACTGACTGAACAAAGCCATGAAGAGGCCGAATGGAAAACGGAAACAAGTTGATCTAAATTCACATGCACCGTACCACACATGATATGTGATTATTTATATCTTACAGTCAAATTTTAATTTACTTGATGTAATCTAAAATATCTAAAAAATCTATGTATCAAAAATTGGTCATTTTAAAGATCTAGTATTTATGCCTAAAGTAGTTTAAAAAATCGACAATATGAAGAGAATCATTATTTAATTTATAAAAAATATATGCTCAAAATTTATTATTTATTATATGTATTTTATTTGATTTAAAAGGTGATAAGTAAATTTTTTAGATGTTTTTTGAGAGGGAATTTTTTAAAAATAACCCTCCCAAACTCTGTAATTTGAAAAATGACCTTCCCAAAAAATAATTTGTAAAAATAACCCTCTTTTTGCCACCTCGGCGCCACGGGGGGCAGACAACGTGAAGGCGCTGAAGCGGTCAGCGCCTTCACAAAAAACCTGTGAAGGCACTGAACGCTTCAGCGCCTTCATGCAATGTGTTGAAGGCGCTGAAGAGTTCAGCGTCTTCACAGGAAAACATATGAAGGCGCTGTTTTCTTCAGCGCCTTCAAGATATATGCTGAAGGCGCTGTTTCATTCAGCGCCTTCAGCATACACATAAGGCGTCGAGGACTTAGGCATTTTTCGCGGTGAAAAATGCCTAAGTTCTCAGTGTAAGCGAAAAATGGCTTCTCTGTAAAGGCGCTGACTCGCTCAGCGCCTTTAGTATAAAACACTAAAGGCGCTGAGTTGCTCAGCGCGTTTAGTGTTACACTAAAGGCGCTGAGTTGCTCAGCGCCTTTAGTGTTATACTAAAGGCGCTGAGCCGCTCAGCGTCTTTAACTTATAATGTTAAAGGCGCTGACCGCTTCAACGCCTTC
The DNA here is from genome assembly GCA_029204045.2 of Tillandsia leiboldiana. Classification (NCBI taxonomy): domain Eukaryota; kingdom Viridiplantae; phylum Streptophyta; class Magnoliopsida; order Poales; family Bromeliaceae; genus Tillandsia; species Tillandsia leiboldiana. The sequence continues at coordinate 5,900,809 of CM055062.1, forward strand.
TTTACAACCTTATGGTCTCACGCGGGCAGAGTCTCTTCATTTCTTCAATCCCGCACGCACGAGCTCCCTCTTCAATCCCGCACGCACGAGCTCCCTCTTCAATCCCGCACGCACGAGCCTCTCCCGCACAGTGAGATCTCCGAGATCGCCGTCGCCTTCTTCGTCGCAGTGCCCCGAGCACAGTGATCGCCGTCTTAGTGGCCCGAGCACAGTGAGATCGCCGTCGCCTTCGCCATCGCAGTGCCGATCTCCTCTCGCACACATTGCCGATCTCCTCTCGCCGTCGCCGTCGCCGTCGCCTTCGCCGTCGCCGTCGTCGTCTCCTCGCGCTCTCTCTCTCACTGTGAGCTCGCACCCTCTCTCTTCTCTCTCTCTCTCTCTCTTTCTCTCTCTCACTGTGAGAGACTCTTACAGTGAGAGATCACTCTCTCACAGTGATCTCTCACTGTGAGAGAGTGATCTCTCACTGTGAGAGATCACTCTCTCACAGTGATCTCGCTTCACTGTGAGAGAGTGATCTCTCACTCTCTCACAGTGAAGCTCTCTCACTGTGAGAGAGTGATCTCTCACAGTGAGAGAGCTTGATCTCTCACAGTGAGAGAGCTTCACTGTGAGAATCTCACAGTGAAGCTCTCTCACTGTGAGAGCTTCACTGTGAAGCTCTCACAGTGAGAGAGCTTCACAGTGAAGCTCTCACAGTGAGAGTCTCTCACAGTGAATCACTGTGAGAGAGCTTCACAGTGAAGCTATCTCAGTGAAGCTCTCTCACAGTGAAGCTCTCTCACTGTGAGAGCTTCGCCGTCACAGTGAGCTTCGCTCAAAGTGATCGGTTTCACTGTCGGTCTCCGACTGTAAAGTTAAAAGTAGTGTTTTGAAGTGGTTAAATTTGGTTTTGTAGTTGAAATGGCTAATCGTCGCATGCCCATAAGTGTTCATTGGGATGGACAGTTAGTTATCGATGAGAATGGTCCACGATATATCGGCGGTCAAAAAAAGTTAATCGCGATACTTTCTAATTGTACATATAGTAGGTTTGAGACGAGAATGTATCGTTTAGTAAATTGTACAAGAGAACAATTTCATTTAAAATTTACTATTGGTTGTCCCACGATCGGTAGTGGATATTTAGCTCACGAAGCACTAGATGATGAATCATTGGAGGGAATGATTGGTTTATGTGAACATCATGGTGTTGTGCCGGTATACATTGAGAAAGAGTTACATCCGTCGGATAATTTTGAACCGCAAGGTTATTACACGAGAATGCTCCACAATTATATTGATTTGGGTCCTTCCGCCAATGTAATGAGTGATCAAAATATTCCACACGAAGGTGGTGTCAGAATGACAAGGTTAGAACAACAACCTAATAATTTTGTCATTTGGCATATTCTTTAAATGGACTTAATTATTGTATATATTGCAGAGAAAGTGAGTATGACCCTATTGAGAGTGTTGTACCTTGCTCGTTTAGTAGTGTGCCACCAACGACCACATGTGTGGCACCTACGACCACACACATGCAAGCCACGACCTCACGCGGACACACGTAAGCCACGACCTCACGCGGACAACGCACGCATGCCACGACATCACGCGAACAATGCACGACCTCCCGTATTGAACCAAGGATGTCTCATTTACAACTAGAACCTTCTGATTGGGGGTAAGTACAAATATAAATTAAATGTTAAGTTTTAAATTAATGACAATGTTGGAATTTGAGGTTTACCAAATTTGCAGGTTATCTAATTCCTATGAACATTGGAATCCACCTGCTATTAATGAATTTGATACTAATGTAGAGGAAGGAGGTGATAATGTTGACAGGGATGGTGATAGTGATATTAATCATGAGGATTCACCAATCCATGATGATCAGAATAGTAGTGAGGATGACGAACTGGATGTTTCTGTTACGGAATTTGAGTTGGCGTAGTTTCGTGAAAGTCTCAAGTCTTGAAGATTGAAGGTGAAGAAAGTTGGATCATTTAACTCAATCTCAAGAAAGAAGAATTCAAAAGGATCAGGTATGTTTAACTAAAGATTTTGTGTGATCCGAATACTTCTTGTAGTGTAGAAACACTTGGAAGAATCTTTCATTGCATAAAAATCAAAAACTGGACTTGGGACATGTTCAGGATCCGGATCAGGTTGTTCGATCCGGATCCCGAAGGTGGTTCGTTCATACACCAGTTCAATCCGGATCGTAGCCTCTCTTGATCCGGATCCCGAACACTGAGTTTACCATCTTCCTTGAACGATCCGGATCAGGCTTCGCAATCCGGATCCCGAACGTTGATGTTTGGTGAACTGTATGAACGATCCGGATCAAGCACTTCGATCCGGATCCCGAACCTTCGTTTTTCTGGAATTGCCTGACTCGTTACGACGATCCGGATCACAGCTAATCCGATCCGGATCGCCGTCCATAAAATTTCCAGAAATGTTAGGTTTTTTATTCTTATCTCCTTCCTAGGGTTTCTAACCTATAAATAGACCCTATGACTCTTTTTCTAGGGTTAATCCAAATAGCCGTCATTTTCATATATCATCTTATACGGCTCTAGATCCACCTATAGAGAAGAAAGGAAATCATTAGAGAATACTCTATGTTTCTTCATCTATATTGATTAGTTTGATTCTAGGTTTTCATACTCACATCTTGAGTTGAATCAAACTAATGAATACTTAGATGGTATTTCCGATCTATCTTTGATCTAAGTATTCGGCGGATCATCACCACCAAAAATAACGATTTACCCCAAAAATCGGCGCGTGGATTCGCGTGTCCTTGTGGATTCAAGGTTCAACCGCTCTCGTGGATTCGGAGCGAGGCACGTTCGTGGATTCGAAGGGTGCTATTGGGTGAAGACCGTGGATTCGGTCGGACGTCGTGGATTCGACGTTGGACGCCGTGGATTCGGCGTTGGGCGCAGATCGTGGATTCGAGAAGCGTCGTGGAGCGAGCGGAGAAGATCCTCTAGGAGCGTATGGAAAAGGTTGAGTCGTAAGTGTGTACGGTAAATCACCTTGTACGTGTTTTAATTCTAGTGGATTTCTGCCGTGTTATCGGTCCCGTGGTTTTTTACTCCGGTGATGGAGTTTTCCACGTAAAAATCTTGCGTATTATTTTTATTTCCGCATTGGGTTTTTATCGCAACGATTTTTGAGTGTTTATACATTTATACCTATTCACCCCCCTCTAGGTGTTTTTTTCCCTATTTAGATCCTTATTACATATAACCCAACAAGTGGTATCAGAGCGGGAATAGGGTTGTAAACAATGGTTGAAGGTGGAAACATCAACCGACCCCCGTTCTTCGATGGAACAAATTATGCGTACTGGAAAGTGCGGATGAAAGCCTTTTTAATTTCCATCGACGAACGGGTGTGGCAATCAATTGAATTAGGATGGTCTAATCCAACTGAATTTTTTGGTGATGTTCACACCTTAAAACCTAGGTCGAAATGGACCAAGGAAGAGTTAGATTCATCTTCTTACAATGGCAAGGGAATTAATGCTATTTTTAATGCCTTATCTCAAACTGAATTCTCTCGCGTCTCGGCATGTGAGACTGCGAAAGAAATCTGGGATGTTCTTCAGGTTACACATGAGGGAACTAACCTCGTGAAGATTCAGAAACTGCAAATGCTTACGAGCAAGTTTGACTCTATTTTGATGGCAGAAAATGAATCTTTCACGGACTACTATACACGATTGCAAGATATCGTAAACTCATGTGCTAACCTGGGAGAGAAGATTCCAGAATTTAAGATTGTAACAAAGATCTTAAGAACTCTTCCTGAACGATTTCGCCCAAAGGTTACAGCCATTGAAACTATTAAACACCCGGACGAAATACGTGTAGAAGAATTAGTTGGTTCATTACAAACTTATGAAATGACATTTACTACTAACAATTCTTCTGGAAAGGCATCCACTTCTAAATCTTCAGGTTATGCGTTGAAAACAACTAAGGAAGAAGACGCGGATACATCCTCCTCAGACGATGACGAGAACCTTTCTATGGAGGAATTTGAGAAGCAGCTCGCTCTCTTGACAAGGAAGTTTCGCCGCAACTTTCGAAGGGGTAATTCAAGCAAATCTCCATCCTTCGGAAAGTCGAACAAAGGCAAGGGTACTTCAAGTTACAAGTCAAGAAAGCAACAGAACTTCTCAAAGGATAAGAAAAGTTCAGAAGGACAACTACAATGCTTCAAATGTTGAGGCTACGGCCACATTGCAACGGAGTGTCCTAACAAGTATCCGGCAAAGAAGAAGGCGATGCAAGTCGTCACTTGGGATGACAACTCAACGTCAAATGAGTCGTCTTCGAGTGATGAAGAAAAGAGCTCCACCGCATTCCACGCGTCCGTATCTTCACCCTTCATGTGCTTTATGGCAAGTACATCCGAGTCGTTGTCCAACTCCACTGTTGAAAAGAATGCAACGGACAATGAATCGGATGATTCGGAAGGTGAAGATTTTGCTCTAGCCTACCACAGACTTTTGAGGGATTCAAAGAAAGTGGCTAAGCAAAACAAGAGTTTGAGAGGGAGAGTGCATGATCTCGAAGAAGAAGCAAAAAGAGCGACTTCTCTCTCAAACGCTCTTGAAGTGGAAAGGGAAAACCTGATAAAAGCAAATGTTTCCCTTCAAGAGTCCAAAGAGCAACTTGAGAAGGAACATACAAATCTGGTAGATAACGCGAATCACTTCTCAAAGCTCTACAACGAGGCTCGACAGGATAACCTGGAAATGACAAAGACCATTTTCCAACTCAAGAATGACTTACAGCGATTCTCTTTAGGAAGGAGTAAGTTGGATAGACTTCTTGGTCTTGGTCAATCAAATCGGTTCGGCCTCGGATACACTCAAACTGGAAACAGTCCAAGTTCGAGTGGGACAGTTTTTGTGCCTCAGTCGGTATCTCCTCCTCCGACACCGGAATTCAAGACAAACAACGACAACAAACCTACTTCATCCTCTTTGGGATCGTCAAGATCTAAGGTATGTTTTCGTTGTGGTGTTTCAGGGCACATAAGAAGATATTGCAAGACGGGAGTCGAACGCTCATCTCAAGCACCTCTTGCAACAACTACCAAAAAGGCTCCTCCCCGGAAATCAAAGCAAAACTTTTCAAATGAAGAGAGACTTGGTAGTTCATCGCGCAAGACGATTTCATCAAGGAGCAACAATCGCTATAACAAGACGCTTTCACCTAGGCATATAACTTCACGACCATTACCGACGCTCTCCAAAAAGGTTTGGGTGCGCAAAGGTGAAATTTTCCCTTGTCTTGTTTCCAATGTTTCCTTGCATGCATATGATAGTTCGTCTTGGTATCTGGATAGCGGGTGTTCCCGTTATATGACCGGTGACAAAAATAGTTTTCAAAATCTTGAGAAAATCTCCGGAGGACACGTTGTTTTCGGAGACGGTCGATCTTCCAAAATTGTTGGAAAAGGGACGGTAGCTATTCCAGATGGCCCGATTTTGAAAAACGTCTCATTTGTTGATGGCCTTAAGACTAACCTCATAAGCATAAGTCAACTTTGCGACAATGGTTTTCCAGTTAACTTTTCATCTGTTGAATGCGTTGTAACTGATAAGGACCATGTCTTCTTTTTAAAAGGGGTTAGATCTGAAAACAATTGTTATGTTGTTCCTAATAAATTTTCTGAAAATTGTAACTTAGCCACTTTGAATAATGAAACTCTTTGGCATGAAAGGCTAGGTCACTTAAATTTTAAGGAACTTACTAGAATTTCAAACAAGGACGTGGCCAAGGGGGTTCCAAAACTTTTATTTAAACAAAACGTTGTGTGTGGTGGTTGCCAAAAGGGAAAACAGTCTAGGACTGCACACAAGAACTTGAACCACGTTGCTACAAAACGGCCCTTGGAACTTTTGCACATGGATTTAATGGGGCCGACCCGTCAACCATCCTTGGGAGGTAAATGGTACATTTTCTTATTGGTTGATGATTTCTCTAGGTTTTCTTGGGTAGCATTTTTAAAAGAGAAAGCTGATACGTTTGACTCTTTTCATAAGATTTGCCATCGTATTATGATTGAAAAGAATGAAAAGATCATTCGTGTTAGAAGTGATAGAGGTGGAGAATTCATAAATTCAAAATTCATTGATTTTTGCACTTCAAATGGCATTAAACACGAATTCTCGGCACCCTATACACCTCAGCAGAATGGTGTTGTTGAGCGCAAAAACAGGGTTGTACAAGAGATGGCGCGTGTGATGCTTCATAGCCGGAATTTACCGCTACATTTTTGGGCTGAAGCCGTGAACACCGTTGTCTATGTCATTAATAGAGTTTACTTGCGCCCAGGAACTTTAAATACACCATATGAGCTGTGGTTTAGTAGAAAACCGGATATCAAATACTTTCGTATCTTCGGGAGTCGATGTTACATTTTACGTGACCGTGAAAATCTTGGAAAGTTCGACTCTCGAAGTGATGAAGGGATCTTTTTGGGTTATTCTACGAATAGCAGAGCATATCGAGTATTTAACATTGAATCTAAGACGATCGTAGAATCTATAAATGTTAAAGTAGATGAAGCTTTTCACTTTGGATCTGGAAAATCTACCCTCGATATCTCTCTAGATGATGATTCTCCTGCTAGTGCATCTTCTCATGATAATACTTCCAATATTAATGATGCATCTAATGGCTCTTCTAGTTTATCTGATGTGCAGGAATCATCTCATGTATCTCCGAGTACTCCGTTTCAACAAACGTTACGAATCTCCAAGGATCATCCGGAATCGAACATCATTGGAGATCCACAAGAAGGAGTTAGAACTCGGAAGCAGTTGGTTTGTGGATTCGCTTGCTACGTATCTTTAATCGAACCAAAGAACATAGATGAAGCTCTTCAGGATGACTACTGGATTAAAGCAATGCAGGAAGAGCTCCATCAATTTGAGCGAAACAAAGTCTGGGAATTAACGAAGCCTCCAAAGCAACATAATGTGATAGGTACCAAATGGATCTTCAAGAACAAGAAAAATGAGGATGGTACTATCATCAGGAACAAGGCACGATTAGTTGCTCAAGGTTATTCTCAAGTAGAAGGTATAGACTTTGACGAAACATTCGCCCCTGTAGCTAGACTCGAGTCCATTCGTATACTATTTGCTATTGCTTGTCATTTTAAAATCAAATTATTTCAAATGGACGTTAAGAGCGCATTTCTAAATGGTTTTTTAAATGAGAAAGTTTATGTGGCTCAACCGAAAGGTTTTGTAGATCATAAACAACCTAACCATGTTTTTCGTTTGAAAATGGCTCTTTACGGTCTGAAACAAGCACCGCGAGCATGGTACGAAAGGTTAACAAAGCACCTTTTGGAGAAGGGCTATACTCGAGGGGGAGCTGATAGGACTCTCTTTGTGAAGCATTATCAAAGCAATTTCATTGTAGCACAAATCTATGTCGATGACATTGTATTTGGCGCAACAAGAGATAATGATGCTTCTAAATTCGCGGAGACCATGGAAAGCGAATTTGAGATGTCCATGATGGGCGAATTGACTTATTTTCTTGGATTGCAAATTAAACAAAATGATGAAGGTATTCACTTGAGTCAATCCAAGTATGCAATGGAGTTGGTCAAAAAGTTTGATCTAGAAAATTGTAAAGATTTTCCAACTCCAATGGGAACTAGCCACAAGGGACTTGGAAGTGAATCACATAGTGAGAATGTAGACGAGAAACTGTATAGAAGTATGATTGGAAGTCTACTTTACCTCACGGCTAGTCGCCCGGATATATCCTTTAGTGTTGGGATTTGCGCGAGATATCAATCAGCACCAAAGGAGGTTCACCTGAAAGCGGTGAAACGGATCATCCGGTACATCAAAGGATCAATTAATTTTGGAATTTGGTATCCTATGGGAACAAGTCTGGATATTGTTGGATACTCAGATGCCGATTGGGCAGGATCAGTGGATGATCGGAAAAGCACGAGTGGTGCATGCTTCTATCT
>CM055062.1:5908921-6074718 GCA_029204045.2 Tillandsia leiboldiana
TTGAAGGGATCTTTTTGGGTATTAAATAGCAGAGCATATCGAGTATTAACATTGAATCTAAGACGATCGTAGAATCTATAAATGTTAAAGTAGATGAAGCTTTTCACTTTGGATCTGGAAAATCTACCCCTCGATATCTCTCTAGATGATGATTCTCCTGCTAGTGCACTCTTCTCATGATAATACTTCCAATCTTATGATGCATCTAATGGCTCTTCTAGTTTATCTGATGTGCAGGAATCATCTCATGTATATCAGAGTACCTCCGTTTCAACAAACGTTACGAATCTCCAAGGATCATCCGGAATCGAACATCATTGGAGATCCACAAGAAGGAGTTAGAACTCGGAAGCAGTTGGTTTGTGGATTCGCTTGCTACGTATCTTTAATCGAACCAAAGAACATAGATGAAGCTCTTCAGGAATGACTACTGGATTAAGCAATGCAGGAAGAGCTCCATCAATTTGAGCGAAAACAAAGTCTGGGAATTAACGAAGCCTCCCAAAGCAACATAATGTGATAGGTACCAAATGGATCTTCAAGAACAAGAAAAATGGGATGGTACTATCATCAGGAACAAGGCACGATTAGTTGCTCAAGGTTATTCTCAAGTAGAAGGTATAGACTTGACGAAACATTCGCCCCTGTAGCTAGACTCGAGTCCATTCGTATACTATTTGCTATTGCTTGTCATTTTAAAATCAAATTATTTCAACTGGACGTTAAGAGCGCATTTCTAAATGGTTTTTTAACATGAGAAGTTTATGTGGCTCAACCGAAAGGTTTTGTAGATCATAACCAACCCTAACCATGTTTTTCGTTTGAAAATGGCTCTTTACGGTCTGAAACAAGCACCGCGAGCATGGTACGAAAGGTTAACAAAGCACCTTTTGGAGAAGGGCTATACTCGAGGGGAGCTGATAGGATCTCTTTGTGAAGCATTATCAAAGCAATTTCATTGTAGCACACTCTATGTCGATGACATTGTATTTGGCGCAACAAGAGATAATGATGCTTCTAAATTCGCGGAGACCATGGAAAGCGAATTTGAGATGTCCATGATGGGCGAATTGACTTATTTTCTTGGATTGCAAATTAAACAAATGATTGAAGGTATCACTTGAGTCAATCCAAGTATGCCATGGAGTTGGTCAAAAGTTTGATCTAGAAAATTGTAAGATTTTCCAACTCCAATGGGAACTAGCCACGGGACTTGGAAGTGAATCACATAGTGTAGAATGTAGACGAGAAACTGTATAGAAGTATGATTGGAAGTCTACTTTACCTCACGGCTAGTCGCCCGGATATATCCTTTAGTGTTGGGATTTGCGCGAGATATCAATCAGCACCAAAGGAGGTTCACCTGAAGCGGTTGATGAAACGGCTCATCCGGTACATCAAGGATCAATTAATTTGGAATTTGGTATCCTATGGGAACAAGTCTGGATATTGTTGGATACTCAGATGCCGATTGGGCAGGATCAGTGGATGATCGGAAAAGACGAGTGGTGCATGCTTCTATCTTGGCCATTGCCTTGTTGCATGGCACAGTAAAAGCAGAATTGCATAGCACTCTCGACTGCCGAAGCGGAATACATTTCAGCTGGAAGTTGCTCAACTCAACTCATTTGGATGAAAAGCGTATTGAGCGACTTCCGCATTTCAGCATCTTCGGTAACAATTCTTTGTGACAACACAAGTGCAATTAACATTTCTAAAAACCCTGTGTTGCACTCTAGAACAAACATATTGAACTTAGATATCATTTTCTTAGAGAGCTAGTTGAATCAAATACTCTTCAACTTTCATATATTTCAACTGAGGATCAATTGGCTGACTTTTTAACAAAACCTTTGGATCAAAAACGTTTTATTCATTTACGAAAAGCAATTGGAATGCTTTCCTTGAAATAAACTTCTTTTTGAAACCTTTGCTTAGGATAGGTTTTGTATTTGTTTTTGTTTTGTTCATTATCTATGTTTGTACATAGGACATTAATTGAGCATAGATCATAATTGACTTTAATTGCATCTTTTCGCACATTTAGAAATTTATTATGCTTTTGCCCATCATAATATTTCACTGTTGCAATGATCATTTATGTTAATTAAATCATCTTCTAAGTGATCAAAGTCAATTTCTCTCTCTCAATGATCTCTTGGTATAGTCATTATCTTATTTGACTGCTTAGTCGAGTATGAGATCGAGATCAATATTTGGTTGAATACTTTATATCTTAAATAATTGATAGCCAATTGAGGGGGAGTCATAGAAAAAGTAAAATGCTCAAAAGATGTGGAAAGAGTTACATCCCAATGAGGAGTGTGAAAACTACCACCACATGGAGGAAAGAGCTACCACCTCGGTCGTCCGAGTATTGTGTGCAGCTACCACATATATACCAAGCATGGTTGTTCAAATTTTGATTAAGTAAAATGCATGTTGAAATTCTTGACTTCGTCAAATTTCAAGGTTGGTATAAGGTGGGTTTTTAAAGAAAGATGCTCAAAGAGCCACTCTCTTCAACAGATTGTCTAGATACATTATCTACTATATTTGGGATTTCAAACATCTATTGATCTTTGTATTTCATTTTCTTTACTGAATTGATGATTTGATAAAGGCATTACTCATAAGATCAAGTTAGATGTAATTGAAGGTGTTCAACTTTAAGGGATTTAATTTTTGTAAATTCTCGTTTCATTTTTGGATATTATTGATAGATTTGGCATAATCTAATTCTTGTTGTATGAAACGATGATTTTTGTTTAAGGTTGATACACATTTGTGCTTACAATCTTTTCTGGTTTTTCTTGAATTTCTCTGAAATTTTCTAAAGAAAAAGTTGGAGCCGATCCGGATCGGGCAAGATGATCCGGATCCCGAACGCAGGTATTCTTCTGCGGGCTGACGATCCGGATTGGACCTGCCGATCCGGATCCCGAACGCAGTTTCTCACTGCGGGTAGCCGATCCGGATCGCATTCATGAACTGATCCGGATCGCGGCTAGGGTTTTATAAAGAACAAAAGGGTTTTGATTTCTTTTACTCCAATCTTTTGTTCCAAAGTTTCCAGAGCCTCTCTCTCTAGATTTCATCCTTCCTGGAAGCTTTCAAACTCAAGTTCTTCAACTCCAAGTAAGTTTTATTGATCAAAATCTCGGTCTTTCACCGTTTTTCTCTTTTCCTCCTCAAACGTGATGAATTTCTTGGATCAACTTTGTTTGTGGATGGTTTTTGATCAAATTTCTTTTGAAATAAGAACTCTGGGTAGATTAGTTTTGATTATATGCTAGGTATTCTCCTGATTAACGGATTTTTAGGCTTCGATTTCTAAAATTTCGGTTTTAGGGCATATAATAAGGATTTTCGAAAATCATGTAATTGATCTATTTTTAAAAGTCCTTTTGCAAAACTAATTTGATTCTTAGTCTCTCTACATGATTATAATTGTTTGGGTACAATTTTTCAAATTTTTGAAAATTAACAATTTTTCATGTGTTCTTGAGTTGGTCTTCACAGGATACATTTTTCACTAGCAATCAAAATGGTGATCACTTGGATTATTTTCCTACTTGCTGCCATGGTACATGTCAAGGATACTGCCAAGCCTAAGAAGGCTAAGAAAGCAAAGAAGACTAAGGTTGATTCCGACACTGAATCAGAGACAGAGTCGATCGACTGGGATAACATCGAAATCGAGCAAGCTGCTCCCATTGTCTCCAAAGGGAAAGCAACTGCTGAAGCTTCAAAACCTACTGCAGCTGAAAAAGGGAAAGCCCATGCAGAAACATCAACGGAAAAGGCTCCGCTCACTGCTGCGGAAAAAGGAAAAGCACCAATGACCTCTTCATCTATTTTCCTAAAAAGAAAAAGACTTGCTCGACGACCTGGACGAGCTCGAGGTATTGAAATAAATGAACCATGTCAAGAGAACCCAAGGAATATTTCTCAAATTGACACTGAATCAGAAGACGAAGAAGATTGGGACACATTTCTTGACGAAGTACAACAAGGCATTGATGAAGAAAATAAGGTTTACCTAAAGAAAAAGAAGCTACTGAAGTCTTCCTCAATACTTAAGCAGCAAGCCATGAAAAAGAATGTGCCAAGCAATGAACCTCCTTACAACACACATTTTTTGCCAAGAAGATCTCCTCGGAATGAAGGAAAGACTGCTCCGTCAATCGTCACACAACGGTCTTCAAATTCCAGAAAAATTGACCAAAAGGGGAACTTGGAGTCTTCCTTCAACCAAGAACAAGATAAAATGGCTCTAGAACTCGGAAAGATGTCCAAGGACATACAGCAGATGAAACAAGAATGCTCTACGATTTCGGGAATGCTTAAACGAATTTTGAAAAAGATAGGCTGCATGAGCTCTGAAGACTCCGAATCTGATGACTGATTCCCTTCTTTTTATTCTTTTGCAGATTTTTAACCTTTTCTTGTGCAGGTTTTTCAGTTTTTAGGACTTAATCTTAGTTCTAGTTCTTAAATTTCGGAACATTTTCTTTGAAATTTTTAACTCTCCTTCAAATTTTTGGTAATTTTGGCTTTGTTTGTGACAAAAAGGGGGAGAGAGTTTAGAGGGAACTTGAACAATGATGTGATGTGAACATCAAGGTAAGTGAACATCAAGGGAACTTGAACAATGAACTTGAACAATGATGAACAATGATGTGATGTGAACATCAAGGTAAGTGAACATCAAGGGAACTTGAACAATGAACTTGAACAATGATGATGTGAATGTGTGAACATCGAAGTAAGTAGAACTTCAACTTTTGGTTTTCATTTGTTTTGAATGCATGCCTCGACTAACTATTCGACTAACTATTTGGGCATGTAATATAACTAACAAGTTGATGTTCACTAACATGACATTTTTTTTAATTGCATAGAAGATATGTTGGTTTTTGACTATGATTCTCTTACATATCTGAATTCTCAAATGTCATGATGATCAGAGAAACTCTATCTCTGTACTAGGTTTTGTATGCTAAATATTCTTGAGGTATCTAACGATCTCTTTTTGTCAAGAATGATTTCTTTGTGCAGAGAGTACAGATGTCTAAGTCTAGAGTCTGTTTTAGGAGTTTATCTCATGTTTTTAAATTTTTGGATCTCCATTGTAAATTTTTGTTGTATGGTGATAGCAACAAAAATATCTTTTCGAATTTTCTTGAGTGGATCTGTGTTTTGTCACGAAACCGCCAAAGGGGGAGATTGTTACGGAATTTGAGTTGGCGTAGTTTCGTGAAAGTCTCAAGTCTTGAAGATTGAAGGTGAAGAAAGTTGGATCATTTAACTCAATCTCAAGAAAGAAGAATTCAAAAGGATCAGGTATGTTTAACTAAAGATTTTGTGTGATCCGAATACTTCTTGTAGTGTAGAAACACTTGGAAGAATCTTTCATTGCATAAAAATCAAAAACTGGACTTGGGACATGTTCAGGATCCGGATCAGGTTGTTCGATCCGGATCCCGAAGGTGGTTCGTTCATACACCAGTTCAATCCGGATCGTAGCCTCTCTTGATCCGGATCCCGAACACTGAGTTTACCATCTTCCTTGAACGATCCGGATCAGGCTTCGCAATCCGGATCCCGAACGTTGATGTTTGGTGAACTGTATGAACGATCCGGATCAAGCACTTCGATCCGGATCCCGAACCTTCGTTTTTCTGGAATTGCCTGACTCGTTACGACGATCCGGATCACAGCTAATCCGGTCCGGATCGCCGTCCGTAAAATTTCCAGAAATGTTAGGTTTTTTATTCTTATCTCCTTCCTAGGGTTTCTAACCTATAAATAGACCCTATGACTCTTTTTCTAGGGTTAATCCAATAGCCGTCATTTTCATATATCATCTTATACGGCTCTAGATCCACCTATAGAGAAGAAAGGAAATCATTAGAGAATACTCTATGTTTCTTCATCTATATTGATTAGTTTGATTCTAGGTTTTCATACTCACATCTTGAGTTGAATCAAACTAATGAATACTTAGATGGTATTTCCGATCTATCTTTGATCTAAGTATTCGGCGGATCATCACCACCAAAAACAACGATTTACCCCAAAAATCGGCGCGTGGATTCGCGTGTCCTTGTGGATTCAAGGTTCAACCGCTCTCGTGGATTCGGAGCGAGGCACGTTCGTGGATTCGAAGGGTGCTATTGGGTGAAGACCGTGGATTCGGTCGGACGTCGTGGATTCGACGTTGGACGCCGTGGATTCGGCGTTGGGCGCAGATCGTGGATTCGAGAAGCGTCGTGGAGCGAGCGGAGAAGATCCTCTAGGAGCGTATGGAAAAGGTTGAGTCGTAAGTGTGTACGGTAAATCACCTTGTACGTGTTTTAATTCTAGTGGATTTCTGCCGTGTTATCGGTCCCGTGGTTTTTTACTCCGGTGATGGAGTTTTCCACGTAAAAATCTTGCGTATTATTTTTATTTCCGCATTGGGTTTTTATCGCAACGATTTTTGAGTGTTTATACGTTTACACCTATTCACCCCCCTCTAGGTGTTTTTTCCCCTATTTAGATCCTTATTACATATAACCCAACAGTTTCATTTCCAGATATAGATGAAAATCATGATGGAGGGTTAAATGATCTTGCAAATACAATTTACAGTCAAATCGATAACCCACAAATCAGCAATGATTACGTAGACAATCCTGACGAGGAAAATGAATTTATTGATCATCCGGAATGTTTTCTTTCAGATACTAATTGGATGAATCAGTATGCTGTAGATCATACATATCTTAATATTCGACAAATCAATACTGGTCGACCTAGCATCGACGAGAGTTGGGCTGGACGTGTCTTTCAAGATAAGCCATCTTTATTGGATGCACTAGACCGGTGGCATATTGAGCATAATGTACAAATGAAAGTATTGAAATCTACAAAAACAACTTACACTATCAAATTCTTAGTAGAGGAATGTTCTTGGAGATTACATGCTTCAGTACCCAAAAATACGACATATTTTAGGGTAAAAACATATGCTGGTCCACACACATGTGTAATTCCAATACTGAATGCGGCGCACCGTAACTGTAATTCGACCCTTATATGTCAATTGATCATTCCGATATTAAAAGTTAGACTTAATATGACGCCAAAAGAAATTCGAAATGCGGTGCAAGCAGAGTTCCATACTGACATAACATATTAGAAGGCTTGGCAATCAAAGAGTAAAGCATTACAAATTATTTACGGGAGCTGGGAGCAATCGTACACTGACTTGCCTCGTTACCTTTCAATGGTAAAGATTTCTAATCCTGATACTCTATGGCGTCTGGATCATAGCTGGCCCGCTGATGGCATTTTTCCCTTTGGTCGTGTTTTTTGGTCATTTGGACCTTCGATCCATGGATTCGCACATTGTCGGCCGGTGGTTAGTATTGATGCCACACATTTATACGGCAAATACGAAGGTCATGCTTTGATAGCGACGGCTGCAGATGCAAATGATGGATTATATCCTTTGGCATTTGCAATTTGTGAGGAAGAGAATGCCGGGAGTTGGCAATGGTTTTTGCATAACTTGCGTCACCATGTTACCCGTGATAGAGAAATTTGTTTAATATCTGATCGATTTCCTGGATTGAAGGAAATAGTGGCTGATATCTATCGTCCAGCACGAGGGCACTCGCATCGTTGGTGTCTTCGACATATGAAAGCAAACATGAAAAAGCGCTTCAAGACCGACATATTGTTAAATAAATTCTGGGATATCGGAAAGGCTGCAACACCGACGGCATATAATCAGCTGAAGGAAGAATTAAAGGTGTTGGATCACGATGCTTGGGAGTGGGTCCATAATCTAGACAGATATAAAGAGTACTGGGCAAGAGCATTTGATGGAGGCAGACGGTTTGGATTGTTGACTACAAATCTTTCTGAATCCTTAAATGGGGTTCTTAAGGACACTCGTGGTTTGCCTATCACAGCGTTTGTTGCGTCTACTTTTTATAAGCTTAATACCTATTTCTGCAAGCGTCGTGCGGCCGATGAACATTCGACGGACGCTTTTGTCCCTAAAGTCAAAAATCAGATTACTGTAAATATGGAAACGGCGCGGCTACATAATATTGAAAGATTTGGACTCACAGAATTTGAAGTTCAAACTGGAGATTTCGACTACAAAGTGATTGTCAATGGAACAAATGTCGAATGTTCATGTTGTGAATTATATCTAACAGGAATACCTTGCTCGCATGTCTTAGCAGTTTGTAGTAGATCACATATGAGATTAGCCTACCAGAATTTTACTTCACACTCGTATAGTACAGACTGCTATCGTGTGGCGTACGCACCACAATTTCATCCTGTTCCTGATAGACGGCACTGGCCACGACCCCAAGGTCCCCCGATTGTACCGCCCCCTTTACGAAGGAAGAAAGGTCGTCCACGATCTACACGTATTCGTAATGTAATGGACGAGGGGGGTGGCCGACGAGGAAAATGCTCCATTTGTAAGCAGGCAGGCCATTATAGGAGCACTTGTCCACAAAATACAGCAATAGTGCAACAAGGACGTCGGTGTATGATTTACACAATTATATTTATCTTGTCTTAATATTTAATTATTTCTAGCTATCATGTTACTAATATGTAGATTGCTTATTGCAGATGGCAGATCACGAGGACGCGGGGCCAGTTGATGCTACTGTCTTGGTAGACCAGCATCGTCATAGGTCGGCCTTTATCAGGACTGAGGTAAGAGCTATCATTTTTTATTTTTTTCAAATATTATAAATAATCTGAATTCATGTTAGAGCTAACTATATTTTTTTTCGCATCACAGGATTATCATCCCGTCCTTTTCGCAGAGCACGGCCGCAAGATGAACCAGTGGGAGGTTGATCATCCAGCAGTACTCGATCTACTTCGCCAGTCGGGATTCTACGGGTTATCCCGACTGCGACGATTGGTACTGGATCAGTCTCTACTGGGGGCTCTTGCGGAGAGGTGGAGACCGGAGACCCAGACCTTCCACTTCTGCCACGGGGAGATAACCGTCACACTGCAGGATGTGGCGATTATTTCGGGTCTCCGTGTGCATCGGGCGCCGGTCTCTGGTTCCACCATCCACGATTGGCGTGCTCTGAGTATGGAGTTGTTGGGGGCGTTACCAGATAACATCCAGAGGTATTAAGTTTCACTAGATTGGTTATATCGGAATTATCATAATATACCTCTGGATGCCCCCGCCGGGAGAGTCGCAGCTACCGCCCGTGCTTATATTCTATATCAGATCGGGGGTAGTCTGTTTCCAAACCCCAGCGGATACAAAGTTCATCTAAAGTGGCTACCACTTTTAGCGGACTTTGATATCTGCGGCGCTTATGCGTGGGGTGCCGCGACTCTCGCATATCTATATCGGGCACTAGCAGATGCCGCGGTGAACGGGCATGCCGAATGCTGCTGTTTTGGTACCCTATTGCAGGTATAAAATCTGATTTCTGGATTTCAGATTTATCTTTATATTGGTAATATATATTTTTTTAATTATTTTAACCTGTTAGCGTGAATTTACAGATCTGGGCTTGGGACCATCTTCATATCGGCCGACCTACGCGCATCCTAGATCAGCCCGAGATAGTCGATCGACCTCTGGGTTGCCGGTAAGATATTTTTTTTCATAAAGTAGATTTTTGTATTTCAATTATAATTGCAACTAATATATGTTTTTTATAATCTAGATGGGGCAACACTGGAGGGCTGCGTTTCAGAACCAATGTCAAGACGTGTGACAATGAGTTCTACAGAGACGAGCTGGATCAGCAGCGAGAGGTGCAGGTATGTAGATGTTTTATTGAATACTTTAAGTATGTAGATGTTTTATTCAACACTTCTATATTAACTAATCATTTTGTCCATTAACAGGTTATATGGATGCCCTACACAGATCAGGTTATAGAGACATTACCTGATTTCTGTGTGCATGGCTCAGCGGTCTGGCGTGCAAGGACAGTCCTGATATGCTTTCATATCGTGGAGATGCACGTGCCGGACCGAGTCATGCGGCAGTTCGGTCTTCTGCAGCATATACCTCTCAATGTGGAGTCCATCCCACACATCACATCACGTGGGCGTGCGGATGAGGACTGGATAGCATTTCATGCTATCTACATTGAGACGTGGTCCGAGAGGCTTGATCACATTTTTTATCAAGCCCCGGCTGCTGGTGAGGACCCACTGCAAGCGGCATCCATATACATGCAGTGGTACTGGAGCATTACGCGACGATGGATATCTCATCCAGTACAGCGTCCTCCGCTGACTTTCCACCCTCGTGGGCATGTCGAGAGATCACTGGTATTAAAATATATATATATAAATTTACTATATTCAACTTTCCTCATATAAATTTAATTTTAATTTCTAATTTATAATGCAGGCCGACACACTACGACATGTTCAAACCATTGTCGACCAGATAGTGCAGGACCCACCGCCGACTGATACTATTCTTCGGACTTTGAGAGAAATGAGCGGCGATATTCAGATGGTACTACAGCATGTATCATCTGAACCTACGGCCAGAGAGGCAGCCCGACCTTCATATGAGGGAGCGACCTCGAGTCATCAGGTACCATTTAGCATAGAATTCAAATTAAGATTTCAAATTCATATTAACAAACTATTTACACTCTTTCAGGTGCCACGATCTCCATCTCCTACCATTCAGGCACCGATGACATTTCCTTCGACGTCAGCATCGCTCCCACCGCCAGTCTCACGGACATCTTTTGCATCGACATATTCACGCCGTCGTCCAAGGTCATCATCGCCACAGGAGATCGAGCATATTGCGTCACAGGATGAGGGTGGTATCATCGAGGAGCTCGATCAGTCGGCAGCAGTCGAGCATCTCGATGATATACCTATCATCGACCTTGCTGTTCCCCGTGGGCGAGGGCGAGGGCGAGGGCGTGAACGTGGGCGTGGGCGAGGACGTCGAGGTCGAGGACGTGCTCAAAATTGAGCTTTTGAGTTCAATTTTTGTAAATTTTATTTTTTGATGTTACTCAAGCCTCATTTATATGCTATGAAATGATTGTTGGTTGATCAATTGCTGTTTGTGAATGTAGTTTTTACTTTTTCAATGTTATTTGTCAATGTTTGAACTTGTTGTACAAATTTGGGAATTTTTTAAGGTGATCTTAAGTACTGTTCGTAGGTGCAGGTAAAGGCGCTGAGCCAGTCAGCGCCTTTAGTGTTCTACACTAAAGGCGCTGATCCAGTCAGCGCCTTTATAAAGGCGCTGATCCACTCAGCGCCTTTAGTGTTTTACACTAAAGGCGCTGAGCCACTCAGCGCCTTTAGTGTTTTACACTAAATACGCTGACTGGCTCAGCGCCTCTACAGGGAAGCGAATTTTCGCTTGCACTGAGGACTTAGTCATTTTTCGCGACGAAAAATACCCAAGTCCTCGACGCCTTATGTGTATGCTGAAGGCGCTGAATGAAACAGCGCCTTCAGCGTACACCATGAAGGCGCTGATTGGTTCAGCGCCTTCACAAGAAATCCTATGAAGGCGCTGAACCCTTCAGCGCTTCAGCGCCTTCAACGCATGGCATGAAGGCGCTGAGGTGTTCAGCGCCTTCATAGGATTATTGTGAAGGCGCTGACCGCTTCAGCGTCTTCACGCTGTCTGCCCAACGTGGCGCCGAGGTGGCAAAAATAGGGTTAGTTTTACAAAAAATTTTTTGAAAGGGTCATTTTACAAAATATCAAAAGTTGCAAGGTCATTTTTAAAAAATCCCCTTTTTGAGACCTTTATTATTGAGCTTCAGATGTGCAACTAGCGTATGAGAAGTACTTAATGATGAGAAATGTCACTTGTGCACTAAAATTGGGTGTAAAGATTATGCCCAACTCATTCAAGGATTCACACATTTTGAATTTTTAATATTTAAAAATTAAAATGTGATAAAATTATTGTGAACAAATTAGTCTTTAAACGGAAGAGATGTAAAATTTATAGGAAAAAATGTATATAATTTATCTCAGCTATGTATCATTTTAATTTGTTGGCTATCCAATCTTTTAAAGTTTTAAATTTACTATCTAGTTTTTAAATATATTTAATTTTAACCGGTCAGCAATATTTTGACTTTAAAATCTGAATGTATCGTTTATTTTTATAAATTTAATTAGCATATTCTATAGAATTTTTATAATAATAAATTTATTAAAGTAAGTAATTAATTTAAATTCTAAAGTAAAAGTGACGTTATTAAACTTAAATCAAATAAAATTGAAAAATTAAATTGTAAAATTAAAATTTTAAAATATTAATTATTCAAATCAAAATAATCTATAATTCAGATAAATTTTGTATGTCTTTACCAAATTTATACTCACTTGGATGTAAAGATTTACTCTTGCTTCTAATAATTTTTCTTCTATTTGAATTCGAAAAATATTTTTTTGATGTTTATATAGACATTTAAAAAAAAAAAAAAAAAAAAAAAAAAAAAAAAAGGTGGCTGAATGAGTCAAAGTCAACATTCGATAGCAATGGTCCACCCCTTGACGCTCTACATCAAGGGCCCCTTCCCTCTACATCAACATGCCCTACTTCCATGGGAAAGTTGGGCATGTTGCCCTGCTAGGGCCCCTTCCCTCTACATCAACATGCCCTACTTCCATGGGAAAGTTGGGCATGTTGCCCTGCTAGGGCCCCTTCCCTCTACATCAACATGCCCTACTTCCATGGGAAAGTAGGGCATGTTGCCTTGCTTAATAGCCGAAATTTCATTTTATATCTATGCATATATTATAATTATGTTTCTATCTGAAAATATATTTATGCTTACTGTATAATTTTTTTTATTTTATGAATCAATTAAGCTAAATGAAATGATAGCACAAGCTACTTAATATAGTCCCCACTAGCTAGAAGATACATTAATAAACTGGACTATAAGAGTCAATCAAACTATTCATATCACTTTAAAAATAAAAAATAAAAATACTAGATTGTCGCAATTATTGGAGAGGAGGATAAAACATGAGCCACATGCAAATTGAACATTCATACTTTCGTTTGTTGTGAGTCAGTTCTTCATTTAATTAATCCGACTCCTATCCTGTTCTCCTTACTGGAAATTTCTAACTCCGCCCCAGAGAATAGGCATTAATTCTACTGTGGTATGTGATATGTGAGAGAATTAGGTATCTAATTAAGAATAGAATAATATTTGTACATTTAAGAGTTAGATATAAATCTTAAACTATTTCATACAAGAGTTTAAACATTGCTTTTGGATATTTAATATTAGAAAAGTTAATCAATAAAATTAGAGTGAAAAAAAATGACCCTTATATAAAGAAAAATAGAAGTAACACTTATTTTTTTGACTGTGCAGGTAGACTAGCATAAATAATTAAGAATAATATAATTTTTTTATATTAAAATAATATTTTTAGCAGATAAATTTAATAAATTAATTATGAAAATATAAAAGCTTTTAATTATATATTATTATTTCTATATCAAATAACTGTCAAGTGATAGGAATACCTTTTGTTTGATTTGTGGAAATTGTCCGCACAAAGACTTTAAGACCTTGTTTGGAAGTGGATTAACTTGGGGGTTGTTTGGTAATGGATAAGACAGAACTAGCTATATCAGAGATAAGTATAAAACACGGAACTAGTAAAAAAATGTTTGGTATGATAATAAATAATAAAAGGAATAAAAAATAATAATTGTATAAAATGACGAAATTGCTCTTAACCATAATAGTTTTTTTTTAAAATAAA
The DNA here is from genome assembly GCA_029204045.2 of Tillandsia leiboldiana. Lineage (NCBI taxonomy): Eukaryota > Viridiplantae > Streptophyta > Magnoliopsida > Poales > Bromeliaceae > Tillandsia > Tillandsia leiboldiana. The sequence continues at coordinate 5,922,713 of CM055062.1, forward strand.
AATTTTATTTTGTATGATTTTAAATATTTAATTAAAAATATTTATTAAAAAAATATTAAAATTTATATTTTACTGTATATTAAAAAGATATATTAAAAATATTAAAATTTAAAATTTTATAAATTTTAAATTTTTTTAAAAATTTTAAAATTTATAAACTTAAATATCTTAAAATTTAAAAATTTTAATTAAAAAAAATATATAAAAAAATAAAAAATAAAAAAGAACCCTTTTGGGGACAAGGTTGGAAAACCCAACCTTGTCCCAACAATGGGGGTAACAAGCAGTGTTTGGGTTAAATTGGGGGATATCCCCTTATCCCCCAAAAGTCGTCTCATTTAGGCTGCGTTTGGTTCGGGGATAAGAAAAATTTAGTTATATCGGGGATAGATATAAGTTATGTTATTAGCAGGAATTAGTGTAAATTTCTGTTTGGTTGGGTTTAAAAGTTATACCGGGTTTAAAAAAAATTGTGTTTGGTTAATTATATAGGAATAAGAAGAATAAGAGGAATAAGAGAAAATTATGTTTGGTTGGGTATAGAGGAATAAGAAGAATTAAGGGAATAAATATTTTTATTTACTATTTTGCCCTTTATGATATAATTTAAAATTAAATAAATTTATGGTATTAATCAATCTTATATTTAATTTAGATAAATATTTAAAAAATTAAATAATATTTACAATTAAATATTAAATTGTAATATTTAATATTAAATATTAAATATTAAATATTAATATTTAATATTAAATATTAATATTTAATATTAAATATTAATATTTAATATTAAATATTAATATTTAATATTTATCTAAATATTAAATATTAATATTTAGATAAATATTAATATTAAATATTAATATTAAATATTAATATTAAATATATTTAATATTTAATATTAATATTAAATATTAAATATTAAATATTTAATATTTAAATATTTAATATTTAAATATTAAATATTTGCTTTATTTAATATTAATATTAAATAATATTAAATTATTTAATATTATTTATGTTCTTGACATCGCCGTTCTCGCCCCCCCCCCCCCCCCCCCCCCCCCCCCCCCCCCACCTCCTCCCCTCCGCCGCCTCACCAGCGACGACGACGACCCCACAGCCTCCGCCGCCGCCGACGAGAACGGCCACGGCCACGGCTACGGCGGCAGTACCGCCCCCGAGGGCGGAGCAAAGAATGGTGGGTCCTCCTCCTCCACGCCGTGGCAGCGCATGAAGTGGACCGACGACGTCGTCCGCCTCCTCATCGGCCTCGTCGCCCTCGTCGGCGACGACCCCGCCGTCGCCGCCGAGTCCGACGGAGGCGGCGGCGGCGGCGCCTCCTGCTCCCGTCGCAAGCCCCACGTCGCAGAGATGGGACGTCGCAGAGATGGGAGCCCATGTGAAGCTTCATCGGAAACCGTGCTTGCAAGCTGGTTTAACAGCTATTCCGCACAGGGGTGGGAATAGCTAAACCCACCCCTTAGCGGGTTATCCCAGGATAACCCGCTAAGGGGTGAGTTTAGCTATTCCCACCGGATTGAAATAGCGTTTGGGGATAAAAATGAGGATAAGGGGGTTATCCCCCCCTTATCCCCGTTACCAAACGCAAACTTAAGGTCCTGTTTGGGTTTGGAACTGAAATGGGAATAGGAGGGATATCTCTCTTATCCTTCCAAACATACCAGTAATCAATCGGTATAGCTTGTTCCAGTACAACTAAAATAAGTTGGAACAACAGTTCCCACTCTTCAAACCCACATTTTTTTTTACATTGGATACCCCTGCACGTGTCCCGAGGCATACTCTCTCCCCTCTCTTCCTTCTTCCCAGCTGAAGGGCTTGCCTCCACCATTGTTGTCCGCCCGTTGCTTGCGAGCTCATCTCCCCCGCATGTCCCTCCATGCTCCCCCTCTTCTCTCCCCCGCAGTCCGATCGTGCTCCTGATCGGTGCCCCCCTCTTGCCGGCATCCCTTTTCTCTCGGTACGACTCCCGATGCGACATGCCTCTACCATTGTTGAGGGCTTGAAGCATGCGAGCGCATCTCAGCCGAAGTCCCATCGTGGTCCCCCTCTCATCTCCCCCGTAGTCCGATCGTGCTCCCCATCAGTGCCGCGCTTGCGTGCATCCCTGTAATTCTCGGCACGACTCCCGATGCATCCGATGGCTCCACCATTGTTGAGGGCTTGAAGCTTGCGAGCCCATCTCCCCTGCAATCCCATCGTGGTCCCCCTCTCCTCTCCCCTGCAGCCCGATCGCGCTCCCCATCGGTGCCGCGCTTGCATGCATCCCTTCTCCCTCGGCACAACTCCCGATGCATCCGATGGCTCCACCATTATTGAGGGCTTGAAGCTTGCGAGCCCATCTCCCCTGCAATCCCATCGTTGTCCCCCTCTCCTCTCCCCCATAGTCCGATCGCGCTCCCCATCTGTAATAATCGAGATATTTTAATTTGAATTAAATAATAAAAATCGAGTTCAAGTCGTTTCAGTGGTTTTCGATGACTATATTAATTTATACAGTTGAATAGTAGACGACTTAAATGAATAGTAACCCTATAAGTTTATTGGATTTCCGGCCAACGTTGACCAATCGATCGTTCGGAATCCGAATATGAAGACCCAAGTAGTCGATTCCAACGATTTCGTCGAGCCGGACGTCGTGGCGAAGTCCGTTTTTCTGTTTGGCGACGCAAATGCCTCGAAAAATGCAAAAAACAGTGAAAAATACTGTATTTTACATAGAGACCCCTATATTTTATACTCAGAAAAGCGTGCAAATTCATAGAGAGGGAGTTTATGGCGAAACTCTGCTGCTTTGAAGGACCTAGGTCTAAATACTGAAGGTAGAGGGAGCTATTGGCATCTTGTTACAATTGCATATAATATAGCATTAGGGTTCTCTTTGTAAACCCTAGCAACCCAAAACCCCAAGCACCCAGCCGCGCCCACAAACCCTTTCATCTCCCTCTGCTCTCTCCACGGGCGTTATGCCACCGGCCGCCGCCTCCCCTCGCCGGAAAAGAAGAAGAAGCAAAGGTGAGGCTTAGTTGGTGAAGAAGCAATCAGAGAAGCTTGGATTGCACCAAACCTCTTCTGAAGGCATCTTTGTGCCTTGGAGACCCGAGCCGAGGAACCCCGGTGCCTAGCTTCGCCGCGCGCCGCCGGCGGAGATCTCTCTTTTCATCCTTGGCTCCGGTGAGGTAACCTCTCCCTTTACTTCATTTTTGTTGGCCCTTGAACCCATGCAATCTTCTTTTGACATCGAGAGCATTCTCTCTGTAAAATTGGAGGCGCTGCCGTGCTCCGGTTAATCGGCGGGTGAGAGAAGATCGCCGGAAACCTAGTTTTGGGCCAGATATGTTCCCGAGCTTCATCTAGCAGTTGAAAAACTGATCAAGCATGTTGGAAATTCTCTGTTGGTCGTCAGAGAGATCTCCACAATGTTTGGAGTACATCGGTTGAGGATCAAGGACGTGCGGGCGTGCCCTAGCTTCGGGTCATCTTTCTCCTTGGCCGATCTCCACCGCCCGGTGCCGCCGCTGCCCCACGCCGCCAGGCATACCTCTGGTAACCTCCACAGTACCAATTGGAACCGTTCTATGCCCTTGCTCGAACCTACAATCCATTGGTTGAAGATCCGCCATTAGAGGGCTTAAACTCGGCCGAGCTTCGTCTCCGGTCGCCGCCGTCGCCTCTAACCGCCGGCCGATCACCCAGGTATGCTCTATAGAGTACTGGAACTTTGTAGAGTGCACCGACCTCGCGAGATGGCGTGGTACGGAGAGATCGCCTTGGGCGTGTTCCTTTTGGATTTACAGATGAGTTCTGATTGTTCCGGATCGACGCAGAATCTTTTGATAAGAAAGTGAGTTAGCCGCGTCAATTGGAAGCCCAGTTTGAATCATTGGCTTCGAGGCTTTGTGTACTTGTAGTTACTGGATTTGGATAGTGAACCAACTCCGCGGTTGTGCATAGAAAATTGGAAAGGGTTGGAACACATGTATTTTCCGGTTACAGCGGAGTTCGGGTTGACTCGGACTGATGCGAAGGCCCCGAAGACAAAAAGTGAGTTGGAGTTGGCAATTAAAGGATTTAAGTAATTACTTGTAACCCGCTTTGGAATTGAGAAAAAGGAACGAGAAAAGAGATGAATAAAGAATGCAAGTGAGGGTTTGTCTCGAGAGAGTACCAGATTGTTGGATTGAGCACCGACTCCACCGTCGAGCTTTTTGAGTGGGAAAAGCTTGGACCATGTGTACTTTATGTTTACAGTGGGGTTCGGGAGATTTTAGGGTGATGCAGAAGCTTCCGAGACAGAAAGCGAGTTGTCGGTGAGAGAACCGAAGCTTCAGACTTCGGATTTTGGCATTTGGAAGCTGAGTTCCGGAACAGGGTATTTGGTTCCGGAACTAAGCCTTGTGTTCCGGAACCAGGAGGAGAGTTCTGGAACTAATGGGTTGGTACCGGTACCCAATTAGTGGTACCGGTACCCAGTGTCTTTTTTGCCCAGAATTAAGCAGGTTGGATATTTTTGAGTGAGGGCTTTTTGGTAATTTCCTCTCCCCTATTTTACACCCTCTATAAAGAGCCCTCCAACCTGCCTTCTTCTCCACGACATAAAGAAAGAAAAAGAAAGAAAGTAAGGAAAAGAAAAGAAAGAAGGAGAAGAGGAGGTTGAGGATTGAGCTATTGGTGGGTTCCTGCTACTTGGTATGGAGAGGAGTCGAGCGCGCGCGTCGAGCCGCACGACAGGTGAGTTGGCAGATTTTGTATTTTTGGTTTTGGTTTTCATTAGATGGATTTGATGATGGATTTTGATGAAGCTTTGAGCTTATTTGGATTATTCCTTCCATCTTTGCATCGTGCTGTGATCGTGCGGACTTTTCACTGCACGGAGCCGAGGGCGTGCGCGCGCATGCTGTGAGTCGACAGCGAGGGAGCCGGAGCACGCCGGATCTTCATTAGAGGACTTGAGAGGATTGATCGAGCTTCCGGGGGTTTTTTCGAGGACCGCGACAGCACGCGCGCGTGCCGCGCGATTTTTTGGGCGTTCCGGCAGATTTTTGACAAGTGAGGGGTGCGGCGCTTCACCGACTTCAGCGTTTGCCTGCGGAAAGCGTTCCAGGTGGGTTGGAATTTCTTCAAGATGTATGGAATGCCTTCTAAAGCTATTGTATGCATGTTGATCATGTTTAGCTTAATATTTATATAGCTGGTAAATCTGATAACTGCCTAGATAATTATAGGAAGACATTTATGAGCCCAGGTATTTTTTAGCATGATCTAGGGATGATTTGACACTAGACTGTATGGTTAGTTGGCATTAGATTGGCATCTGAACCGTTTTAAAAATCGGCGGACCGGTTTTAAGGAAAACTGAGTCTTAAAAATAGATTGGAATTATTGTGAGCTTCCAGAGAGTTTGAGTGGGTTCAGGATGCATATGTTCTCGTGCCGGGGGGCCAAGTAAATTTTTAGAGCTCTGTGGGGTGAGTTTCTAGTGTCAGGTGAGTTGAGATCTCTGGTGGGATTATTCTAGATCATGGGTTGGTATATTCCGATTTGTTAGTGGAGATGGTTCTCCGACTTGGTTTTGAGAGGTTGGGCTCTGGCAGATTGAGTCATGGAGGTTTCCCGACTTAGCCATGGGATGTGCATTATCAGATTGAGTCCTCGAGGGTTCTCCGACATAGCTATGAGAGGGTTTGGCATTCCCTGATCCAGTCGTGGAGGGTTCCCGACTGTGTTGTGCTATCTGGGTTTTGGGTATCCGATCTATTTGATCGTGGATTATAGCCTGCATGTGCCATTATGAGACAGTTGAGACTGACTAGATACTAGAGCTCGGTGGGGTCGCTCCCTTCGAGTACGCTCCGGATGCTTGATGATGATTGAGATAGACAGGCTAGGACGCCCCACGGGGGTGGGCAGGAGCGTTCATAGTAGTCAGTAGGACGCCCCACGGGGGTGGGCAGGTGCGTTCCTAGTAGTCAGCTTAGGACGCCCCACGAGGAGTGGGCAGGTGCGTTCATAGTAGTCAGTATGTCGCTCCACGTGGAGTGGGCAGGTGCGTTCCTAGATGACAGGCGCGGGCTTGACTGAGCCAGTTTTGGGCCAGTCATTGAGATTTGGGTTTTGAGAGCACCTCGTGTGCGAGTGGTGCATAGCTTGCTCTTAGATGAGTTTCCTTTGAGCATGATACTTGAGGCATCTAGTAGTGTGAGTGTATGCATAGCAGGTTCATAGTAGAGGTTTCTTTGGGCATGATGTGGTTACCTATTAGCTGTAGCTCATTTCCTGCTTTCATTATTTATCTATCTGCATACCTATCTCTTGTGCCTCCAGTAGACTTAGTGGGCATACCGTGGATATTGGTGACGGTACCCACTGGGATCTACCTTCTGTAGTAGATCTCACACCCGCTGCGGTGACAGGTTCCTGAGGTAGCTGTTCCGGCTTGGTTCGCGCGGAGACAGCTGATCGAGGTGAGGACGTGGCTGTTTAGTTCCTTACCAGCTTTGAGAGTCAGAGGTAGATGTACCCTGTATTATTTTTATGTTTTCACTTTTGTACTGGACAGTCTGAGTGTTTGGTGAGGCTTGTATCTTTTCAGTTGAGAGACTGTGTATATTGAGGATTTGTGTATTAGTGGAGATTATACTTTTGCAAATGTTCAGTATTTATTCTATACCTTTTGGTTTTAGTTCTATTTCAGCTCTGATACATGTATTAGCTATAGATCTGACTTGCACGGTAGACGCTTCGTCTGTGCGGCAGTTTCCGTACAGATGGCGGATCTGTTGGCGAGCCCGGGTCGCAGTTTCGACCCCGGGGCGTGACAGATTAGGGTGGTATCAGAGCCTAGAAATATAGGTCGTTGAAGACTTTGTGACCCTAGGCTTTTGGTTGGACAGTAGGATGACTGTCGTGAGAGACGTGACTTTAGCGAGAGTCCTGATTGAGTTTGTACCTCCCCCAAGGGATTGGGGTGAGTGATTTGACATGTTTATTCTTTAAAGTGATTATGTTGGCTGCAGACAACATAATGTTTTAGAATGGTTAACATGTATTAGACTTTCGCTTGATTGTGTCGAGAGTGTTTGTGGTCTTGTTGTTTGGTTGTGGCAGTTGTCCTTGTTGCCTCCGAGACGCCGTGCAGCGGTGAGGGCATGTTTGACCTTGGATGAGGAGCCCAATCAGCGGGAGGCTGAATGGACAGAGCAGAGTGAGGTCTGTGAGTTTCGGGCCCAGGTAGCTCAGTTGTTGAGACGACGCGGCGCCAGGAAGAGAACATGGAGCGCGTGGTGCGCATGTTTGAGCAGAGAGCATTTCCCGAGGTATCGCCAGTATTACCTCCGGCCGTGACATCGTCGACTTCGACCCAGATCGCACTGTGAGTAGTGCTGGAGCAGCGAGAGTTGCTGATTGGTTGTTGTTCATCCGCCCATTCCATCCCCTTCAGATTTCGGGGCAGAGTTGGAACCTTGGGAGGCCGAGAACTGGATTGCTGCTTTGGAAAAGTTGTTTGAGGACTTGTTCATCCAGGAAGCATTAGGTGTACTTGGTTGCGCACCTTTGGATAGGGACGTCGAGAGTTGGTGGCGTTGAGTCCGTCCTGATGGACCATCGGAGCGTAGATGAGGACTTGGAGCGAGTTGCTACGATTGTTGAGCAGAGTACCCATGTCGCCTAGGATAAGGCCCAGAAGATGGATCATGTTTGAGAGGGGACTGCTTTGAGAGGTTATCATTTTGGGTGTTCTCGGCGAGCGACTTTAGATGCAGCGATTGTGCATGCTCGATGGATTGACCGAGGATCAGCGATCACGTCCAAGAGGGACGGAGAGCGAGGGACCAGCTCCAGAGAGAGGCGTCCAGCATCGTCGGATTTGGGATAGTCGAGTGGATCGAGGTTGCTATGATTCCAGTCACATGATCATGAGCCTCAGAGGAGACAGAGACCAGGAGGTTCTCGACAGTCGAGGCACAGCAGCAGTGTTAGGATGACTGTGTCTTTTGCGGTGGGCCGCATTCATCACCATAGTGTGACTGCAGGAAGGGGCGATGCTTTTCATGTGGATAGTCAGGACATTTTCAGGCAGAGTGTCCCAGAGTGGAGCTTTTGGATTTGCCGCTTGCGACGGCACCCCACTACCCCTTCAGGGTGTAGAGGTTCATCCGACTTACCGGTCGGCTGATTGAGCCGTGACGCCGAGGCAGATTGAGTGTTGGCCACTAGCATCTAGTGGGTTTGATTGTGCAGTTGGTTAGAGGACGCCAGGACAGTGGATCGCGTCTTACCAAGTGTGGTTCTGCTGACGGTTGTTAGAGTTGGAGCATGTTGATGCCGACACCGTTTGGGTGTGTTTTAGTAGAGCAGGGATGGCTTCGTGCGGGCCAGAGATGGGATTGTTGGCTTGTGCACGTGAGGATCAGGTTCCAGATCACGTATAGCACATGGATGAGTGTTGCCACTCCCGCCCAGTTTAGTAGGACCTTGGATTTGATCCTAGTGTTGTTAGTCCTACATCAGCTCTGAGGTGTTGATATGAGGTTGGATAGGGATTGGATATCCCAATTTTATGCTACCATGGATTGTCGAGAGAGGATAATGACCCTCCGTGAACCTGGCCAGGAGGAGAGTGGTTATAGAGGATTCTAGAGCACGACAGAGTTTGAGTCGTGGTCCTATCGCTTTGCTAGCGATTGTAGAGGAGGTGCCTACGGCGGCACCGGGGCTAAGGAATATTGTGGTGGCCCAGGTTTCCATGCACCCTTTTTCCAGTGAATCCACTGTTTAGAACACCTGGTGTTGGTGTATTTGGCCCATGGTGCATCAAAGGGATGCCACAGATGGACCATGTGGGTTATCTTTAGCTGTGTTGGCTTTCGGCTGCATTTGCCGAAATTCTGAAAAGGTTTTAGGCCAAACAGAGGTTGGAAATGGATTCAGCACGGAAAAACGCTTGAAAACGGCTATTTGCTTGTTTGATTCTGAGTCCGGATGCCCAAAAATAGACTCCCGGAAGTTTTTATTGGCTTTTGGTGCATGGGAGGGGCCGTGGACCGCCGGCATGCCACGTGGCAGCCTGTTATTGGCCGGTCCGCAGCGCTCGGTCCACAGAGAGGCGCAGCTGGGTGCATAGGCCCGGCGCTGGACACGTGTCATGCGCTGATTGGCCGGCGCAGAGTGCGCGGTCCACGGGGTTGGCGTGACGGTGCATGGTCCAAGGCGGGTGGACACGTGGCAGCCCCCGGTTGGTCGGTGCACGCAGCGCGGTCCACGGAACCCGAAGTAGGGTGCGTGGACCGGGTGCAGGGGACACGTGTCGTCCCGTCGTTGGCTGGCTCATTGGGCGCGGCGCACGGAAGCGCGGGACCCTGCCTCGGGGCGCGTGCGTGGCAGGCGGCGCTTGCCCGCACGTGTGACCGCGATAGTGGTCGGACGCGTGGCGCGCTGCCACTCGCGGGCGCCACCTACCCGTTTGACCGGGTAGGTGCCACGTGGCGACAGCACGCGCGCCCCGCACAGCTGTTTGCTGTGCGGGACACGCGTCGGCCCCTGGGAGGGCCACGTGGCCGCTCCCGGCACGCCCCGCACAGCTGTTTGCTGTGCGGGTGAAGTGGCGGCTTCCGGGCATTTCGGGCGCAGCTCGCGGTGCAGTGTACCGCCGGTTTCGGGCGCCCGAAACCTGGTCCAGCGCCCGATACCGGGGACACAAATGGAATTATTTGAAATGTTTTCTAGGGCCTATAAATAGCCCGAGCTCTCTTCACCTTGGGGTTTTTGGCATTTCTGAGCCATTTCTCACTGTGGTTTCTTCAGAGGACTTCATCCCCGAGTTGTGCTGCACCCATCTGCGGAGTTTGGAGATTTTACGTGGCACGGTTTTCGAGATTCCCTTTTTCTTGGCACGTCGCGACGTTCTTTCGCCGGTGTTTCTTCCGTCGCGTTTCGGTGCACGAGCTCCCTCGGCCCACTCCGACCATTTTTTTGAGCGATTTCTTCGCCGTTGGATCCGCGACAGGTAAGGCTACGATTTCTTCCGTTTTTCCTCATTTTGTGCTTTTCGAGGAGGTTTTCCATGCTCACTGGAACATTGGTTTTCTGTGAGGATTTGTGAGGACAGCAGGTTGATTCGAGGAGATCTCCACGCACGAGCGTCGGATCAAGGCGAGCCTATACATTTTTTTCATCTACTCGACGCGAGGATCATCACTGTACTTTTCTTAGATTTTTCCGAGACCTTCCCGGAGGTATACTTTTCCCCTTTTATCTGTGCAAGATTTTACAGTTGTGTGGTTGTATGTTTTTCGCGCCTGTACTGTGGAATTTGTAACTTGGCCTACGGGGCTCGGATTTGGGCATGCAGGTACCCGTTTCGAAGGTCTCGATGCGAGGATCACTGTGGTATTTTTATTAGATTTTTCTGGGCACTTTCAGCAGGTGAAATAAGCGTATCTATGGGACTGATTTTCAGTGTGTTTGTGCGTGGTTAATTTTGGGAATTTAAGTGTAACTGTGACCTTTGTGTTGTACCCAGGAGAGTTTGCGGGTATTGCTGGACCCGTTGGAGTTGGAGATTTGCATTTCCTAGTATTTTCAGCTGTGGGACTTGGACAGTTCAGCTCTTCAGGTGGGTGGCCCGTTTCCAAGATCCTCGGATTGCACATTAATTTTATATGTGTAGGAACAAGCATGATAGGAATAGTGTGTTGTTAGCATGCTAGTCTGTGAAAATTGATATTCCTGTTAAATTCTGATGACCTTGTGATGCTTTATTTCCTACAACTTGTCATTTATTGATATCTTTGGGACTTGACCTAGCACCCCCGCCATATGCAGCATGTTCAGCTAGACTGTAGAAAACTCCAACTTGGGCTAGGTTTTTACTGCTCTAGACATCCCCACATCATTGTTCTATATTGCACTCTGGACTTAGAGTTTTCCTCGTTCGAGTAGTGGGCCGAGAGGTCGGGTTGTTGTGGGATGCATTTACACTCGTGTCTGGGGACCGAGTGGAGTCTGATAGCAGTCTGTAGATCTGGGTTCTTTGGGAGCCGTCAGAGTGACAGTGGGTATCGGCTGTGTAGTTTTCCAGCCTGTGAGTGAGACAGTGTTCTGTTGGTTACAGCCGATCTTGTTGATCGAGGATTTGGATTATAGCCTGCATGAGCCACATTTGAGTTCGACAGAGATGCGCGGATACTTTACTTGTTGGGGTCGCGCCCCTCGAGTGCCACTCCAGAGTTGGGCCTGATACTTCTATCGCGACTTGTCGACGCATTTGTCCCTCTGGCTGGGCGAGTTTTGGCAGTCACGGACACCGTCCCTCTGGTTGGGCCAGTTTTGGCAGTTACGGACGCCCTACGTAAGTCCGGTCCTCCGGGATGTAACGACAGTAGGTAGGCGCAGGTTTGACTGGACCCGAGGAGGCAGTCAGTTTAGATTGGGTGATCTGAGTTGAGAGCTAGTTGTAGCATTATGTTCTTTCTGTTCTACTCTTGATCATCTAGATAGAGGCATAGTAGCTGTAGAGTTTACTTTTCCAGCTTTTCCTTACATCACTGCATATGTTACTTTATGCCTCTAGTAGACTTAGTGGGCAGACCGTCGGGCTTGTTGGCGGCACCCACTGAGAACTACTGTGGGATGTAGTTCTCACACCCGTCGTGGTGTCTTTTCCCCAGGGACTTCTACTCCTGTTCCTGCTGCTCCTGTTGCTGATTCGGCAGACCGAGGTAAGGGAGTCGCGAGATAGATCCCTTCCAGTCTTCCTCAGAGAGAGAGAGTAGATGTACCCCTTACCAGTTTTTGAGAGTTCATGTTGAGTGACACTTGTAGTGAGGTATCGAGTTGTACCTTTCCTTTACTGCAGAGAGAGACTTATGTATTTTGGTGAGGTTGGTTTGTATTATTGGAGTTATAGTTGTATTTATTTATCTTTTATTTTAGTATTTTTTCTTTTCAGCTCTGATATCTGTTAGTGTAGATGTTTTTTTTGCAGGTTAGTCGCTACGTCTATACGGGGCTTCCCGTATGGGCGGCGGATCTGTTGGCGAGCCCGGGTCGCAGTTTCGACCCCGGGGCGTGACAAATATCTTATCGCCGTGTGATTCCGAGTGAGAGTCTACCAGATTTGATTTTGAAGCCGCCGCTTAGTGAGATTGAGATCGAGACAGGGATTGATGTGGTTTTGGAAACCGCGCCGGCTTCGGCAGCACCTCTTGGAGTATCACCCGTGAGACAGAGAGAGCTGATAGCGCAGTTGCGAGATTTGATGGATCGAGAGGTCTGTGTGACCTAGTACCACGTCGTGGGAATACGACAGTGAGGATCCGAGAGATGGATATTTGAGTATGATGCCACACCGTTGATACACTGTGGTGATGCCATGCCGTTGGTACACGGCAGTGATGCCACGTTGTGGATACACAACAGTGAGGGTTCTCTGATGGTTTGAACACGGACAGGTTTGGATTGTTTTGGGCAGATGCCTTTGGGAGATTCATAGCCTTATGAAACCATACAGCTGAGGGCTGTGCCCTGATAGTGTTCAGGACCCAGTAGGGGCACTGTGAGCTTGCAGCGCGGTCAAGTGGATTGACTAAGGCCCTGCGGCCTATTGGATTTGAGGAATTGTGTGTTCCGGCGGTACTTTGACCGGGTTGTTGTGCCGGCGTGAGTTGAGCTATACACCGTGTTGTCGTACTAGTTGTTGAGTTGGATTTATATAGGGCCGGTTGATTTGATTATATTTGGATTGGTTTCCGAGGTGACATAGAGCATGAGGAGCACTTGAGGACAGTGCTGCAACTTCTATGAGAAGAAGTTGTTGCCAAGTTGCGAGAGTTTCACTTGGACTTTGGAAGATTTTGTGGTTAGGCCATGCGATGACAGCTGCAAGAGTGACAGAGGACCCAACGAAGAGTGATACCGTTTGGGTTGGGCCTAGACCCATGTTAGTGACAGAGGTTAGAAGCTCTTGGACTATGCAAGGCCAGTGTAGCTTGGAAGAGGCAAAGCTGAGGAGGGTACCAACATTGATACGGATATTGCCTGTGATAGAGAGGTCATGGAATTATCCAGAGACCCTTGAGCCTGAAGTACATGGTTACTCAGGAGGACTTTGATTGAGGCAACGCTGGTGGACAGAGATATTGGAGCTGTATGAGCGATATTCTATAGTATTATCCCGGCATGGACATTATGATCGGTACGCCTTGGTTAGGCGAGCAGTGCAACCTTGGAATGAGGTGTTCGATCAGTGGTCGCCACTTTTGGAACTTGGAATTGAGAGTTAGAGGTTGAGCTTCCTCCCATGTGGATGGATGTGAGTTATGTAGTTGTGGTACTAAAGCATTTTTAGTTGCTAAGGGGCAACGGTGGTTCTATGCCAATGCTAGGCGTAGAGATTTGGATTTGGGGACCATGTTTTCTGGAAGCCACTATCCGCTGGAATGCGTGGATTTGAGTTTACGCGGGGAGCTTGGTCCGCGAGTATTTATTTGGCTGGAAGAAATATATGTGATCACTTGCATGTTTTGGATTTCATTGCCTTGGACTTGGTCGAGGTTTGAGTTATCGAGAGCTACCGATGCAAATTTTTGCTGGTGAGACAAAAGGATTATGCAGTCAGGTTTTACCTTGAGTGAAGGTTCAGTGGGGCCCTCATGATGAGTGAGTTGGGCCATTAGAGAGCCTGAGGATGAGTTCAGTATTCCGATCCCCATTTGCTTGAGATACCCTCCTGAGTTGTGGATTTATCCTGGTTTCGAGGACGAAACCTTTTTAAGGAGGGGAGAATGTAGAGTACTGGAACTTTGTAGAGTGCACCGACCTCGCGAGATGGCGTGGTACGGAGAGATCACCTTGGGCGTGTTCCTTTTGGGTTTACAGATGAGTTCTGATTGTTCCGGATCGACGCAGAATCTTTTGATAAGAAAGTGAGTTAGCCGCGTCAATTGGAAGCCCAGTTTGAATCATTGGCTTCGAGGCTTTGTGTACTTGTAGTTACTGGATTTGGATAGTGAACCGACTCTGCGGTTGTGCATAGAAAATTGGAAAGGGTTGGAACACGTGTATTTTCCGGTTACAGCGGAGTTCGGGTTGACTCGGACTGATGCGAAGGCCCCGAAGACAAAAAGTGAGTTCGAGTTGGCAATTAAAGGATTTAAGTAATTACTTGTAACCCACTTTGGAATTGAGAAAAAGGAACGAGAAAAGAAATGAATAAAGAATGCAAGTGAGGGTTTGTCTTGAGAGAGTACTAGATTGTTGGATTGAGCACCGACTCCACTGTCGAGCTTTTTGAGTGGGAAAAGCTTGGACCATGTGTACTTTATGTTTACAGTGGGGTTCGGGAGATTTCAGAGTGATGCAGAAGCTTCCGAGACAGAAAGCGAGTTGTCGGCGAGAGAACCGAAGCTTCAGACTTCGGATTTTGGCATTTGGAAGCTGAGTTCTGGAACAGGGGATTTGGTTACGGAACTATGCCTTGTGTTCCGGAACCGGGAGGAGAGTTCCTGTCACGCCCCGGGTGTAAACCAGAACCCGGGCTCGTCTACAGATCCGCCGTGCACACGGGATTTCCCGTGTACACGAAGCGCTGGTAACCTGCTCAGATATAGAGATATAATAAAAGAGCATAAAAACAGAGCTAAACTAAAACTAGTACATCTCAGACAAATACTGAAAAGAAAAGTACAACATAGCTCTCATAAATATACAAGTGTCTCTCCCAGCTCACAAATAAAAATACATCCAGCTGGCCGAAGCCAGACCCAAAAATAAAAGAAACATACAACCGTCTGAGTGTACTGGGGATACATCAAAATCTACCGAACTCTGGATCAGGGAAGCAGCTAGCTAATCAACGATCCTCTTACCTCGGTCCTGGGAAGAGGGTCCCGCAACTCCCGCAGAGGACTCTGCAAAACAAAGGGGAAAAAGAAGAGGAAAAGGGTGGGGGTGAGAACTGCTACTATAAAGACAGTAGCCTCCCCTAGTGGGTAAACCTCAACTCAGACATGCCCACTAGGACTACCAGAGGCGAAAAGAATAAAGGTGGTAAACTATACGTATGACTACTGAAAAAAGCTACCACTAATATGCCTCTATATGCCCAGCTAAAAAGATAGCTAAATGTATGCATCAGAATATACATATGCCTGCCTGGGTAACCCAATCTAAACGCCGGTGAACACCGGTACTGCCTGCTACGCCTACTAACTCACAACTCAGCTGCGGGGTGCAGACCGGTTCCTGACCGACACGGTCCCATCCCAAAGGCAACAGACCGGCTCCTGACCGGCACGGTCACAAGTACGCACACTCCGGAGTGGCACTCGAGGGGAGCGACCTCACGAGTGAAAATAAGTCGCCACAAGTAACCTGATATAGTAGGGCTGGACCAAGACTCTAACTAAGTGGGAAGAACCCTTCCACAAAAGAAGTCCCGATCCACTATCCCCAAATCTGATGCATAAATAACAATCCGGTCAACCGCCCGAAATTCGCGGTTGCCGCAAATACCCTGGCCTCAAACCTGCCTGTCCCAAATCCCAATAACTGCCTACACTATCCCGGCCCCTGCTCTAACCCGAGCATGATATCCCCTATGTCTAGGTAACTGGAGAAAATAAAATCATGGTTTCTCCTAAGTCAATTCCAGCATGATAGTGCAGCAGAAAAAGGTGGCCTAACTAGGCGACCATTCAAGCATGCAAAAGTCCTTTTTCTTAACAATATAATTTCAGTGTTCCAATTCTTACAAGAATTATAGTATGCCTTTGTTTAAATATCAGAAGTACTAACGTGCCATAAGCTAATTTATACACATGCATAGGTTTCCCAATTATACATAAAGCATGATATAGTTTAGCCGATTATTACCAAAAGGTTTTAAGCAATTGTTCCCAGGAATTCTAATCAACTTAACATTTGTAAGAATTACCATTATTAGCACCTAGTCCTCTAAAGATGCAAGTATCAACCATAAGTCCAATTCTTCCAATTTAAGCATGCCATATTCATTCCACTAGTATACTAGCAACATTACATAAGACTAGCTCCAATATGCCTAGTGGGTTATCACAAGTAGGAGGTTAACAACGGTACCCACCTCGAGCGCTAAAATCCTTGTCCCAAATGCGAAACCCGCGCTCGATCCAAAAGCTCACCTCAACACTGTGAAGAATTCCCAAAAGAATATACACAATTTAAGCTTTCAATGATCATGAAAATCTGTCCAAAACTGTCAATCCAAAGTTTCCCCATATTCACCTGTGAAGGGTGCTCATAAAATTCCAAGAAAAATACCCTCGCGATCCTTGCGACGAACCGGTCGAAACGAGTCCCTGCACGACCAAAACCGAGCTTCCCTCGCTGAGATACAAATTCGGCAAGGGAGGCACCCCAAACAAAACTGTGCAGAAATTCTGTACCGAAAGACTACAGAGAAAGGAGATTTTCACCTTCGAGTAATATGCAGAAAAATCTGAAAAAAAATCCAGGAGATTCCTTGCGAGATGTAGATGAAAAACCCCTTTTGAATCACCTCGATCCGTTGCCTGAGAGCGAAGTTATAGCCAAATCAATCAGGTGCTGTCCAAAACTCCGCGAGGAAAAATGGGTCACAAAGAAGCTTGGGAAACTCAAAATCCACATGAAAACCAGGGAAAACTCAAAACATCAAAAATGAATCCCTACCTGTCAAGAGTCCAACAGCGCAAGAATCACCCGAATCGGAGGTCGGGGTGAGCCGGGGGAGCCCGTATACTGAAAAGAGATGAAACAGGTTGTCGGTGAACAAGCGTTGCGCCGCGCCGTAAAATAGCAAACCTCAAAAAACGCACTCCTAAAAATCCCAGGGAAGCTTGGCTAAAATCATCTCAGGTGGACAAGAAATTTTGCTTAAGGGCTCACTGTAGAAATCCGCTCAGAAAGAGAGCAAAAAGGGCCCCAAAGGCCCTATTTATAGCCCAGCCCAAGTCCCCCCCCTTGGCCGGATTCGGGCGCCAACTTTCGGGCGCCCGAATCCGCCAAGGCGGTTGTAAGGAAGCTGTCCGACGCGCCCGAAAAAATGTGGGGCTGCCACGTGTACACGCAACACGAAACAGCGCTGCAAGGGGCTCCGCCGCGCGCCACGCGTCCCCGGCCTGGTCAACTCCTGCATGCGCTCAGCCAGCCCCGGGCCGACACGTGGCCCGCACTCGAGTGCGGGCCATGTGCGGCCGACCAGCCGCACTGGCGCCCTGTGCTGGCACGCGCCCCGAGGCGCCACTCTATGCGCCCGTGGACCGCGCCCAGGTGAGCCATCCAATCCCCGGGCGACACGTGTTGTGCACCCGGTTCACAGGATCCGCGCCTCTTCCCTGAACCGCGCCGCGCGGTCCCGCCAACCCGGAAGCGCCACGTGGCCACCCGCGCGGTTCATGCACCGCCGCGCCTCCCCCGTGGACAGAGCTGCGTGAGCCGGCCAATGATGGGCTGCCACGTGGCTCCGGCCGGTCCACGATCAACCCCCATGCACCGAATTTCCCTGTAAACTTCCGGAAGCCCGTTTTTGGTCATCCGGACTCCAAATTTAACAAGCAAATAGCCATTTTCAAGCGTTTTTCCGCGCTGAATCCAAATTCAAACTCTGTTTGGCCTAATTCCTTTTCTAAAATTCAGCAAACACAGCTGAAGGCCAAATCAGCTGAAACTGTCACACATGGTCCATCTGTGGCACCCCTTTGATGCACCATGGGCCAGACACACCAACACAAGGTGTTCTACACAGTGGGTTCAATGGAGAAGCTGCATGGGAAATCCAGAACACTACATCCTCCCCCACAAGAAAAAGTTTCGTCCTCGAAACAAAAGCCATACCTCAAGCCGTAGCCTCGAACGAGTGGGGGTAAGCATCCATCATCGCTGACTCCAGCTCCCAAGTAGCCTCGCGCTCATCATGACTGCTCTAGAGGATCTTCACATAAGGGATGGCTCGACTCCGCAACTCCCTAACCTCACAGTCCAAGATCCTCAACGGCCGCTCAACATAGCTCAGGTCCTCAGCAACCTCCAGTGGGGTGAAATCGATGATGTGAGACGGGTCATGAACATACCTCATCAGAGTCGATACATGGAATACGTCGTGAACACCCACAAGCCTAGGAGGAAGTGCAAGCCTGTAGGCAACCGGCCCTAAGCGCTCCAACACCTCGAAAGGTCCAATATAACGAGGGCTCGGTTTCCCACGAATACCAAATCTCCGAATCCCCTTCGAAGGCGAGACTTTCAAAAAGACATGATCGCCCACCTGGAACTCTAAGTCTCGCTGTGAGGACCGAATCCCCACTTAAGAGACTACTGATGGATTGTGGCCTTTGGGGGTGTTTGTGCGCAATTTGGACACAAGTGATGGACTTTGTGCTTAAAAAGGGATCACGTGGAAAATTGGAGGACCCGTCGAGTGTTTAGAAGTGGTTTCGCGCGACACGGATGTCAAAATGGGACTCAAGGCTAAGTTTGGATAAAAGATCACCTCTCCGGATGCCTTCGGCAATTTTTAAAGTTGGAATTTGGCAAAATGGACATCGAATTTGGATTCAGCGCGCGAAAATGATGAAAATGGACTATTCACTTGTATTTTTCGGAGCCCGGATGACGCGCACGTTTTTCGAGGCAATGGTACTGTTCCGGCGGCCGGCGGGCAGCGGCGGAGCGCGGCGGCGCGGGCTCGGGCAGGCGGAGGAGCAACCGCGGGCAGGCGCGCGGGCGCTCGGGCAGGTGCGCGGTCCACCGCGGAGGCGTGCACCCGGGTCGGGACACGTGGCGTCTTCCGGTTAGCCGGCGCAGCAGGCGCGGTCCACGGAAAAAGGCGCGGGTGTGCGGTGGACCGGTGGGTGACACGTGGCATCGTGTGGTTGGTGCGGTGTTGTGCGCACGGTCCACGAAACCTCTGCACCGGCCTCGGGACGCGTGCCTGGCAGAGGCGTAGGTGGCGGTGCAGGCGCGCACGTGGCCGCGCGTTGACGCGTTCCCGCGCTCGGGCGCGCCACGCGTCGGCTGCCGAGTGTGCCACGCGGCGCCGTGTGAGTGGGTTGCGTCGCTGTCGCCTGTTCGGTGGGTATCGTGGCGGCCCGTGGGGGATTCGGGCGCGCACAGTGTTGGGCCGGGCCCAACACTGTAGCAGCCCGAATTCTTTGAGCGCCCGGAAACTGGGACACATCCGTCATTTTCGGAATTGTTTTCTGGGCCTATTTAAGCGACCCGAGCTGCTTCTTCTCCCCTTTTTCCGCCATTTCCGAGCTGCAAACCGACTTGAGACCTTCAGCAAAGTTCATCCTCGTGCAGTGCTGCTTCTATCTGCAGAGTTTGGGGATTTTACGTGGCACGGTTTTCGAGGTTCCTATTTTCTTGGCGCGTCGCGACGCTCTTTCTTCAGTGCTTCTTCCGTCGCTCTTCGGTGCACGAGCTCTCCCGGCATACTCCAACCATCTTTTCGAGCAATTTCTTCGCTGTTGGATTTGCAACAGGTAAGGCTACAATTTTGGTTTCTTCCACATTTCCTGGTTTCTCGTTTTTCGAGGAGTTCTTCATTGCTCACTGAGGACCTGGTTTGCTGTGAGGATTTGTGAGGACAGCAGCTTCATCTGAGGAGATCTCCGCGCACGAGTGTCGGATCAGGACGTGCTTATAGACTTTTTTCATCTACTCAACGCGAGGATCATCGTGCTATTTTTCTTAGAATTTTTGGAGATCTTCCCGAAGGTATACACTTTTCCTTTTATCTATACAAGAGTTTACAGTTGAATGGTTTTGGGATTGTGCGCACCAATACTGTGGAATTTGTAACTTGGCCTACGGTGCTCGGAATTGGGCGTGCAGGTACTTGTTTCGAAGCTATCGATACGAGGATCGCAGGGATATTTTATTTGTAATTTTTCGAGCATATTCAGCAAGTGAAATAATCGCATCTTTGTGGCTGTATTTTCAGTGTAGTAATTCTTGGCAGATTTTGGGATTAAAGTATAACTGTTGCCTTATGTTGTACCCAGGAGGGATTGTGGACTGTGCAGGACCTGTTGGACATAGAGTTGTTATTTTTCCTGGTTTTCTCAGCTGTACGACTCCGGACAGTTAGCGTTTTCAGGTGGGTGGCTTGCTTTCAAGATCTATGGACTGTGCTCTAATTCTATTGATATAGAATCATGCATGATAGTGATTGGACTTGGGTAGCATGCTAGAGTGTAGGAATTGTTGTCCTTGTATTATCTGTCGATCTTGTGATCTCTTGCTTCCTTCTATCATGTTAAATCTTTGTTATCTTGGAACCTGACCTAGCACCCCTGTCATATGTTGCATGTGTAACCAGACCAGTAGAAAACCCTCACTTGGGCTAGGGTTATTTATGTTTAGACATCCACACTTTATGTTTCATTTCTGGACTTAGTGTTATCCTCGCCCGGGTAGTGGGCCGAGCGGTCGGGACTTCTTTTTAGTGTGGGATGCGTTTGCACTCGTGCTTGGGAGCAGAGTGGAGTCTGGTAGATGTAGCGAATCGCTTGTCTGTACCGGGGAACCGTTTGGAGTAAACGGTGATCCCGGGAGATCTTGTTTCCCCTGTTTGGGGTATCGCCACTGTGTTAGTGGCAGTAGTTTACTAGTGTTAGCCGGACCTAGAACCCAGAACCCTTTTCGACATACACATAATTTTAGTCTACCAATGTTTTCTTCCAAGCATCGAAAGGCCGCTGGGGTCTGTTCTTGTTTGATTGGACAAAGGCATCAGCCCTTCGGGGTTTGGGTAAAACACTTGTTTTCTAACTGTTTTTCTAAAAAGAACTAAAAATCATTAAAATGGGTTTCTTCTCAAATCAAGATTGTTTTTCAAAAAGGGAACTACCTTTAGTGCTCACCCTGCGTGGGTTGAGTAAAAATGGTTTTTCAATAACAAATGTCACCTTTTTCCTATAAATCTCCCCACTCGAAAGGATTCGAGTGGTCTGGGTTCTAGGGGCCGTTCCTTTGTCGGGACGAAAGCCACGGGGACCGAGCCTGGAACCTGTTCTTGTTTGATAGGGTTGTAGGTGTAGGTCTCCCTGGACTTTCGGGCCCTGTTGGTGTCTTCTGCGTGTTGTACCGAGATTGTTCTGTTCCCGAACTATAAGGGGGTCGGGAACTTCGATAGGCGGAGCTTAGAGTCTGTTCTTGTTTGATAGGGTTCTAAGCACCGGCCTATCGGGTTTCCGAACCCTTATGGTGTCGGTCTTGCCTATGAGTGAGCGTTGGTGTTGTTAGTCGATCTTGTTGATCGTGGTTTGGACTATAGCCTGCATGAGCCATATTGAGCTCGACAGAGTGCGCGGATACCCTTGTCCTCGTTGGGGTCGCTCCCCTCGAGTGCCACGTCCGGAGTGGGTCTGCACTTTGGTATCGCGACTTGTCGACGCCGTCCCTCTGGCTGGTCCAGTTTTGGCAGTCACGGACACCCTACGGTAGACCCGTCCTGTTGAGGATGTGCGGCAGTAGGTGGGCGCAGGTTTGACTGGACCCTATGCGGCAGTCAGTGTAGATTGAGTGACTGTACTGTGTGAGTTAGTAGATGCATCATGTTTCCATCTGTTCCATTTTCTTGAGCATCTAGATAGAGGCATAGTAGCTGTAGAGTTACCTTTCCAGCCCTTTCATTTCAGTATTATTATTGTTATTTTATGCCTCTAGTAGACTTAGTGGGCAGACCGTCGGGCTTGTTGGCGGCACCCACTGAGAACTACTTGGGACGTAGTTCTCACACCCGTCGTGGTGTTTTTCCCACAGGGACTTCTACTCCTGTTCCTGTTGCTCCTGTTGCTGCTTCTTCTGATCGAGGTAAGGGAGTCGCGAGATAGTTCCCTACCAGTCATCGTCCAGAGAGTAGATGTACCCCCTTACTTTTGTGAGTTCATGTTGAGAGATCTTGTAGTGAGGTATAGAGTTGTACTTTTTACTGCTTGAGTGACTTATGTACTTTTGGTGAGGGCTTTGTGTTGTATATATTTTCTCTTTTCTAGCAGTTTATTTTCAGCTCTGATATCTGTATAGTATAGTTGATCTTTTGCAGGTTAGTCGCTTCGTCTATACGGGGCTTCCCGTATGGGCGACGGATCTGTTGGCGAGTCCGGGTCGCAGTTTCGACGCCGGGGCGTGACAGATTAGGTGGTATCAGAGCCTAGGTTGTAGGTCATTGTGGACTTAGAAACCATAGGCTTGTGGTTGGACATTAGGATGACTACGTGAGAGTCGTGACTGTTAGCGAGAGTCCTGATTGAGTTTCATACCTCTCCAAAGGGACGGGATGAGTGATTGGCATGTTTATTCTCCTAAGCGATTATGTTGGCTGCAGACAACATAATGCTAAGAAATGGATGACATGTCTTAGACTTTCGCTAGATTGGGTCGAGTGTTGTTTGGTACTGTCCTGATGTTTGCATGTGGATTGCAGGTGGGCACGATGCCTTCCCGACGCAGGGTGCAGACGCGTTCTCAGCCTTCCCCCTCCGATGAGCCTGGGCAGGAGGAGCCAGCACCGGGTCAGCAGAGTGAGGTACAGGAGCTTCAGGCTCAGATGTCTCAGTTGTCAGAGGCTGTTCAGCGCCAGGAGGAGACCTTACGACGCCAGGTGGAGGCCTCGCAGCGCCAGGAGGAGGCTTCTCGGCGCCAGGAGGAGGCCATGGGTCGGATGATGCATATGTTGGAGCAGAGGGTACAGCCAGTTGTAGCACCCCCAGGGAGTTTCCCCGCACCTTCGTCGCCAGCTGTGGCACCCCCAGTTGTACCAGCAGTGCAGGCAGCCCCTATTGCACCAGATACCGGTAGACAGCCGTTCGGGACGGCAGGACCGTTGACCCCAGCAGAGCAGCGTGAGGTGGTTGATATGTTGATGAGATTCCATCAGTCTGATCCACATTGTTTTTCGGGGCGGAGTTCAGAGCGCGGAGAGGCGGTGACGGCCGAGGCGGCTCCAGCTCCTGCAGGGATTTCGGGGGCGAAGCGCCCAGCACGGGATGTTGAGGGACAGACGAGTCAGCAGGGACCTCCGAGACCTTCACGATCTCATCCTCAGGGTCGTAGGTTTCGGAGGCGTCAGAGATCAGGTGGACCCCCGCTACAGCCGCGGTATCAGCAGCACCAGCAGCGACAGCAGTTTCGGCAGCAGTATCGGCATCAGCGGCATGAGCAGTGTGTCATCTGTGGCGGCCCTCATTCACCGTCGCATTGTTACCAGAGACGGGGACGGTGTTTCCTATGTGGATCGTTGGGACATCTTCAGGCAGCTTGTCCCCGAGCCATTCTATCAGTGCGACCCCTTGCTACCGCACCTCCCTTGCCAGTTCAGAAAGCGGAAGCCCCTCCGGTACACCGTCAGACAGAGTGGGCCACGACGTCGGGACAGACGGGACGACGATCTACAACACCCAGTGGACGGGTTTATGCAGCCCTGGTGGAGGACACCCCGGCAGCAGATCGTGTCGCGGCAGGTATGATTTTATTTCTGTTAGCTGAGTTGAGTTTTTCGATACCGCTGCATTCTTCTGCATTATTAGTAGAGCATCTGCATCAGCATCTTTGCGTGGGCGTGGGTTAGGAATTTTGCTACCTGTTTTAGCGATGGATTCTTCCCTGTATCCTACGAGTAGAGGAGGATCGCGGTGTATGATCAGTGCAGTCAAGACTTGGGACTTCACCTGCCGATGTAGCGATTCAATGACAGCTCCAGGACTTGGATTGAGCACACAAGTTGGACTGGTTGGTGCGGTGCCGTGCTACGACTGATAATGGAATGAGAATAGTTACCCTTCTGCGAGTTGGACTGGAGGAGTTCATTTTTTTTTTCTCGGGATGCCGGCATATCCTTCCTGTAGCTGTGGCTTCTGCGGTTTTGGGGTTAGGTGCTACTCTTTGAGCGTAGGTGACGATTAGGACGTGAGGTTGTGCCCTTAGGGGTCACGGTTAGATCGTAGCTTCTGTTTTGTTGCCACGGCAGGAACGACTTCAACACTTCTCTCCCTTTTCTCGCCTTTGTGCTGAAATTTTCGAACAGAACGAAAACTCCGAAAGACTGCTCCAGAAATGGAGACGGTGCCCGAACCTGTTCTTGTTTGATTGGGGCGAAGGCACTGGTCCTTTCGGAATTTTCGGACTTTTCGTTAATTTCAGCCGTTTTCTAAATTGAGAGTTGGGGTTGACGACCTTCCTGCTGGTGGGGCCTTTACCCTTCTTGTTGGTTGTGTTGGCGTAATTCATGTAGTTTCGAACGAGTAGAGTTGGTCGTTCTTCCTTGTCCTCTGTCCATTGGAATTCTTGTGGTTTTCCAGCTTTTGGACTCCTTGCCGTGTGGACTTGCTTCGCGGAGTGTGCGTAGCGACTGGGGAGCTGGAGACGGTGTTGATGGATACTTACCTTTGGCTTTGGAACTCCCCTTTTGAGCCGTGTTAGTTTCGAGGACGAAACTTTTTTTTTAGTGGGGGAGGATGTGAGGACCCGAATCCCCACTTAAGAGACTACTGATGGATTAGTGGCCTTTGGGGGTGTTTGTGCGCAATTTGGACACAAGTGATGGACTTCGGGCTTAAAAGGGATCACGTGGGAAATTGGAGGACCCGTCGAGTGTTTAGAAGTGGTTTCGTGCGACACGGATGTCAAAATGGGACTCAGGGCGAAGTTTGGATAAAAGATCACCTCTCCGGATGCCTTCGGCAATTTTTAAAGTTGGAATTTGGCAAAATGGACATCGAATTTGGATTCAGCGTGCGAAAATGATGAAAATGGACTATTCACTTATATTTTTCGGAGCCCAGATGACGCGCACGTTTTTCGAGGCAATGGTACTGTTCCGGCGGCCGGCGGGCAGAGGCGGCGGCGGCGGGCAGCGGCGGAGCGGGCTCGGGCAGGCGGAGGAGCTACCGCGGGCAGGCGCGCGGGCGCTCGGGCAGGTGCGCGGTCCACCGCGGAGGCGTGCACCCGGGTCGGGACACGTGGCGTCTTCCGGTTAGCCGGCGCAGCAGGCGCGGTCCACGAAAAAAGGCGCGGGTGTGCGGTGGACCGGTGGGTGACACGTGGCATCGTGTGGTTGGTGCGGTGTTGTGCGCACGGTCCACGGAACTTCTGCACCGGCCTCGGGACGCGTGCCTGGCAGAGGCGCAGGCGGCGGTGCAGGCGCGCACGTGGGCGCGCGTTGACGCGTTCCTGCGCTCGGGCGCGCCACGCGTCGGCTGCCGAGTGTGCCACGCGGCGCCGTGTGAGTGGGTTGCGTTGCTGTCGCCTGTTCGGTGGGTATCGTGGCGGCCCGTGGGGGATTCGGGCGCGCACAGTGTTGGGCCGGGCCCAACACTGTAGCAGCCCGAATTCTCTGAGCGCCGAGAAACCGGGACACATCCGTCATTTTCGGAATTGTTTTCTAGGCCTATTTAAGCGACCCGAGCTGCTTCTTCTCCCCTTTTTCTGCCATTTCCGAGCTGCAAACCGACTTGAGGCCTTCAGCAAAGTTGATCCTCGTGCAGTGCTGCTTCCATCTGCAAAGTTTGGGGATTTTACGTGGCACGGTTTTCGAGGTTCCTATTTTCTTGGCGCGTCGCGACGCTCTTTCTTCGGTGCTTCTTCCGTCGCTCTTCGGTGCACGAGCTCTCCCGGCATACTCCGATCATCTTTTCGAGCGATTTCTTCGCCGTTGGATTCACAACAGGTAAGGCTACAATTTTGGTTTCTTCCACATTTCCTGGTTTCGCGTTTTTCGAGGAGTTCTTTCTTGCTCACTGAGGACCTGGTTTGCTGTGAGGATTTGTGAGGACAACAGCTTCATCTGGGGAGATCTCCGCGCACGAGTGTCGGATCAGGACGTGCTTATAGACTTTTTTCATCTACTCGACGCGAGGATCATCGTGGTATTTTTCTTGGAATTTTTGGAGTTCTTCCCGAAGGTATACACTTTTCCTTTTATCTGTACAAGAGTTTACAGTTGAATGGTTTTGGGATTGTGCGCACCGATACTGTGGAATTTGTAACTTGGCCTACGGTGCTCGGAATTGGGCGTGCAGGTACTTGTTTCGAAGCTATCGATACGAGGATCGTAGGGATATTTTATTTAGAATTTTTCGATCACATTCAGCAGGTGAAATAATCGCATCTTTGCGGCTGTATTTTCAGTGTAGTAATTCTTGGCAGATTTTGGGATTAAAGTATAACTGTAGCCTTATGTTGTACCCAGGAGGGATTGTGGACTGTGCAGGACCTGTTGGACATAGAGTTGTTATTTTTCCTGGTTTTCTCAGCTGTACGACTCCGGACAGTTAGCGTTTTCAGATGGGTGGCTTGCTTTCAAGATCTATGGACTGTGCTCTAATTCTATTGATATGGAATCATGCATGATAGTGATTGGACTTGGGTAGCATGCTAAAGTGTAGGAATTGTTGTCCTTGTATTATCTGTCGATCTTGTGATCTCTTGCTTCCTTCTATCATGTTAAATATTTGTTATCTTGGAACCTGACCTAGCACCCCTGTCATATATATGTTGCATGTGTAACCAGACCAGTAGAAAACCCTCACTTGGGCTAGGGTTATTTATGTTTAGACATCCACACTTTATGTTTCATTCCTGGACTTAGTGTTATCCTCGCCCGGGTAGTGGGCCGAGCGGTCGGGACTTCTTTTTAGTGTGGGATGCGTTTGCACTCGTGATTGGGAGCAGAGTGGAGTCTGGTAGATGTAGCGGATCGCTTGTCTGTACCGGGGAACCGTTTAGAGTAAACGGTGATCCCGGGAGGTCTTGTTTCCCCTGTTTGGGGTATCGCCACTGTGTTAGTGGCAGTAGTTTACTAGTGTTAGCCGGACCTAGAACCCAGAACCCTTTTCGACATACACATGATTTTAGTCTACCAATGTTTTCTTCCAAGCATCGAAGGGCCGCTGGAGTCTGTTCTTGTTTGATTGGACAAAGGCATCAGCCCTTCGGGGTTTGGGTAAAACACTTATTTTCTAACTGTTTTTCTAAAAAGAACTAAAAATCATTAAAATGGGTTTCTTCTCAAATCAAGATAGTTTTTCAAAAAGGGAACTACTTTTAGTGCTCACCCTGCGTGGGTTGAGTGAAAATGGTTTTTCAATAACAAATGTCACCTTTTTCCTATAAATCTCCCCACTCGAAAGGATTCGAGTGGTCTGGGTTCTAGGGGTCGTTCCTTTGTCGGGACGAAAGCCACGGGGGCCGAGCCTGGAACCTGTTCTTGTTTGATAGGGTTGTAGGTGTAGGTCTCTCGGGACTTTCGGGCCCTGTTGGTGTCTTCTGCGTGTTGTACCGAGATTGTTGTGTTCCCGAACTATAAGGGGGTCGGGAACTTCGATAGGCGGAGCTTAGAGTCTGTTCTTGTTTGATAGGGTTCTAAGCACCGGCCTATCGAGTTTCCGAACCCTTATGGTGTCGGTCTTGCCTGTGAGTGAGCGTTGGTGTTGTTAGTCGATCTTGTTGATCGTGGTTTGGACTATAGCCTGCATGAGCCATATTGAGCTCGACAGAGTGCACGGATACCCTTGTCCTCGTTGGGGTCGCTCCCCTCGAGTGCCACGTCCGGAGTGGGTCTGCACTTTGGTATCGCGACTTGTCAACGCCGTCCCTCTGGCTGGTCCAGTTTTGGCAGTCACGGACACCCTACGGTAGACCCGTCCTGTTGAGGATGTGCGGCAGTAGGTGGGCGCAGGTTTGACTGGACCCTATGCGGCAGTCAGTGTAGATTGAGTGACTGTACTGTGTGAGTTAGTAGATGCATCATGTTTCCATCTGTTCCATTTTCTTGAGCATCTAGATAGAGGCATAGTAGCTGTAGAGTTACCTTTCCAGCCCTTTCATTTCAGTATTATTATTATTACTTTATGCCTCTAGTAGACTTAGTGGGCAGACCGTCGGGCTTGTTGGCGGCACCCACTGAGAACTACTTGGGACGTAGTTCTCACACCCGTCGTGGTGTTTTTCCCACAGGGACTTCTACTCCTGTTCCTGTTGCTCCTGTTGCTGCTTCTTCTGATCGAGGTAAGGGAGTCGCGAGATAGTTCCCTACCAGTCATCGTCCAGAGAGTAGATGTACCCCCTTACTTTTGTGAGTTCATGTTGAGAGATCTTGTAGTGAGGTATAGAGTTGTACTTTTTACTGCTTGAGTGACTTGTACTCTTTTCTATCAGTTTATTTTCAGCTCTGATATCTGTATAGTATAGTTGATCTTTTGCAGGTTAGTCGCTTCGTCTATACGGGGCTTCCCGTATGGGCGGCGGATCTGTTGGCGAGCCCGGGTCGCAGTTTCGACGCCGGGGCGTGACACTCGCCATCGTGTATCAGCATAGCTCCTCTGTCAACTCTGGGCGGTCTCGAGATGTCGTCGTACCAATCTGACCTTTTCCTCTGCCTCTAATAGTAGATCAGGACCCAAAGTCTTCTTCTCACCCACATCACTCCAATACAGGGGTGACCGACACTTGCGTCCATACAACGCCCCAAACGGAGCCATCTGAATGCTCGCTTGATAGCTGTTGTTGTACGCAAACTCAACTAATCCCAAGTGTCGGTACCACCCTCCTCCAAAGTCCAGAACGCAAGCTCTCAACATATCCTCAAGGGTCTGAATAGTGTGCTCTGACTGTCCATCAGTCTGTGGGTGGAATGCTGTACTAAATCGGAGTTGCGTCCCCAAGGCTGTCTGTAAACTCCTCCAGAAATGCGAGACAAACCTCGGGTCTCTATCTGATACAATGAAAACGGGTACCCTGTGCAATCTAACCACCTCAGCCAAGTACACCTGTGCCAGTCGCTCCATCGGCCAAGTCATCTGAACCGGTAAAAAGTGAGCGGACTTGGTAAGCCTGTCCACGACTACCCAGATAGCATTCGCTCCCGTCTGTGCTCTCGGCAAACCAGTGACAAAATCCATCGTAACATGTTCCCATTTCCATTCCGGGATTGGGAGGCTCTGCAACTTGCCAGCAGGTACACGATGCTCAGCCTTTACTTGCTGACAAGTTAAGTAATGTGCCACAAATCTCCCGATGTCTCTTTTCATCCCGTTCCACCAGAACTGTGCCTTGAGGTCCCTATACATCTTAGTCCCTCCAGGATGGATGGTATAAGGTGTATAGTGGGCCTCCCTCAAGATCTGCTCTCGAATCTCTGTATCCATGGGCACACAAGCTCGGTCCCTGTACCGCAGTACTCCCGAAGCATCAACTGAGAAATTCCCTGTCGAATCCGTCTGAATCTGCTCTCGAATCCTCATCAAGTGGGGGTCCTCACTCTGTTTCTCTCGAATCCTGTCCAACAGAGTGGGCTGCACGACTAGAGACATAAGTCTAGCAGAGACCCCAGGGGACACAACCTCGAGCTCTAACCGCCTCATCTGCTCAAGTAATGGTGCCTGATCGGTGATCATCAAAGATAGGCTCTGCACTGCTCTCCTGCTCAGGGCATCAGCAACCACGTTGGCCTTGCCAGGATGGTAGAGTATGTCCACATCATAGTCCTTTAATAATTCTAACCATCTGCGTTGCCTCAAGTTGAGCTCCTTCTGTGTGAACAAGTATTTCAAGCTCTTGTGGTCTGTGTAAATCTCGCAGTGCTCCCCATACAGATAGTGGCGCCACAACTTCAACGCAAAAATCACTTCAGCAAGCTCCAAGTCGTGGGTAGGGTAATTCTTTTCATAATCCTTCAGCTGCCGCGAGGCATAAGCGATCACCCTACCCTCCTGCATCAGCACGCAACCAAGTCCACTGTGCGATGCATCACTGTAAATCACATATCCTTTCCCCATGACAGGGAGGGAGAGGATAGGAGCCGACATCAATCTGTTCTTTAATTCCTCAAAGCTCCTTTGGCAATCCTCACTCTAAATAAACTTAATCCCTTTACGAGTCAGGCGAGTGAGGGGTGTGGAAAGTTTCGCAAAACCTTTCACAAACCGACGGTAATATCCGGCTAGACCCATGAAACTGCGAACCTCAGATACCGTCGTCGGTCGGGGCCAATCCCGGACTGCCTCAATCTTCGCCGGGTCTACAGCCACTCCTGCGGCGGAGATTACATGTCCCAAAAAGACAACCTCCCTAAGCCAAAATTCGCACTTAGATAATTTGGCATACAACTTCCTCTCTCTGAGAAGTTGTAGCACAATCCTCAGGTGCTCCTCATGCTCCACATCACTCCGGGAATAGATCAGGATATCATCAATAAATACCACGACGAACCGATCCAGGTATGGTCGAAAGATCCTGCTCATTAAATCCATAAAAGCAGCAGGGGCATTTGTCAATCCAAAAGGCATGACGGTGAACTCATAATGCCCGTACCGCGTCCTGAATGCCGTCTTTGGAATGTCCTCGGCCTTCACCTTCAATTGGTGGTAACCAGACTGTAGGTCAATCTTGGAGAAGACACAAGACCCTTGCAGCTGATCAAATAGGTCATCAATGCGCGGCAAAGGGTACTTGTTCTTGATGGTCACTTTATTCAGCTCTCGGTAATCAACACAAAGTCGAAGTGAACCATCCTTCTTCTTCATAAATAGCACCGGCGCCCCCCAAGGCGATACACTTGGTCTCACAAAACCTTTATCCATTAAATCCTGAAGTTGCGCCTTTAACTCTCGCAGCTCAGCCGGTGCCATACGGTAAGGAGCCTTAGAGATTGGCGCAGTTCCTGGGACCACGTCAATCAAAAACTCGATCTCCCTATCCGGCGGCATACTAGTCAACTCCGGTGGAAACACATCCAGGAACTCGTGGACAATAGGGATATCCGCGAGTCCCGGTGCCGCCATAGGCTCCTTAACCACACAAGCCAAAAAGGCCACGCATCCACTGCGCATCATCTGCCTCGCCCGAGAAGTCGAAACTACTGAGGCAAAGAAAGCACTCTGGCACCCCCTATAAACAAACACCTCCTGGCCTGGCTCGCTAAAAGTCACAGTCCTCGCGGCGCAATCAATCGTCGCGAAGTAGCGAGCCAGCCAGTCCATCCCAAGCACTAAGTCAAAATCTCGCAGCTGGCTAAGGACCATCAGATCCGCCGGCAAAATCCAAGACTCAACCTGTACTGGACATGACCAACAACACTCCTCTACATGCAATGTATGCTCGGGAATCTGTACCACTAATGCATGTGGCAACCGACCTAACTCTAGTCCTTGGGATGATGCAAATGATCTACCGATAAAAGAATGTGATGCACCGGTATCAAATAAAGTGCGAGCTCTAGTACCAAAAAGTAAAGTGATACCTGCCACCACGTGGTCGGCTGCTGAGGAGTCCTCTACCTGGGCGGCATAGACTCGCCCGCTCTGTGCCGGAGGTCTGAAGTCTGCAGGGTGGGAGGAAGGAGCCCTGCTCGCTGGAGCATAAGGCCGCTGCTGGGGCACCGAAGGGACTGATGCTGAGGAAGGAGCCGGCGATGTCGAAAAAGGGCAAGTAGCTCGCAGATGACCTGACTGCCCGCATCTGAAACAGCGACCGTGCCTCAAATCACAAGTATCAGAGGGGTGCTGACCCCTGCAGAAAATACACCCAACTGTAGACCGGGGTGGCCTCGACTGCTGCTGCTGCTGCCTCTGCCGTTGTGACCCATGCTGTCACGACTGCGACCTCTGCTGCTGCGAGTGCTGCTGTTGTCGCTGGGGCTACTGCTGCTGGTGCTGTGGGGGCCTCTGGGGTCCCCCAGGCCCACGCCGCTCCGAACGCCCACGGCCCGTAAACTGAGGCGGTGGCGATCGGGGCGACCTCCAGGAACTGGCCTATCCCCCATCGTCTGGCGCTGGTCGCTTCCTCTCAGAACTCTGACCGACCGTGCCTCCACGTCTAGCAACAACGTGGTCTCCCCTCTCGACCCACTGTGCATGATCCACTGCCTCTGATAAGGTCTGAAGCCTCTGGGCATGCACTAAGGTATAGATCTCTGGGCGTAGGCCCGTCTCAAAAAGCTCCACCTGGTGCAGCCCATCCCTGGCAACATAGGGTACGCAGTTGAGCAACTGCGTGAACTCCTGAAAGTAGTCCCATACCGCCCGGTCACCCTGCTGGAGATTCTTCAGATCATCTTCAAGCTTTTTCTTTACGCTCGTGGAGAAATAAGTATCAAGAATCATCCGTCTAAACTCTGACCAGGGTAGCTGTCGGGTAATCTGGAACTCCAAAGGCTCAACCCGACGCCACCAGGCATCTGCATCCCCCTCTAAACAGTGTACTGTCATATGCACTCTGTATCTATGGTCAATGAAGAAGTCCCGAAATAACTTCTCCATTGGTGCCAGCCACGATCCTATCTCCCACGGGTGTGTGCTCCGCCCTGAAATCCTAGGCGGTCCTCGCTGACAAAACTGTGAGAGTTTGTCAGCAAACTCCTGCTCCTCCGCTGGGGTCAATGGCCTGAACATCCCCCGGGCCCCACTGCTCGACGACGGTGCGGTAGGGACTGGTGGAATAGCCGGCGGTACAACCGGTGGTACAGGGGCCTCTACAGTAGTAGGGGGAGGTGCCCCAACCTGAGCAAGCAACTGCTCAAACCTCTGCTCCTGTCGGCGGTGACTCTCCGCCAACTGGGCCACCATTGCCCTCAGCTCACTAATCTCTGAATGTCCGGACTGCTCCGGCTCCTCCGGGGGTGTAGGAGTCCCCCGGGTAGGAATCTGCCGTCTAGGAGGCATCCTGCCACACAAGAAACCACGGGTCAGTAAACAAAAC
The DNA here is from genome assembly GCA_029204045.2 of Tillandsia leiboldiana. Lineage (NCBI taxonomy): Eukaryota > Viridiplantae > Streptophyta > Magnoliopsida > Poales > Bromeliaceae > Tillandsia > Tillandsia leiboldiana. The sequence continues at coordinate 5,955,455 of CM055062.1, forward strand.
CACACTCGACCCAATCCAGCGAAAGTCACGATCATTCTCCTATTTCTGTAACCTTATGTTGTCTGCAGCCAACATAGTAGTCCACCAGAAATAGGATATGCCAGTCCCTCTTCACTCACAGGAAGAGTTTTAATAATAAATTGCCGACTTTCGCAAAATATCACGCCACTCACGCCCTGCCATCCTAGGGTCTGCCAAAAGCCTAGGGTTTTCTAAGTCCCAACTGACCTATCCCTAAGCTCTGATACCAACTTAATCTGTCACGCCCCGGGTGTAAACCAGAACCCGGGCTCGTCTACAGATCCGCCGTGCACACGGGATTTCCCGTGTACACGAAGCGCTGCTAACCTGCTCAGATATAGAGATATAATAAAAGAGCATAAAAACAGAGCTAAACTAAAACTAGTACATCTCAGACAAATACTGAAAAGAAAAATACAACATAGCTCTCATAAATATACAAGTGTCTCTCCCAGCTCACAAATAAAAATACATCCAGCTGGCCGAAGCCAGACCCAAAAATAAAAGAAACATACAACCGTCTGAGTGTACTGGGGATACATCAAAATCTACCGAACTCTGGATCAGGGAAGCAGCTAGCTAATCAACGATCCTCTTACCTCAGTCCTGAGAAGAGGGTCCCGCAACTCCCGTAGAGGACTCTGCAAAACAAAGGGGAAAAAGAAGAGGAAAAGGGTGGGGGTGAGAACTACTATAAAGACAGTAGCCTCCCCTAGTGGGTAAACCTCAACTCAGACATGCCCACTAGGACTACCAGAGGTGAAAAGAATAAAGGTGGTAAACTATATGTATGACTACTGAAAAAAGCTACCACTAATATGCCTCTACATGCCCAGCTAAAAAGATAGCTAAATGTATGCATCAAAATATACATATGCCTGCCTGGGTAACCCAATCTAAACGCCGGTGAACACCGGTACTGCCTGCTACGCCTACTAACTCACAACTCAGCTGCGGGGTGCAGACCGGTTCCTGACCGACACGGTCCCATCCCAAAGGCAACAGACCGGCTCCTGACCGGCACGGTCACAAGTACGCACACTCCGGAGTGGCACTCGAGGGGAGCGACCATCACGAGTGAAAATAAGTCGCCACAAGTAACCTGATATAGTAGGGCTGGACCAAGACTCTAACTAAGTGGGAAGAACCCTTCCACAAAAGAAGTCCCGATCCACTATCCCCAAATCTGATGCATAAATAACAATCCGGTCAACCGCCCGAAATTCGCGGTTGCCGCAAATACCCTGGCCTCAAACCTGCCTGTCCCAAATCCCAATAACTGCCTACACTATCCCGGCCCCTGCTCTAACCCGAGCATGATATCCCTATGTCTAGGTAACTGGAGAAAATAAAATTATGGTTTCTCCTAAGTCAATTCCAGCATGATAGTGCAGCAGAAAAAGGTGGCCTAACTAGGTGACCATTCAAGCATGCAAAAGTCCTTTTTCTTAACAATATAATTTCAGTGTTCCAATTCTTATAAGAATTACAGTATGCCTTTGTTTAAATATCAGAAGTACTAACGTGCCATAAGCTAATTTATACACATGCATAGGTTTCCCAATTATACATAAAGCATGATATAGTTTAGCCGATTATTACCAAAAGGTTTTAAGCAATTGTTCCCAGGAATTCTAATCAACTTAACATTTGTAAGAATTACCATTATTAGCACCTAGTCCTCTAAAGATGCAAGTATCAACCATAAGTCCAATTCTTCCAATTTAAGCATGCCATATTCATTCCACTAGTATACTAGCAACATTACATAAGACTAGCTCCAATATGCCTAGTGGGTTATCACAAGTAGGAGGTTAACAACGGTACCCACCTCGAGCGCTAAAATTCTTGTCCCAAATGCGAAACCCGCGCTCGATCCAAAAGCTCACCTCAACACTGTGAAGAATTCCCAAAAGAATATACACAATTTAAGCTTTCAATGATCATGAAAATCTGTCCAAAACTGTCAATCCAAAGTTTCCCCATATTCACCTTTGAAGGGTGCTCAGAAAATTCCAAGAAAAATACCGTCGCGATCCTTGCGACGAACCGGTCGAAACGAGTCCCTGCACGACCAAAACCGAGCTTCCCTCGCTGAGATACAAATTCGGCAAGGGAGGCACCCCAAACAAAACTATGTAGAAATTCTGTACCAAAAGACTATAGAGAAAGGAGATTTTCACCTTCGAATAATATCCAGAAAAATCTAAAAAGAAATCCAGGAGATTCCTTGCGAGATGTAGATGAAAAACCCCTTTTGAATCACCTCGATCCGTTGCCTGAGAGCGAAGTTATAGCCAAATCAATCAGGTGCTGTCCAAAACTCCGCGAGGAAAAATGGGTCACAAAGAAGCTCGGGAAACGCAAAATCCACATGAAAACTAGGGAAAACTCAAAACATCACAAATGAAGCCCTACCTATCAAGAGTCCAACGGCGCAAGAATCACCCGAATCGGAGGTCGGGGTGAGCCGGGGGAGCCCGTACACTGAAAAGAGACGAAACGGGTTGTCGGTGAACAAGCGTTGCGGCGCGCCGTAAAATAGTAAACCTCAAAAAACGCGCTCCTAAAAATCCCAGGGAAGCTCGGCTAAAATCATCTCAGGTGGAGAAGAAATTTTGCTTAAGGACTCACTGTAGAAATCCGCTCAGAAAGAGAGCAAAACGGGCCCCAAAGGCCCTATTTATAGCCCAGCCCAAGTCCCCCCCCTTGGCCGGATTCGGGCGCCAACTTTCGGGCGCCCGAATCCGCCAAGGCGGTTGTAAGAAAGCTGTCCGACGCGCCCGGAAAAATGTGGGGCTGCCACGTGTACACGCAACACGAAACAGCGGTGCAAGGGGCTCCGCCGCGCGCCACGCGTCCCCGGCCTGGTCAACTCCTGCATGCGCTCAGCCAGCCCCGGGCCGACACTTGGCCCGCACTCGAGTGCTGGCCATGTGCGGCCGACCGGCCGCACTGGCGCCCTGTGCTGGCACGCGGCCCGAGGCGCCGCTCTACACGCCCGTGGACCGCGCCCAGGTGAGCCATCCAATCCCCGGGCGACACGTGTTGTGCACCCGGTTCACAGGATCCGCGCCTCTTCCCTGAACTGCGCCTCGCGCTCCCGCCAACCCGGAAGCGCCACGTGGCCACCCGCGCGGTTCATGCACCGCCGCACCTCCCCCGTGGACCGAGCTGCGTGAGCCGGCCAATGATGGGCTGCCACGTGGCTCCGGCCGGTCCACGGTCAACCCCCATGCACCGAATTTCCCTGTAAACTTCCGGAAGCCCGTTTTTGGTCATCAGGACTCTAAATTTAACAAGCAAATAGCCGTTTTCAAGTGTTTTTCCGCGCTAAATCCAAATCCGAACTCTGTTTGGCCTAATTCCTTTTCTAAAATTCGGCAAACACAGCTGAAGGCCAAATCAGCTGAAACTGTCACATAGGGTCCATCTGTGGCACCCCTTTGATGCACCATGGGCCAGACACACCAACACAAGGTGTTCTACACAGTGGATTCAACGGAAAAGCTGCATGGGAAATCCAGAACACTACAGTTTTGGAACTAATGGGTTGGTACCGGTACCCAATTAGTGGTACCGGTACCCAGTGTCTTTTTTGCCCAGAATTAAGCAGGTTGGATATTTTTGAGTGAGGGCTTTTTGGTAATTTCCTCTCCCTTGTTTTACACCCTCTATAAAGAGCCCTCCTACCTGCCTTCTTCTCCACGACATAAAGAAAGAAAAAGAAAGAAAGTAAGGAAAAGAAAAGAAAGAAGGAGAAGAGGAGGTTGAGGATTGAGCTATTGGTGGGTTCCTGCTGCTTGGTCTGGAGAGGATTCGAGCGCGCGCGTCGAGCCGCACGACAGGTGAGTTGGCAGATTTTGTATTTTTGGTTTTGGTTCTCATTAGATGGATTTGATGATGGATTTTGATAGAGCTTTGAGCTTATTTGGATTATTCCTTCCATCTTTGCATTGTGTTGTGATCGTGCGGACTTTTCACTGCGCGGAGCCGAGGGTGTGCGCGCACGTGCTGTGAGTCGACGGCGATGGAGCCGGAGCGCGCCGGATCTTCATTAGAGGACTTGAGAGGATTGATCGAGCTTTTGGGGGTTTTTCCGAGGACCGCGACAGCGCGCGCGCGTGCCGCGCGATTTTTGGGCGTTCCGGTAGATTTTTGACAAGTGAGCGGTGCGGCGCTTCACCGACTTCAGCGTTTGCCTGCGGAAAGCGTTCCAGGTGGGTTTGAATTTCTTCAAGATGTATGGAATGCCTTCTAAAGCTATTGTATGCATGTTGATCATGTTTAGCTTAATATTTATATAGCTGGTAAATCTGATAACTGCCTAGAAAATTATAGGAAGACATTTATGAGCCCAGGTATTTTTTAGCATGATCTAGGGATGATTTGACACTAGACTGCATGGTTAGTTGGCATTAGATTGGCATTTGAACCGTTTTAAAAATCGGCGGACCGGTTTTAAGGAAAACTGAGTCTTAAAAATAGTTTGGAATTATTGTGAGCTTCCAGAGAGTTTGAGTGGGTTCATGATGCATATGTTCTCGTGCCGGGGGGCCGAGTGGATTTTTAGAGTTCTGTGGGATGAGTTTCTAGTGTCAGGTGAGTTGAGATCCCTGGCGGGATTATTCTAGATCATGGGTTGGTATATTCCGATTTGTTAGTGGAGATGGTTCTCCGACTTGGTTTTGAGAGGTTGGGCTCTGGCAGATTGAGTCGTGGAGGTTTCCCGACTTAGCCATGGGATGTGCATTATCAGATTGAGTCGTCGAGGGTTCTCCGACATAGCTATGAGAGGGTTTGGCATTCACTGATCCAGTCGTGGAGGGTTCCCGACTGTGTTGTGCTATCTGGGTTTTGGGTATCCGATCTGTTTGATCGTGGATTATAGCCTGCATGTACCATTATGAGACAGTTGAGACGGACTAGATACTAGAGCTCGGTGGGGCCGCTCCTCTCGAGTACGCTCCGGATGCGTGATGATGATTGAGATAGACAGACTAGGACGCCCCACGGGGGTGGGCAGGAGCGTTCCTAGTAGTCAGTAGGACGCCCCACGGGGGTGGGCAGGTGCGTTCGTAGTAGTCAGCTTAGGACGCCCCACGAGGAATGGGCAGGTGCGTTCATAGTAGTCAGTAGGTCGCCCCACATGGAGTGGGCAGGTGCGTTCCTAGACGACCGGCGCGGGCTTGACTGAGCCAGTTTTGGGCCAGTCATTGAGATTTGGGTTTTGAGATCACCTCGTGTGCGAGTGGTGCATAGCTTGCTCTTAGATGAGTTTCCTTTGAGCATGATACATGAGGCATCTAGTAGTGTGAGTGTATGCATAACAGGTTCATAGTAGAGGTTTCTTTGGGCATGATATGGTGACATATTAGCTCTAGCTCATTTCCTGCTTTCATTATTTATCTATCTGCTTACCTATCTCTTGTGCCTATAGTAGACTTAGTGGGCATATCGTGGATATTGGTGAAGGTACCCACTGGGATCTACCTTCTGTAGTAGATCTCACACCCGCTGCGGTGACAGGTTCCTGAGATAGCTGTTCCGGCTTGGTTCGCGCGGAGACAGCTGATCGAGGTGAGGACGTGGCTGTTTAGTTCCTTACCAGCTTTGAGAGTCAGAGGTAGATGTACTCTGTATTATTTTTATGTTTCCACTTTTGTACTGGACAGTCTGAGTGTTTGGTGAGGCTTGTATCTTTTTAGTTGAGAGACTGTGTATATTGAGGATTTGTGTATTAGTGGAGATTATACTTTTGCAGATGTTCAGTATTTATTCTATAGCTTTTTGTTTTTGTTCTATTTCAGCTCTGATACATGTATTAGCTATAGATCTGACTTGCACGGTAGACGCTTCATCTGTGCGGTAGTTTTCGTACAGATGGCAGATCTGTTGGCGAGCCCAGGTCGCAGTTTCGACCCCGGGGCGTGACATGCTCTATGGGTCATTTATAAGCTTCCCATATATTTGCATGTGGACCATAATGAGTAGAATCTGACCTTCCATTGTTGCACCCAAGATAGTCGCAAAAAGGGTTTTCTGGCCAACCACCGCACGGGGCCGCCGTGTAGAGTACGGGATTTACATCGAGCTCCGACTCCGCAGGTAATTACAGAAAAACTTAAAAATTCTTGGAACATATGTATTTTATATTTACAGCGGGGTTCGAGTGGTTTCAGACAGTGGCGGAAGCTTCCGGGGCGAAAAGTGAGTCGGCGGCGCGAGTTGGAAGCTTTCTGCAGGGTTTCTAGTGCGGCTGGAGTATGGTGTTCCGGAACTGGAGGCTGTGTTCCGGAACAAGCCAATGTGTTCCGGAACACAGCATGGTGTTCCGGAACAGGGCCTGGTGTTCCAAAACAGGCTTGTTAGTTCCGGAACACAGGCAGCAGGATGCATTTTTTTTAGTGCTGACTTGGCATTTTGGAGGGGTATTGAGGTAATTTCACCATCCCTTTGTGTTAACCCTACTTTTGGTCTATATATACAACCTTTCACTCTGTTATCTTCTCCACTATGACCTAAGGCAAAGAAAGAAGAAAGGAAGGAAGAGAAGGAGAAGAAGTTGAGAGGGAGCTGGAGCTTGGTATTTTTGGGTTCCTGCAGCTTGGGGTTGAGCCAGCAGCGCGCGCGCCTCGAGCTTCACTTGAGGTAAGTTGTCAGATATTTTGGGTTGAGCTGAGATTTTTAGTTTATGGTTTTGGAGTGAATTTTGAGTTGTGATTGCTTGTTCTTTCTCTTCTTCTCTTGCTTGCTGTTGGATGCATCCTTGGATGGCTTGGTGGTTACTGTGCTATGCCGCAACAGCATGCATGCAGGGTGCATGCACGTGAGCCTTGGAAGCTGACTGTGAGGGAACTGAGTGGCTCAAGGAGGTTGTAGAGGACTAGAGTTTGCTGGGTGAGTTTTCGGGAATTTTTCGGGATGCGCGTCAGTGTGTGCGCTCGCGGCGCAGTTTCGGATTTTCGTCAGATAGTGGGTTCGGCACATCCCCGACTTCGGCTTGCCTACGGAAAGCTTTCTAGGTGGGTTAAAAATCTTCCAAATTGTACGGAATGTTTTCTAATGCTTCTATAGTCATTTTGATCATGTCTAGTGTGTTATTTTTACTGTTGGTAAATCTGATAGTTGCCTAGAAAATTCCAGAAAATTCGGTAAAGCCCCATATTATTTTTAGTATACTCCTATTACTGCAAGACACTAGTTTGCATGGTTAGGAAGCTTTATTCTTGCACCGGAATTGAAATAAAAATTAATAAGTCCGTTTTAAGGAAAAAAAAATCGGCAATTTAAAGGTAATTTTTATAATTATGGGACCTTCAGTGAGATGGCATGATTCCAGGGTGCATGTGACCTCGTGCCTGGGGGCCGAGGGATTTTGTTTGGTTAATGGATGATTCTACTAGTGTCCTGAGGATTAGTGATGGCTTATCAGATTGAGTCGGGAGGGTTCACCGACCTAGACATGAGTTGTGGTTTGGGCATTTGAGTTTCAATCTGTTTGATCGAGGATTAGAGCCTGTAGGCGCCACTTTCTGACAGTTGTGATACCTTGAGCTCGGTAGGGTCGCTCCCCTCGAGTACGCTCCGGATGCGTAGAGATGATTGAGATGATTAGACTAGGACACCCCACGTGGAGTGGGCAGGTGCGTTCCTAGCAGTCAGTAGGATGCCCCACGTGGAGTGGGCAGGTGCGTTCCTAGCGGTCAGTAGGACGCCCCACGTGGAGTGGGTAGGTGCGTTCCTAGACCATTGGCGCAGGCCTGACTGGACCCGTTAGGGCAGTCATAGAGATTGGGTGCCATGAGCGGGTGGTTACATGATATGTTCATAGATGGTTTCCTTTGAGCATTATATTGAGGCATGTAGTGGTAGTTTATTTTCCTGTTTGCATTTTATCTATCTACATATCTATCTGTTGCCTCCAGTAGACTTAGTGGGCATACCGTGGACTTTGGTGACGATACCCACTGAGAGCTACCTTTTGCAGTAGTTCTCACACCCGCTGTGGTGACAGGTTTTCCTGAGGCGGCTACTCCGGGATCAGCTCGTGCGGAGTCATCAGACCGAGGTAAGGGCGTGGCCGACTAGTTGCTTACCCGAGTCTGTAGAGTCGGTGATAGAGTCGCCCTGTATTTTTATTTCCCACTTTTGTACTAGTTTGGATATTGTACTTATGTCAGATACTGGAGTATGTATTTTGGACTTTGGTTTTATAGAGATTTTGTTGTTCAGTCTTACTTCTCATTGTAGTTCTTTTCTGCTCTGATATCTGTATAGCTTTAGACTCTTTTGCAGGTAGACACTTTGTCTGTGCGGGAAATCCCGTGCAGGCGGCGGATCTGTTGGCGAGCCCGAGTCGCAGTTTCGACCGCGGGGCGTGACACGCCGGGTTTGGGTCTGGGTGGTGACCGTACACCTCTGGGAACCCCACTTGATTGCTGCTTGCCTCTGGTTGAAGCTTGAACCCGAGCATACCTAGCCTCGGCCAAGCCGAGCTCTAGCAAAGGTGCAACTCGGCCACCTTGCTCCGGCGATCTCTCCAGTGGGTCTGCGACGCTCCAAAGGTGAGCCCTCGACTCTGTAGATCTTAGTGATCATGATGCTCATGCTAACTATTGATTTAATTGAGTAGTTAGTTTGATGTAGTAATTTAAGCTCTAGTCGATTGGTAATTATGGACCCGATTGTGTTTTCGGGCTTCGTGTCAACTCCAAACAGTGAGCACGGCTTTAGTTAGGTCGAGACCTATCTACTGGTACCTTCGGTTCATGTTAGAACCCCTCGGGTATTTTTAACGAGTCGAAATATGTGTTTTTTGAGTATAATTATGCGATTTTAGAAAACCCTGGGGACTTAGATGCAAATGTAACTTCATGGGCTATCTCGGGCAGCATTTACATGATCTCTAAACTTTTCGGTAGAGGTCCGTTGGTCTTCATCGAGCGGGAATCTGTAACGAACTGTAAATTGGCGAAATCGTCGGTTTAACAGCTTTCGACGCGAGTTTCGCGTATTTCAAAATAGTGAAACAGTTAGTAGATGTTATTATCTATCCCTGGTTATTCTCGACGCTGTCATGGCTGGTCCAGTGGCTTTCGTTTTGCGTCGGTGACTTCCGGTGCCAAATTGGCCCTTCCGGAAGTGTTGAGGTAGTTATGGCCCCGATCGAGCATCGATTCTAGCAAAGTGGCTTTTGGCAGCCTGGATATCTTATATAAGTCATTTTAGATCAGCATATGAAGTTTCATCGCGATTGGAGACTGGTAGACTCTTTTCGGGCCATAATAGGTTGTTTAGTGGATTTCCATAAAAATTACAATAAAGTCGAGACTTGACAAATTCATCGTTTAAATATTCAGTCTACGGTATTGTTGTTATGATTATGTAGTGTCGATGGGATGGGTATGAGTGAGTCTATTACTAATACGAGTTATTGTTCAGGGCCCAGCAGTTCGGCACTAGCACCCCAGTAGTTCTGCAGGCTTCGGGACTGCCTACACCGAGGTGGGTTTTCTTCGGTCCGGGCTTTATCTCTTCGGCCCTCTGGGGTACCTTAGTTGGTTGGACCCCTGTCTTTTTTGCTAGCCCAGATTATATCCCTGAGCCCTTGCTAGTTGATTGTTTATTCCAGCTTATACTTATACTTTAGTATAACTATTGCATATGGACATTTGCCATGTCTGATTGGATATTAAGTTTGATTAGTTTATACCTGATCATTTATCATGCTTTGCTTATATCTAGACATATGCCATGTGTATGAGTAGCCATTCACATATTCAGTTAGCCAGTGCATCCTGCATCCATTATTTTATAGGTTTGAGATACATGCATCCATTTTCAGCTCAGTGCCGATTGTCCGGTCTGTGGATCGTGAGTATAGAGCATCAGCATCAGCATCATCGTCAGTCACGTACACCGATGGTCTGGCCACCATCATGGTGTTCTTTACCGGTAGAGGGTCCAGTCGACCCGTGAGCATCCCCTTTGTCGTACTACTGGGTACTGGGAGCCCTTTCGGCTGTGATGCGGGATATGGGGTAACTCTCGGCTGTACCTTTGGGTACGAGGAACCCCTCAGCTATATCCATGGCACAGGGTTGCTGTCAGTTTTGCTAGGTGATTCCAGTGTGGTTGGGTTCTGCTATGAGATCATCGCCTGAGGTCCAGCGACCAAAATGGCAGCATCGGTTGGGAACATTGGCATTTATTATATATCTGTTTGCATGATGATAGCTCTTTATATTTCCGCATGTTTAGCCCTATGTGCTATACCCATATACATGTTTAGCCTTGTATTGTTGTACCCATATACATGCTTAACCATGTTTACAGTTATCTGATTCTATACCTGCCTTACCTACTGATCTTTTACTATCCGCTAGTTATTGTATGCCAGTAGGTACGATTAGCTATTTCTCGGCCCGTCATACCCACTGGGATACACTGTCGATGTATCTCACACCCCCTGGGTGACCATTTTTCAGGTCGTTCGGGTGCTGCGATGTCGGGATGCGTTGGTGAGGCTGTTGCGATAGTGCTGACCCTTATGTCACCAGTTTACTTTATCTTTCACATTTATGTTTTAAAATATTGTAAAATGATTGATGTTGTATGTGTAGTTTAGACTACTCTGGTATTGGTTGTAAGTGCTTAGCCGTGCATGTATAGGAAAGGCTCTGTCCATGTTGTAGGGTACTGGAGCGTCGGGCAGCGTGCCGACTTCGCGTGATAGCCTGGTATAGTGAAAGCACCCACAACAGGTTCTGTTTGTATTTACAGAGGGGTTCGGGTGATTTCGAAGCGTCGGAGAAGCCGTTTGAAGGAAAAGTGAGTTGGATGTCGTGCGGTGATTTGAGGGTGGAGCATTGTTTCTTTGGATGTGTTTGTTGAGAGTTGACCGCGAGGGGCATGTGTACTTTATTTTTACAGTGGTGTTCGTGAAGCTTCGGAGTGATGCGGAGGTCCCGAGGAGAGAAAGTGAGTTGACGGTGCAGATTGGAGAGCTTCAGGCTGGATTTTTGGGGTTTTGGTGGCTGGGTTCCGGAACCAAAGGCTGGTTCCGGAACTAGCCACTTGGTTCCGGAACAGGCCATTTGGTTCCAGAACCAAGGGGGAGGTACCGGTACCCATATGCAGGTACCGGTACCCAGTCACAGGAAAGGCCCAATTTGAGCTCGGACTTGCACAGTGGAAGGGCACTTCGGACATTCACTGTTCCAACCACCCTGGGTATGTTTTATACACCTCGATACCTAGTCCCTCACCCACCCTTCATCTTATCTCCTCCACCTTTTATCCTCGCTGCCAGAGAAGAAGAAGAGGAAGTAGAAGAAGAAAGGAAGGTGCAGATGTGTGTGCTGCTTGGTGGGAGTTGGCAGTGAGCAACCTGTGTGCGCACGAGAAGCGTCATTCGAGGTAAGTTATACGATTGTGAATATGGTTTTTGGAGTATCAGTTTCCATCTTGGATTTTATTGATAGAATTGATTGGATTTTGAGCTGATTTTTCCATCCTTGCTCTCCCTGTGCTCTCGGGTTGCAAGCAGACCTTGGTGTTACTGTGCAAATCCGAGGTTTTGCATGCTTGCATGCATGCGTGTGGGGGGCTTCTTTGAGCTGAGCAGAAGTGTGCTGGGACTCTGGGGAGTGTGTTAGAAGATTGATTGGAGCTCCGTGGATTTTTCCGGGACGCGCGACAGTGCGCGCGCGCGCACGTGGCGCAGTGCAGTTTTTCGCCTGTTTGGGACTCGGCCCTTCTCCCACATCGGCACGGCCTTTGGAAAGCATTTGAGGTGGGTTAGATTCTCTTCAAAAATTACGGAATGCCCTCTAATGCTTCAGTATGCACTTTGATCATGTCAAAACTGTATATTTTAGCTGTTAAACAATCTGATAGTTGCCTAGAAAATTACACAAAAATTATCTGAACCCCGGAATATTTTTAGTAGACTTTTGATACTATATGACACTAGACTGCATGCTTAGTTGGCCTCATTTAAGCACCTGAACCGTTTTAAAAATCCGGAAGCCCGTTTTATTGAAAAATTGACTTTTAAAAATGGTTTTAAAATTTCTGAGGTTTCTAGAGATGTGGCATGGGTTCGGGGTGCATGTTCTCTCGTGCCGGGGGGCCGAGGAGATATTTATTGATTATTAGAGCTATTATTTGATTGTTAGAGATTTATTAGTGTCGTTGGGGGTTCTATGTGAGCACTTCAGATTGAGTCGTGGAGTTTACTCCAACCTTGACATGAGTGTGAGTCGTCTGTTCACTGTGTTTCCGATCTATTTGATCGTGGATTATAGCCTGCTGAGACTGAGGTTTTATGCCAGTTGTGAGATACTTGAGTTCGAGGGGTCGTTCCCCGCGAGCTATGCTCCGAATGCGATGATGATACCGAGCCTGACGAGGCCGCGATGTGGTTACTGAGATAGTCCTTTAGGGACACCCTGTTGGGTTATGTATAATATGGATCTAAATAGGGGAAAAAACACCTAGAGGGGGGTGAATAGGTGTAAACCATAAACACTCAAAAAATCAGTGCGCAATAAAACCCAATGCGGAAATAAAAACAACACGCAAGATTTTTACGTGGAAAAACTCCAAACCGGAGTAAAAAACTACGGGACCGATAAAACGGTGAAATCCACTAGAATTATAACACGTACAAAGGTGATATACCGTACTCACAGACGACTCAACCTTTTTCCATACGCTCCTAGTTGATCTTCTCCGCCCGCTCCGCAACGCTTCTCGAATCCACGATCTGCGTCCAACGCCGAATCCACGGCGTCCAACGTCGAATCCACGACGTCCGACCGAATCCACGGTCTTCACCCAGTAGCACGCTTCGAATCTACGAACGTACCTCGCTCCGAATCCACGAGAGCGGTTGCACCTTGAATCCACAAGGCCACGCGAGTCCACGCGCCGATTTTGGGAAAATCGTTGTTTTTTGGGTGGTGATGATCCGCCGAATACTTAGATTAGAAATAGATCGGAAATACCATCTAAGTATTCATTAATTTGATTCTACTCAAAATCTGAGTTTGGAAAACCTAGAATCAAATTAATAATATAGATGAAGAAACATAGAATTAAATCTAGTGTTTCCTTTCTTCTCTATATGTGGATTTTTCTATTTCGGTCGTATTTTTCGCATACCCTAAAAGATGAATCATAGGGTCTATTTATAGGTTAGAAACCATTGGAAGAAGATAAGCATAAAAAACTAAACAATTCTGGAATTTTACAGGATGACAGTCCGGACTGGAATTGACGGTCCGGACTGCTTCAGCGAAACAGACTTTTTCCAGAAAAGACGACATTCGGGGTCCGGACTGCAATCCACGGTCCGGACTGTTCATGCAATTTCAACAATTCCACGTTCGGGGTCCGGACTGAAATTTCCAAGGTCCGGACTGGAATTGCACATGAACAAACCTACGTTCGGGGTCCGGACTGAGATCCACGGTCCGGACTCTGAACATGTAAAATGCCCAGTTTTTGATTTTTATGCAATCAAAAATTCATCAAGTGTTTCTACACTATACTAAGTATTTGGATCATCAAAATTCTTTAGTAAAACGTACCTGATCCATTTGAATTCTTCTTTCTTGAGATTGAGGTAAATGATCCAACTTTTTCATCTTCAATCTTCAAGACTTAACCGATTTCACGAAATACGCCAACTCAAATTCCGTAACAATCTCCCCCTTTGGCGGTTTCGTGACAAAACACAAATCCACTCAAGAAAATTCAAAAATATATTTTTGTTGATATCACCATACAACAAAAATTTACATTGGAGATCCAAATAAAGATAAATACATGAGTTAAACTCCTAAAACAGACTCTAGACTTAGACATTTGTAATCTCTGCAAAAGAAATCATTCTTGACACAAAAGATCGTTAGTAACCTCAAGAATTTTCAACAATCAAAACCAAACACAGAGATAGAGTTTATACTCATCATGACATTTGCAAATTCAGATATGTATGAAAATCACAATAAAAAATCGACATATCTTCTAAACAATACAAATCCAAATGTCACAGAAAGGTTAGTCAACAAGCAACTTGTTAGTTATATTACATGCCCAAATAGTTAGTCGAATAGTTAGCGGAGGCATGCATCAAAACACATATAAAACCAAAGTTGAAAGTTATACTTACCTTAGTTTCATGTTTTCACACAATGTTCATGTTCAAAGTCCTCTTTCTACTCTGAGTATTTCTACTCTGAGTTCTCTTCTCTTTCTACTCTCTCCCCCTTTTTGTCACAAAATCAAGCCAAAAATTACAAAAACGGAGAGGTGAAAAGTACTAAACCAAGAAAAGTCAGAGACCTAAACAAAGATAAGCTGGAAACTAAGCCTGCACAACAAAACGATATGTTAGAAAGAAGTTCACTTGTCAGATTCTGAGCCGTCTGAGCTACTGCAGTCCAGTTTGCGTAAAATCCCTTTAAGCATCTTTGATAATTTGGAGGAGTCCTTTTTCATTTTGTGAATGTCAGCCGACATTCTTTCATGAGCTTCAGACATTCTCCTTTGTGCTAGTTGCATGGACAGTATATCAGCTTTTGTGGTGATTGTCTTGATGGTAGAAGACAATTGTATGGATGCTGAAGGTGTATGCTTAGATTCTCTAGGCAGAGAGCGTGCTCCGGCGAGTGGTTCATTGATGTGAATTCCTCTGCCTCTCGAATTCTTGCTCCTTGTGGGATGTTTGGTTGTTGAGGAAGACGTTATCAGCTTCTTTTCCTCTAGATAGAACCTATCTTCGTCATCCACCGCCTGTTTTGATTCTTTACAAAATATTTCCCAGTCTTCTTCATCCTCTGATTCTGACTCAGCTTGAGGAACAGTGTTTATCTTCTCCTGACTTGCTTCAGCTTGTTCCTTTTTGACAGATGCTCGAGTTCCCACTAATGCTACAATGAGCGCAATAATCCAAGCGAAAACCATTTTGCTACTCGTGCTCAGATAATAGAATAGCCTGTGAGCAATACTCAAGAACACGAAAAATTGTTTATTTTCAAAAATTTGAAAATTATACCTAAACAATCATTATCGTGTAGAGAGACTAGGGATCAAATTAGTTTTGCAAAAAGAATTTTAAAAATAGATCAATCCCATGATTTTCAAAAATTCTCAAAATATGCCCTAAAACCGAAATCTTTGAAATCAAAGCCCAAAAATTCGTTTATCATGAGAATACCTAGCATATAGTCAAAACTAATGTTCCCGGAGTTCTTATTTCAAAAGAAGTTTGATAAAAAACCATCCACAAACGAAAAAGATATGAGATTTTCATCACGTTTTGAGAGAAAATATGAAAAACTGTGAAAAAACGAGATTTTGATCAAGATAACTTACTTTGAAGTGAAGAGAATGAGTTTAGAGGGCTCCAAGATCCTTGCTTTTTAGAGAGAGAAAGTTTGGAGGCTTAGAAACGAAAGCTTGTGATGAAATAAAATCAAAATCCTCTTTGTTTCATATAAACCCTAGCCGCGGTCCGGACTGCCTGAAGAGTCCAGTCCGGATCGGCTACCCGCAGGATTTTCCTGCGTTCGGGGTCCGGATCAGCTTGTCCAGTCCGGACCGGCTCCAAACTTTTTCCTTCAGAAAAATTCAGAAAAATTTCAGAAATTCCAGAAGAAGATTGTAAGCACTTTTGTGTATCAACTTTAAATAAAAATTATCGTTTCATACAACAAGAAATAGATTATGCCAAATCTATCAAAAATATTCAAATAACGAAACGAAAATTTATAAAAATTAAATCCCTTAAAGTTGAACAACTTCAATTACATCTAACATGATCTTATGAGTAATGCCTTTATCAAATCATCAATTTGGTAAAGAAAATGAAATACCAAGATCAATAGATATTTGAAATCCCACATAAGTTAGATAATATATCTAGTCAATTTATTGTAAGGAGTGGCTCTATGAGCATCTTTTCAATAAAAATCCCACCTTATACCAACCTTGGAATTTGACAGAGTCAAGTATTCTAAAAAGCATTTTATCTAGACAACTTGAAGAACCATGCTTTGTATACATGTGGTAGCTGCACACAGTACTCGGACGACCGAGGTGGTAGCTCTTTCCTCCATGTGGTGGTAGTTTTCACACTCCTCATTGGGATGTAACTCTTTCCACATCTTTTGAGCATAATATTTTTTTCTTGACTCCCCCTCAATTGGCTATCAATTATTTAAGATATAAAGAACTCAACCAAAGATTGATCTCGATTTCATACTCGACTAAATAGTCAAATAAGATAAAAACTATACCAAGAGATCATTGAGAGAGAAATTGACTTTGATCACTTTAAGAAATGACTTAATTGACATAAATGATCATTGCATCAACTGAAATATTATGATATCTAAAGCATAATAAATTTCTAAACATATAAAAGGATGCAGTAAAAGTCAATATAACTAATGCTCAATTAATGTTCTATGTACAAGCATAGTTAAAGAAAAAAAACATAAAAAGAAAACCTAACCTAAGGATTGGTTTCAAAAAGAAATTATTTCAAGGAAAGCATTCCAATTGCCTTACGCAAATGAACAAAACGTTTTTGATCCAAAGGTTTTGTTAAAATGTCAGCTAATTGATCTTCAGTTGAAATATATGAAAGTTGAAGAATATTTGATTCAACTAGCTCTCTAAGAAAATGATATCTAAGTTCAATGTGTTTTGTTCTTGAGTGCAACACAGGTTTTTTGGAAATGTTTATAGCACTGGTGTTGTCACAGAGAATCGTTACCGAAGTTGCTGAAATTCGGAAGTCGCTCAACACACTTTTCATCCAAATGAGTTGGGTTGAACAACTACCCGCTGAGATATATTCCGC
Organism: Tillandsia leiboldiana; assembly: GCA_029204045.2. Taxonomy (NCBI): domain Eukaryota; kingdom Viridiplantae; phylum Streptophyta; class Magnoliopsida; order Poales; family Bromeliaceae; genus Tillandsia; species Tillandsia leiboldiana. The sequence continues at coordinate 5,972,355 of CM055062.1, forward strand.
TTCGGCAGTCGAGAGTGCAATGCAGTTTTGCTTTTTACTATGCCACGCAACAAGGCAATGGCCAAGATAAAAACATGCACCACTCGTACTCTTCCGATCATCCACTGATCCTGCCCAATCGGCATCTGAGTATCCCACAATATCTAGACTTGTTCCCATAGGATACCAAATTCCGAAATTTATTGTCCCTTTGATGTACCGGATGATCCGTTTCACCGCTTTCAGGTGAACCTCCTTTGGTGCTGATTGATATCTCGCGCAAATCCCAACACTAAAGGATATGTCCGGGCGACTAGCCGTGAGGTAAAGTAGACTTCCAATCATTCTGCGATAGAGTTTCTCGTCTACATTCTCACTAAGAGATTCACTTCCTAATCCCTTATTGCTAGTTCCCATTGGAGTCGGAAAATCTTTAGAATTTTCTAAACCAAACTTTTTGACCAACTCCATTGCATACTTGGATTGACACAGATGGATGCCATCGTCACTTTGTTTCACTTGTAATCCAAGAAAATATGTCAGTTCGCCCATCATGGACATCTCAAATTCGCTTTCCATGGTTTCAGCGAATCTAGAAGCATCATTATCTCTTGTTGCACCAAATACGATGTCATCGACATAGATTTGTGCTACAATGAAGTTATTTTGATAATGCTTCACAAAGAGAGTCCTGTCTGCTCCCCCTCGAGTATAGCCCTTCTCCAAAAGGTGCTTCGTTAACCTTTCGTACCATGCTCGCGGTGCTTGTTTTAGACCGTAAAGAGCCTTTTTCAAATGAAAAACATGGTTAGGTAGTTTAAGGTCTTCAAAACCTTTCGGTTGAGCCACATAAACTTTCTCATTTAAAAATGCGCTCTTAACGTCCATTTGAAAGAGTTTTATTTTAAAATGACAAGCAATTGCAAATAGGATACGAATGGACTCGAGTCTAGCTACAGGGGCGAAAGTTTCATCAAAGTCTATACCTTCTATTTGAGAGTAGCCTTGAGCAACTAAACGTGCTTTGTTCCTAATGATGGTACCTTCCTCATTTTTCTTGTTCTTGAAAATCTATTTAGTACCAATCACATTGTGTTGCTTCGGAGGCGTCGTTAATTCCCAGACTTTGTTCCGTTCAAACTGATGGAGCTCTTCCTGCATTGCTTCAATCCAGTAGTCATCCTGAAGAGCTTCATCGACGTTCTTTGGTTCGATTAAGAAAACGTAACAAGCGAATCCACAAACCAACTGTCTCCGAGTCCTGACTCCTTCTTGTGGGTCTCCAATAATGTTAGATTCCGGATGATCCTTGGAGATGCGGAATGTTTGAGGTAACGGAGTACTCGGAGGTACATGAGATGATTCCTTTGCGTACCCAAACCTTTCGAGTTTTGGTGTACGTCGGAAATGATTGTGAAGTTGATACCTTTGGTGAAAGCGTCTTGATTGATCCATCGCTTTTCCTTGACGTCGTCGTCTTGTTTGATGAACTACCGATGTTCTTTCCTTTTGAAAGATCCTTCTTTGATTTACGGGAAATGAACTCATTGGTAGTAGTTGCAAGATGTGCTTGATTTGATCTTTGCGCTCCATTCTTGCAATTTCTTCTTATGTGCACTGCATAACCACAACGAAAACATACCTTTGTTCTAGACGATCCCGAAGAGGGGGAAGTAGGTTTGTTGTCGTCGTTTGTCGTCAATTCCGGTGTCGGAGGAAGAGATACCGACTGGGGCACAAAGACTGTCCCACTCGGACTAGGAATGTCTCCAGTTTGAGTGTATCCGAGGCCGAACCGATTTGTTTGACCAGAAGAAAATTGCTTTAGATCATCCTTGAGTTGGAAAATGGTCTTCGTCATTTCTAATTTTTCCTGTCGAGCCTCGCCGTAGAGCTTCAAGAAGTAATTCGCTTTGTTCACCATATCTACATAATTCTTCTCGAATTGCTCATTGGACTCTTGAAGGGAAACATTTACTTTAATCAGATTATCCCTTTCCACTTCAAGAGCGTTTGAGAGAGAAGATGCCCTTTTTGCTTCTTCTTCGAGATCCTGCAATCTCCCTCTCAAACTCTTGTTTTGCTTTGCCAGTTTCTTTGAATCCCTCAAAAGCTTATGGTAGGCAAGAGCAAAGTCTTCACCTTCCGAATTATCCGATTCATCGTCCGTTGCAATCTTTTCAACAGTGGGGTTGGACAGTGAGTCGGATGTACTTGCCATTTAGCACATGAATCGTGAAGATGTGGACGCGTGGAATGCCGTTGCGTTGTTCTCTTCATCACTGGAAGATGACTCATTTGACGTTGAGGTGTCATCCCAAGTGACGGCTTGCATCGCCTTCTTCTTGGACGGATTCTTATTTGGACACTCCGTTGAGATATGACCGTATCCTCGGCACTTGAAGCATTGGACTTGTCCTTCTGAGCTTTTCCTATCCTTTGAAAAACTTTCTTGCTTTCTTGACTTTTGGCTTGAAAAACCTTTGCCCTTTTTCCACTTTCCGGAGGATGAATTTTTACTTGAATTACCCCTTCGAAGTTTCGGCGAAAATTTCTTGTTAAGAGAGCATGCTGCTTCTCAAGGTCCTCCATAGATAGGTTCTCGTCATCGTCTGAGGAGGATGAATCCGCGTCTTCTTCTTTTGTTGTTTTCAACGCAAAACCTGAAGACTTAGAAGAGGATGCTTTTCCAGAAGAATAATTAGTAGGAAATGTCATTTCATATGTTTGTAAAGAACCAACTAATTCTTCTACACGGATTTCGTCCGGGTGTTTAATAGTTTCAATGGCCGTAACCTTGGATCGAAATCTTTCAGGAAGAGTTCTTAAAATTTTTCTTACAATTTTAAATTCTGGAATTTTCTCTCCCAAGTTAGCACATGTGTTTACGATGTCTTGCAATCGTGTATAGTAGTCTGTGAAAGATTCATTTTCTGCCATGAAAATAGAGTCAAACTTGCTCGTAAGCATTTGCAGTTTTTGAATCTTCACAAGGTTAGTTCCCTCATGTGTAACTTGAAGAACATCCCAGATTTCTTTCGCGGTCTCACATGCCAAGACGCGAGAGAATTCAGTTTGTGACAAGGCATTAAATAAAGCATTAATTCCTTTGCCATTGTAAGAAGATAAATCAATTTCTTCCTTGGTCCATTTCGACCTAGGTTTCATGGTGCGAACATCAGCAATAATTTCAGTTGGATTAGACCATCCTAATTCAATTGATTGCCACACCCGTTCGTCGATGGAAATTAAAAAGGCTTTCATCCGTACTTTCCAGTAGGCATAATTTGTTCCATCGAATAACGGAGGTCTGTTGATGTTTCCACCTTCAACCATTGTTTACAACCATATTCCCGCTCCGATACCACTTGTTGGGTTATGTATAATATGGATCTAAATAGGAGAAAAAACACCTAGAGGGGGGTGAATAGGTGTAAACCATAAACACTCAAAAAATTATTGCGCAATAAAATCCAATGCGGAAATAAAAATAACACGCAAGATTTTTACGTGGAAAAACTCCAAACCGGAGTAAAAAATCACGGGACCGATAACACGGTGAAATCCACTAGAATTATAACACGTACAAAGGTGATATACCGTACTCACAGACGACTCAACCTTTTTCCATACGCTCCTAGTTGATCTTCTCCGCTCGCTCCGCAACGCTTCTCGAATCCACGATCTGCGTCCAGCGCCGAATCCACGGCGTCCAACGTCGAATCCACGACGTCCGACCGAATCCACGGTCTTCACCCAGTAGCATGCTTCGAATCCACTATACTATACTAAGTATTTGGATCATCAAAATTCTTTAGTAAAACGTACCTGATCCATTTGAATTCTTCTTTCTTGAGATTGAGGTAATTGATCCAACTTTTTCATCTTCAATCTTCAAGACTTAACCGATTTCACGAAATACGCCAACTCAAATTCCGTAACACACCCTACGTAAGACCAAGCCCTGTTTGGGCATGAGTGGCAGTAGATGAGCGCAGGCTTGACTGGTCCAAAGAGGGACAGTCATTGAGATTGGGTGATATGTGTGAGTGAGTTCATTGCATGTTCATAGATGAGCATTTCTTCGAGCATATGTAAGGCATATAGCTGTAGATTTACCAGCTTTCCATATCTATCTATTTATCTATTTGTTTACCTTACTTGTGCCTCTGGTAGACTTAGTGGGCATACCGTGTGCTTTGAGGACGGTACCCACTGAGAATTACCTTCTACAGTAGTTCTCACACCCGCTATGGTGCAGGTTTTCCTGAGGCGGCCGTTCCGACCCCTTCCCGTGCGGAGTCTTCAGATCGAGGTAAGGGCGTGGCCGGCTAGTCGCTTACCCGGGTCTGTATAGTTTAGATGTAGCTGTACCCTTTTGAGTTTCCACTTTTGTAGAGTGAGGCTGAGAGAGAGTTGTGTTTATGTTACTTCCTTAGCTACCAGACTTTGTATTTTGGATTTTATTTCTGTGTGTGGATGCTTAGTTTTATGTTTCTTAGCATCTTTGTTATCTTCAGCTCTGATATCTGTTTAGCTATAGACTTCTTTTTGTAGGGTAGACGCTTCGTCTGTACGGCAGTTTCCATACAGATGGCGGATCTGTTAGCGAGCCTGGGTCGCAGTTTCGACCCCGGGGCGTGACAGATTAGAGTGGTATCAGAGCCTAGGTTATTAGGTCATTGAGGACTTAGAGACCCTAGGCTATTTTGGTTGGACTGTAGGATGACTATCGAGAGAGACGTGATTTTAGCGATAGTCATGATTGAGTTGTAACTTCCCCAGGGGATTGGGGCGAGTAATTTTGCATGTTTATTCTCAAAAGGGGTCATGTCGGCTGCAGACGACATCACGCTTTAGAATGGGTAACATGTATAGACTCTCGTTTGATTGGGTTGAGCGATTCTTGGTCCTGATGTTTGGTTTTGATTGCAGGATCTGCGATGCCTCCGAGACGTCGAGCGACGACTAGGGCACATCCAGCCGCAGATGAGGAGCCCGAGCCGCGGGAGGCTGAGCATACCGAGCAGAGTGAGGTTCACGAGTTGCGGGCTCAGGTAGCCCAGTTGGCAGAGGCGACCAGGCGCCAAGGGGAAAACATGGAGCTCATGATGCGTATGATGGAGCAGAGAGCATCCCCTGCAGCGCCACCAGCAGTACCTCCGGTTGCGGCGTCATCGACCTCGACTCAGATTGCCCCACTGACAGCTGAGGAGTAGAGGGAGCTCACCGACAAGTTGGCTTATGTTAGCCAATTCCACCCTCCGCGGTTTTCAGGGCAGAGTTCGGAGCTGTGGGAAGTTGAGAACTGGATTGCGACAATAGAGAAGCTGTTTGAGAACCTCTTCATTAAGGAAGAACATCAGGTGCATTTGGGGGCGCACTATTTGGAGAAGGACGCCGAGACTTGGTGGCGTCGAGTCCGCCCAGTTGGACCACCGGGAGTTCAGTTGATGACTTGGCCAGAGTTTCGAGCTTTGCTACGCGGGGCCTATTTTCCCGATAGTGCAAAGCAGAAACTGGAAGGGGATCTTCGACGGTTGCAGCAGGTAGTCGGCCTCTTCAGGAGTACATTCGGGAGTTTCAGCGGATGCTGAACAGTGTGCCACATGTCGCCCCAGATGAGGCTCAGAAGGTAGATTTGTTTGAGAGAGGGCTTCACCAGGACATTTATCATCTTGTTCACTCGCATCGGTCACCGACTCTGGATGCAGCCATAGAGCGTGCTCGGTGGGTTTCCCGAGGGACAGTGATTATGTCATAGAGGGACGGGGCGCCAGGGACCAACTCCGGGGAGAAGCGCCCAGCACCGCAGGACATTGGGCAGTCGAGTAGACCGAGGCCCCCGAGACCGCCACAGTTCCAGCCTCGAGGCCGTGGGACACAGAGGAGACAGAGGCCTGGGGGTTACCGGCCCCCCAAACAGCAGCAGCCGCAGCAGCAGAGGCGTTCTGATCGATGTGTGATTTGCGGTGGGCCCCATGAACCCCAGCAGTGTGAGCAGCGTCTGGGCCGGTGTTATCATTGTGGGCAGCCGGGACACATAGCATGGACTTGCCCGAGAGCAGGGTCGTCAGCACCCTCGACTGCATCGACTCCTCCCTTGCCTTTGCAGGTAGTGGGTGTTACACCGAGTTTTAGCCAGGGGGATCGTGCCACCTCCTTGCGACAGCCAGAGAGACGACCACCTCCGAGCGGGCGAGTGTACGCCGCTCAGGTCGAGGATTCCACAGCAGCTGATCAGGTGGTAGCAGGTATTATCCGTATCTCCTCTACTCGTGCTCAAGCACTTTTTGACACTAGAGCATCGCATTCATTTATCAGTAGTACTTTTGCATCTTCGCATGGGTTTGAGATAGGGCCATTGACTCGTGTATTAGAGGTTCAGATTCCTGATCATGTGTTGCACGTAGATGAGTGTTGTTGGTCCTGCCCAGTGCAGTTAGGACCCTGGATTTTACCTATTGATTTGTTAGTCCTGCGTCAGCTCCAGGATTTTGATGTAGTTTTGGGTATGGATTGGTTGTCCCGGTACTATGGTACTATTGACTGTAGATTGAGGACAGTGACCCTTCGGGAGCCGGGTCAGGAGGAGTATGTCTATAGGGGATGTCAGAGTACGCTGTTTGTAGTGACAGTATCTTCCGCCAGAGCCCGACAGATGTTGAGTAGAGGTTGTGTTGCCTTTCTTGCGACTGTAGTAGAGGCGCCTACGGCGATGCCCGGACTCGAAGACATCCCTATTGTCTGCGAGTACCCGGATGTTTTTCCTTCAGAGTTATCTTCTATGCCGCCGGATCGAGAGGTAGAGTTTGTGATTGATGTAGTCCCTGGAACTACACCAATCTCTAAGGCGCCTTACAGGATGGCACCGGCAGAGTTGAGAGAGCTGAAAGCTCAGTTGCAAGATCTCTTGGATGGAGGGTTCATTAGACCTAGTGTTTCTCCGTGGGGAGCGCCGATTCTTTTTGTGAAAAAGAAAGACGGAACACTTAGATTGTGTGTGGATTATCGAGAGTTGAATAAAGTGACCGTTCGGAACAAGTATCCTCTCCCCAGGATTGATGATTTGTTTGATCAGCTTCAGGGAGCTACGGTCTTCTCAAAGATCGACCTTAAGTCCGGTTACCACCAACTTAAGGTGAGGGCCGAGGATGTGTCCAAGACAGCTTTCAGGACTCGGTATGGGCATTATGAGTTCACGGTGCTACCATTTGGATTGACTAATGCCCCAGCCGCTTTTATGGATCTGATGAACCGAGTGTTTCAGCCCTACTTAGATTGTTTTGTAGTGGTGTTCATTAATGACATTCTGGTATACTCCCGAAGTGACACTGAGCACGAGGAGTACTTGAGGATAGTGCTGCAGCTTCTGAGAGAGAAGAAGTTGTATGCCAAGTTGAAGAAGTGCGCTTTTTGGCTTCGGAAGGTTTCTTTTCAAGGCCACGTAGTTTCTGCCGCAGGAGTGGCAGTGGACCCGGCGAAGATTGATGCAGTTCGGGATTGGCCTAGACCTACGACGGTGACAGAGGTTCGCAGCTTCTTGGGCCTTGTAGGGTACTACCGTCGTTTTGTGGAAGGCTTTGCGAAGCTTTCTACTCCCCTCACTCGGTTCACAAGGAAGGGGACCAGGTTTGTGTGGACAGAGCAGTGTCAGCAGAGCTTCGAGGAGTTGAAGCAGAGGTTGATTACAGTGCCAGTCCTTTCATTACCAGTCATGGGAGAGGGATTCGTGATTTACAGTGATGCCTCCCACAGCGGCCTAGGATGTGTGTTGATGCAGCATGGTAGGGTAATTGTCTATGCTTCGCGCCAGCTAAAGGACTATGAGAAGAATTACCCTACGCATGATTTGGAGCTAGTCGCTGTTGTTTTTGCTTTGAAGCTTTGGCGACACTATCTTTATGGCGAGCGCTGTGAGATCTTCACCGACCACCAGAGTTTGAAGTACTTGTTCACTCAGAAGGAACTCAATTTGAGGCAACGCCGGTGGCTAGAGATGCTAAAGGATTATGATTTGAGCATACAGTATTATCCCGGCAAGGCCAACGTGGTCGCAGATGCCTTGAGCAGGCGAGCAGGGCAGTCTTTGAGCTTATTGATTACCCAGCAGATGCCACTGAGAGAGCAGTTGAGACGATTGGATATAGAGGTTGTGTCCCCTGGGGTTTCTGCAAGACTTATGTCTATGGTCTTGCAACCCACTCTGTTGGACAGGATTAGAGAGAAGCAGAGTGAGGACCCTGATTTTGTGAGGATTAGAGATCAGCTTCAGCATGGTCAGAGTGGGGACTTTTCTGTGGATTCAGCGGGAGTACTCAGGTACAGGGACCGCTTTTGTGTGCCCGTGGACTTAGAGATTTGAGAGCTGATTCTGAGGGAAGCTCGCTATACACCTTACACCCTCCATCCCGGGGGAACTAAGATGTATAGGGACCTGAGGGCACAGTTTTGGTGGCCTGGTATGAAGAGAGATATTGGAAGGTTTGTGGCCCATTGTCTAACTTGTCGGCAAGTTAAGGCTGAGCATCAAGTTCCAGCTGGCAAGTTGCAAAGCCTTCCAATACCTGAATGGAAATGGGATCGAGTGACTATGGACTTTATTGTTGGGTTACCGAGGTCACAGAGTGGAGCTGATGCTATTTGGGTGATTGTGGATCATTTGACCAAATCAGCCCACTTTCTGCCGATACAGTCTAGTTGGACATTGGAGAGACTGGCACAGTTGTATATAGAGGAGATCGTGAGACTGCATGGTATACCTGCATCGATTGTGTCGGATAGGGACCCGAGGTTCACTTCCCATTTCTGGAGGAGCCTACAGTCAGCCTTGGGGACCCAGCTTCATTTCAGCACTGCCTTTCACCCACAGACTGATGGACAGTCGGAGCGGACCATTCAGACTCTAGAGGATATGTTGAGAGCATGTGTCCTGAGCTTCAGTGGCAGTTGGGATCGACATTTGAGATTAGCCGAGTTCGCATATAACAATAGCTTCCAGGCGAGCATTCAGATGGCGCCCTACGAAGCATTGTACGGACGGAAATGTCGATCGCCTCTATTTTGGAGTGACGTGGGTGAAAGGAAGACCTTGGGGCCAGATTTTCTTGTAGAAGCCGAGGAAAAGGTCAGGATCATTCGGCGACATTTGGAGACCGCTCAGAGCCGTCAGAGGAGTTATGCAGATAAGAGGCGGCGAGACTTGGAGTTTTAGGTTGGAGACCATGTTTTTCTGAAAGTCACGCCATCTCGAGGAGTTCGCCGATTTGGAGTACGCGGAACGCTTAGTCCGCGGTTTATCGGGCCATTTGAGGTGCTAGAGCGCATTGGACCAGCTGCATACCGTGTTGCGCTACCGCCGCGGTTGGCAGGCACCCACGATGTGTTTCATGTATCCGCCTTGAGGAAGTATGTGTTTGATCCCTCGCACATATTGGACTTCACATCTTTGGAGTTGGATGAGGAGCTGCACTTTCAGGAGCGCCCGGTGCGGATTCTTGCTCGGGAGACGAGAGAATTGCGCAATCGGGTTATACCTTTTGTGAAGGTCTTATAGAGTCATCATGAGGAGCGAGAGGCCACATGGGAGCCTGAGGATGAGCTGAGAGTTTCATATCCCCATTTATTTGAGTCACCCTCCTGAGTTTGGATTTTTTGTGGTTTCGAGGACAAAACCTTTCAAAGGAGGGGAGAGTGTAGGGTACTGGAGCTTCGGGCAGCGTGCCGACTTCGCGTGACAGCCTGGTATAGTGAAAGCACCCACAGCAGGTTTTGTTTGTATTTACAGAGGGGTTCGGGTGATTTCGAAGCGTCGCAGAAGCCGTTTGAAGGAAAAGTGAGTTGGACGCCGTGTGGTGATTTGAGGGTGGAGCATTGTTTCTTTGGATGTGTTTGTTGAGAGTTGACCGCTTGGGGCATGTGTACTTTATTTTTACAGTGGTGTTCGTGAAGCTTCGGAGTGATACGGAGGTCCCGAGGAGAGAAAGTGAGTTGACGGCGCAGATTGGAGAGCTTCAGGTTGGATTTTCGGGTTTTGGTGGCTGGGTTCCGGAACCAAAGGCTGGTTCCGGAACTGGCCATATGGTTCCGGAACCAAGGGGGGGTACCAGTACCCATATGCAGGTACCGGTACCCAGTCACAGGAAAGTCCCAATTTGAGCTCGGACTTGCACAGTGGAAGGGCACTTCGGACATTTCACTGTTCCAACCACCCTGGGTATGTTTTATACACCTCGATACCTAGTCCCTCACCCACCCTTCATCTTATTTCCTCCACCTTTTATCCTTGCTGCCAGAGAAGAAGAAGAGGAAGTAGAAGAAGAAAGGAAGGTGTAGATGTGTGTGCTGCTTGGTAGGAGTTGGCAGTGAGCAACCTGTGCGCGCGCGAGAAGCGTCATTCGAGGTAAGTTATACCATTGTGAATATGGTTTTTGGAGTATCATTTTCCATCTTGGATTTTATTGATAGAATTGATTGGATTTTGAGCTGATTTTTCCATCCTTGCTCTCCCTGTGCTCTCGGGTTGCAAGCAGACCTTGGTGTTACTGTGCAAATCCGAGGTTTTGCATGCTTGCATGCATGCGTGCGGGGGGCTTCTTTGAGCTGAGCAGAGGTGTGCTGGGACTCTGGGGAGTGTGTTAGAAGATTGATTAGAGCTCCGTGGATTTTTCTGAGACGCGCGACAGTGCGCGCGCGCGCGCGTGGCGCAGTGCAGTTTTTCGGCTGTTTGGGACCCGGCCCTTCTCCGACTTCGGCACGGCCTTCAGAAAGCATTTGAGGTGGGTTAGATTCTCTTCAAAAATTACGGAATGCCCTCTAATGCTTCAGTATGCACTTTGATCATGTCAAAACTGTATATTTTAGCTGTTAAACAATCTGATAGTTGCCTAGAAAATTACACAAAAATTATCTGAACCCCGAAATATTTTTAGTAGACTCTTGACACTATATGACACTAGACTGCATGTTTAGTTGGCCTCATTTAAACACCTGAACCGTTTTAAAAATCTGGAAGCCCGTTTTATTGAAAAATCGACTTTTAAAAATGGTTTTAAAATTTCTGAGGTTTCTAGAGATGTGGCATGGGTTCGGGGTGCATGTTCTCTCATGCCGGGGGGCCGAGGAGATATTTATTGATTATTAGAGCTATTATTTGATTGTTAGAGATTTATTAGTGTCGTTGGGGGTTCTATGTGAGCACTTAAGATTGAGTCGTGGAGTTTACTCCAACCTTGACATGAGTGTGAGTCGTCTGTTCACTGTGTTTCCGATCTATTTGATCGTGAATTATAGCCTGCTGAGACTGAGGTTTTATGCCAGTTGTGAGATACTTGAGTTCGCGGGGTCGCTCCCCGCGAGCTACACTCCGGATGCGATGATGATACCGAGCCTGACGAGGCTGCGATGTGGTTACTGAGATAGTCCTTGGGGACACCCTACGTAAGACCAAGCCCTGTTTGGGCATGAGTTGTAGTAGATGAGCACAGGCTTGACTGGTCCAAAGAGGGACAGTCATTGAGATTGGGTGATATGTGTGAGTGAGTTCATTGCATGTTCATAGATGAGCATTTCTTCGAGCATATGTAAGGCATATAGCTGTAGCTTTTCCAGCTTTCCATATCTATCTATTTATCTATTTGTTTACCTTACTTGTGCCTCTGGTAGACTTAGTGGGCATACCGTGTGCTTTGAGGACGGTACCCACTGAGAACTACCTTCTGCAGTAGTTCTCACACCCGCTGTGGTGCAGGTTTTCCTGAGGCGGCCGTTCCGACTCCTTCCCGTGCAGAGTCTTCAGATCGAGGTAAGGGCGTGGCCGGCTAGTCGCTTACCCGGGTCTGTATAGTTTAGAGGTAGCTGTACCCTTTTGAGTTTCCACTTTTGTAGAGTGAGGCTGAGAGAGAGTTGTGTTTATGTTACTTCCTAACCTACCAGACTTTGTATTTTAGATTTTATTTCTTTGTGTGGATGTTTAGTTTTATGTTTCTTAGCATCTTAGTTATCTTCAGCTCTGATATCTGTTTTGCTATAGACTTCTTTTTGCAGCGTAGACGCTTCGTCTGTATGGCAGTTTCAGTACAGATGGCGGATCTGTTAGCGAGCCCGGGTCGCAGTTTCGACCCCGGGGCGTGACACATGTGGACAGAGAATTTTCTATACATGTGACGATCTGTTCACGCCTAAGATGTTTTAAACTCTGATTTCAAAAAAATAATAATAATAAATAAAATAAAATAAAAATTTACCTGTTTTTCGAAACTCGGGGCGTGACACCATCGGTGCCGCGCTTGCATGCATCCCTTCTCCCTCGACATGACTCCCGATGCATCAGATGACTCCACCATTGTTGTGACGCCCCACTTCCCAGGGGGTCACCCATCCTAGAACTACTCTAGCTCTAGCACGCTTAACTCTCATGTTCCTCTTGGATCTTGCTACCATCCAAAATGCTATAGCCGGGTTAGAGATTTAGTCCTATTATATTATTTATATAGAGGACTAATCCAAATTCCGGGGTGTCACAATTGTTGAGGGCTTGAAGCTTGCGAGCCCATCTCCCCTACAATCCCACCGTGCTCCCCCGCTCCTCTCGCCCTAGTCCGATCGTGCGCCCGATCTATGCCGCTCTTGCAGTCATCTCTTCTCCCTCGGCTCGACTCACGATGCAACAAACCCTCACCTCTCCCTTCTTCCCTGATGAGTACCATGCCTCTCCTCCATTGTTGAGTGTTTGAAGCTTGGGAACTCCCCAACCCACCGTGCTCACCCCATCTTCTGTTCCCCGCAGTCCCACCGTGGCTGCGCTGTCAGCCGCTCTTCGAGGCAACATCCCTCTTCCATCAACAACCTGATGAGGCCCCTTCCACTATTGTTGTGTGCTTGAAGCTCTCAACAATCTCTGCTCCAACTCTTTGTGGTGTGCTCTTACCCTCTGTTGTGTTGCTATGCTCCTGTGCTTCTTACTGCGACTCTGCATCCGGCTCAGGCATAGGATTTTGCGGTCCCTGTTGGCGACTGGCCACATGCGGTTCTGTGTGCATCCGCAGACTGACTGTGCTTGTCCCGATCTTTGCCGTGAGCAGTCGTCCCGCTGATTATCTTTGCCGATCTGTTGGGGTGATTTCATCATCTCACTTCCATCAGCATGGTATTGATACACACGCAATGTAAGTCCGTTCCATTCATCTCACTTCCATATGATTGCTAAATATGATTTGCTCATCCATATGATTGCTATAAGTGAGTGTTCATCTATATGATTGCAAACTAAAGTTGGAATTGCAAGTTGCCGCGTGAAATGACCCAGGAAGGATGGTTCTTTGTACTTTTTGCAATGATGATTGTTTCCATATGCATCAGTTGGATGGCAAAGATTTATAATCCATTCCACCCCCATGTGTAGTTGGAAACCAATTGAGCAAATTTTTAAAATTAAAACACTATCCCTTGACAAAAACAAAGGTTGAAGATCATCCTTTTTTGGCAACATTTCCTATTTCATATCAATATTCATATTAGTTTAATTCATTAACACCTCTGGCAAGTGTTGCATGATCTCTACCAATAACATATATTACCATCAGATACGTCCTTGGAAGAGATTTTCTAAGTCAAGTCATAACATCGAACAAACCCAAGACTACCCCCAAACTGAAAATGTGCGGACAGAAGGTGGAAACAGTTCGCGCGCACAAACGTGGTCGCGAACACCTAACTGGACAGAAAGTATGGATAGCACCCTATTATCTTTGCTAACAGAGGAGCACGCGCTAGGAAACAATATAAATGGTTCTTTCACGAATCTTGCCTAGAACAGAATTGTTAACGAGGTCAATTCTAGAAATAATATGTACCTAACGAAGGACCAAATAAAGAATCAACTTAAAGTTCTGAAGAGAACTTTTGCATTATATAACTGTTTAGCAAACAAGAGCGGGTAGGGATGGGATTACGTGAACAACATTCCTACCGTTGGTGATAATAAAGACTGGCAAGCTGTAATTGCGGTAAAATTTATATTATTTGCATTAAATTTATAAGTTAGGAAATATTTAAATTGGTCAAGCTATCCTAATCCTCGTGTCTTTGTTCAGGAGAATCCAGCCTACACGAAATATATGGATAAACCTTTCCCTTCTTATAAGGACCTTGAGTTCCTTACATAAAAAAATATGGCAACAGGTAGATACGGGTTCTCCTCTGTTATGGAACCTCCCGAAACCGTTGTTAGTTCATCTTCATCTTCTCCTGGTGAGAATGATACAGTTATACCCCCCATGTATGAAAACATAAGGCTGGGTAATACATCACGATCGCCAAGTCCTGCTCCTCTAGGCCCAAATTTCGGTGCTAGTGGCAGTGGATCGGGGCATAGCTCTACGGGAAAAAAGCCTCGATCTCCACGCCAATCAACTAGCCAGCGTAGAAATGTTCCATCATCTGGCGGCCGAAGGCAAAAGGATGAAGGCACAAGTAACACCTTCGCAGAAATGGTGGAAATTGGGAAGCAAAAGTTTGATCTAGTCCGCCAAATGTACCAAGTTGAGATTACCAATCGAGGCAATATCGCGACAATCGAGGAGTGTATGGGCCGAGTATACTCTTTACATGGAATCACAAATGAGAGGGTATTGGCAGCCGCAGAGGCATTAAAAGATGATAAGAATAGGCAAGTATTCATGACGATGAACGACGAGCTTGCCATTATGTGGATCGATCGGCAAGTTGCGAAAGAAAATATTTTGTTTAGACAGTTCTTCCCAGGAATGTAATATTCTAGTAACTTTGTGGTGCTTTCCATTATGATGAAAACTAGTATTCGGTAATGTAATATCTTAGTTACTTTGTGGTGATTGCTTTTATGTTGAAAACTAGTAGCCAGAAATGTAATTTTGTAGTAACTTTGTGATGCTTTATTTCATGTTAAAAATTAGTATCTGGGAATGTAATATTATAGTAATTTTGGTGCTTTATTTGAAGATGAAAACTAGTATGTTTTATATTCGAGAGCTGTTATGTTGTATGTTGTATGTTGTATTATTATAGTGTTGTATTATTTCATGATGAAAATAATTAGATGTTG
This sequence comes from Tillandsia leiboldiana, assembly GCA_029204045.2. Lineage (NCBI taxonomy): Eukaryota > Viridiplantae > Streptophyta > Magnoliopsida > Poales > Bromeliaceae > Tillandsia > Tillandsia leiboldiana. The sequence goes on from CM055062.1 coordinate 5,987,416, forward strand.
TTAGCTCTACTATTAAATTGCTTGTAGTAGTTTGAATTAAGATTAAATTTTATAGAAAAATGATCAATGCTAATATATCGTTAATGTCAGTGCTTGAGTTTACCAATGTTCTGTGCAGTTTCTATTCAAATTACTTAAACGATGCATTCAATTTAATTTACAACAATCTGCATTACACAATTGACGTATTTGTTAGTACTGTTTAGACAATGTCTATATACTGCAACATATTGCTTTAATAATATAATATCTTTGCAGCAATAATGGATGCTTCGTATAATCACACTATTTTTTCATCCGCACTCGTTGCAAATATACTGACGATATTATATGAGGATGATGATTATTGGGATGAAGTCTATGCGATGCTATATGTTCAAGGCTATCTGACATCTGTTAATTCAATCACGAGACAACCATGTCGAACCAGACTATTTAGTGGGCATCAATTTATTGGTGATATATTGAATGGTCATCCAGACCGTTGGTACCAGCATTTCAGAATAGCGACTACCACATTCATTGCTTTACGAGATGAGCTCGTTGGAAAGGGGCTTATAAGTACCTCAACAAATATCACAATTGATGAACAGCTTGGAATATTTCTTTTTTGTATTGGCCGTGGCGTTGCGAATAGGGTGCTCGCCGAAACATTCCAACATTCAGGAGAGACAATTAGCAGATATTTTAATAGGGTACTGCGGGCCATCGTTATGTTAAAAGACGAATATATCACTCAACCGACAAGCAACACTGAAGTTCATCCGCGGATCTCAGATAATATAATTTTTCACCCTTTCAAGGTGATGTATTAATTTTATATGATTGGTATTTTATACGATTAATATTGAGTATTACCAAGGATGACTTACAAAGGGAGTTATTGAATGTTCAATCTACATTTGTAGAATGCAATCGGTGCGATTGATGGGACCCATATTGCGGTGGTTGTCAAGATGAGCGAGTAAGCACGTTTTCGGTGTCGAAAAGGGTTTACATCACAAAATGTGATGGCTGCGGTCAACTTTGATCATCAATTTCTTTTTGTTTGCACTGGGTGGGAAGGATCCGCCGCTGATATGCGAGTTCTCAGATGGGCGTGTGAAAGTGGCGGTTTCACAGTACCGGAAGGTATAAAAAAAAACCTGACAATTCACTATATTATAGTTATCATTTTCAATACTTATAAAATTACAGTATCACTTCATATTATATTGTGTCGTTAACAGGAAAATTTTACTTGGTTGATTCTGGATACGCAAATACCGACAGATTTCTGGCGCCGTATAGAGTCGAGCGCTATCATATCAGCCAATTTGATAGTAACGCATGTAGTCGGATACATCGTAGTCCGCGGAATCTTTATAATCATCGTCATGCCCAATTACGAAATGTGGTGGAGAAAATATTTGGGATATTGAAAAGTCGATTTAAGATTTTAAATATTGCAACACCGTTCTCGTTTAGGGTGCAATGTCTCATTGCTATGGCTTGCTGCGTCATACATAATTTTATTCGTAAAAATCAGGGTAGTGATAGATATTTTAACAATTCAGTTTACCAACCTGCTACCGTTGTGGAAGAGGATAACAGAGGTATTTCATTTCCTGGTGCTTCATTACCCGGTGCATCGGACTCACAGCGGGGCGACGCCATTCAAACTGATATTACAGATCAATTGTGGAATAATAAAAGTTAGTCCGACGATAGTTACTTTTAAAAAAAAAAAATTGTTAAAACCAGTTGTATCTTTATGACAGATGTAAGCACATGTGAGTCAGTTACATTTGGTACTGGAATTAAATTTAAATTGCATATATTAGTAGGGAAGTAATATGGAATTTATAGCAAACAAATAGCATATACCTTTTTCCATGAAACAAAATATTTTTCCAAAAATAAGATAAATACTTTTTAAAAAAAGAAAAATTAGAGCAAATGAAATGTTAAATTAAATATTATTTCCATAAAATATAATTTGATTTTGATTTTGATTTTGATTTTATCTTATTTTTTGTAAAGCATTAATCCATTAATTAAAATAAATAAATTAGAATTTAACAAATTTTATTACATAATAAACTTGAGTGCAAAACGGTCATTTAATCAATTGTATATATTAGTAGGAAAGTAATATGAAATTTATAGCATAGAAATAACATATATATTTTTTTATGATAAAAATTTTTCAAAAGATATGATGAATAATTTTTTTTAAAAAAAAAATAATTAGAGTAAATAAAATATTAAATTAAATATTATTTTTATAAAATATAATTTGATTTTGATTTTGATTTTGATTTTGATTTTATCTTTTTTTTTTGTGAAACTTTAATTCATTAATTAAAACGAATAAATTAGAATTTAACAAGTTTTATCATATAATAAAGCTCGAGGGCAAAATAAAAATAATTTAACCCAACTAAAACTCTTTATTCCTCTTATTCCTCATTATCATACCAAGCACAAAATCTCTTATCTCTAGAACTATCGCAAACACTTTTTTACATTAGTTCTGTACTTTATATTTATCCCTAAAATAGCTACTCTGTACCTTACCAAACGGGCCCTTATTAGTGACTACGGGTTCCACAGTTTCTGGTAAGGTAAAAGTGCATGATGACCCCCTCACTTACAGGCCATTAGGAAATAATCTCTCAACTTTCTTTGTTTTTTTTTATTGATATATTCTAAGTTTTAATTTTTTATAATTAAGTGATTTTATCAACTACATTAAAAATTTTATTGAAATAATGAGTAATTTTATCAAATTCAAAAAAGTTCGATTACTTTTTACTTAAATAAAACTAAGAAACCTAAAATAATAGCTAATATTATCATTAAATATATTTTTTTGAAAAATCAACTTCACTAACTTAAAAATCTCAAATAAAAAAAAAAAAAAAAAGTTAAAGAAGTCTCAACCAAACCACTTTAAGCTTTGCGAGTAGACTGACTGAACAAAGCCATGAAGAGGCCGAATGGAAAACGGAAACACGTTGATCTAAATTCACATGCACCGTTGTATACGTACACTTTATACACGTACCACACATGATATGTGATTATTTATGTCTTACAGTCAAATTTTAATTTACTTGATGTAATCTAAGATATCTAAAAAATCTATGAATCAAAAATTGGTCATTTTAAAGATCTAGTATTTATGCCTAAAGTAGTTTAGAAAATCGACAATATGAAGAGAATTGTAATATCACGAACTGTTTTTTGTTTCTTTTAATCTTTTTGAATAAATTAGTTGTTTAAGGAATTAATTAGCAAGATTTTTTGGGTACAGCGTCGGAGCGTGAGGGTATTTTTCGGTGTTAGAGCTCGAAAAGCGGGAAACGACAACGCGATCGAATCTGAAATCCGATTTGCGGATCTCCCGGAATGGGATTTTGAGAATTTCAGTACTCGTAGATGCACCGGAACCCGTGCCATGTGATCGGCACGATTTTTGAGGAGATGAGAATCTTTCTGTTATATACCAAATAAGGGTTTTTATTTTGTACGTACGAGAGAAATAGTAATTAATACTTTTCAAGAAAACGAAAACCCTAGTTCGGAGAGAAAAAAAGAAAGCGGATCTCCGATCTTCTTCGATCGACGCGCCGGAAGCCGGGAACGAGACGTTACCGTCAACGGGGAGCGGATCCGGATCCTCACCATCGTGAGGAACGAGAATGGATCCTCTTCTCCGTTAGATCAAGGTAAGCGGCGTTTATTTCTTATGTTTTCGTCGTTTTTTGTTTGGTGTTTTTGGCATTTAGGGTTTCGCCGCTTTTTGGTTCGGATCGCTTATGCCGTTCGTTGCGTCGCCGCCGCGATGCCCTAGAGCGACGCCGCCGCGATGCCGTAGAGCACCGCCGCCGCGGTGTACGGACGCGCCGCCGCGAGACGCCGCCCGCACTGCACGACGTGCGGGGGAAGGCGCGAGGGCCGCGCCGCGCGCGGCGCCGCGCGGGCCGGTGCCGCGCAGGGCCGCACCGCAGGCGTCTCCCGCGCGGGCTGGCGCCGCGCGGGGCCGCGCCACTTGCAGCTCCGCACGGCCTGGTGCTGCGCGGGGCCGCACCGCGGGTGGCGCCGCGCGGGTAGGTGCCGCGCGTGCGGGCTGGTGCCGCGCGGGGCCGTACCGCAGGCGGCTCCCGCGCGGGCTGGCGCCGCGCGGGGCCACGCCGGTCGCGGCGCCGCACTGGCCGGTGCCGCGCGGGGCTGCACCGCAGGCGGCTCCCGCGCCGGCTGGCGCCGCGCGTGCCGGTGCCGCGCGGGGCCGCACCGCTGCTGGCGCCGCGCGGGCCAGTGCCGCGCATGGCCGCACCGCAGGCGGCTCCCGCGCGAGCTGGCACCGCGCGGGGCCGCGCCGCTTGTGGCGCCGAGAGAGCCCGTGCCGCGCGGGGCCGCCGCCGCCGCTCGGTTTCCGCCATTACTTTTACGTGTTCGGGACCTCGTTTCTTCACGGGCAAGTCTAGTCTTACCTTTTGTGTTTTTGGGGACTTTTAGGTCCGGGTGTCGTTCAAGGGTACGGGTCGACTTCTGGTGTTTCGGTCAACGCATTCTGAGGTGGGTATCCTTTTTTAGTCGTCTTTGGAGTTGGAGTCTATTTTGATTTTGTAAGAGTAAGGTGATTACATTCCTAAAGTCTTGTCTAACCCCCTTTTTGCTTGAGTTCATGACTAACACCATGATCTGCACGTGTATCGGCACTTATACCTTATTGGAGCAACGAGTGTCGCAGGTGGACACTCGTTTTACCATGGTTACTATGCTCATGGTTGTTTCACGCACACCAGCGGTTTGGCCACCGCACTGGTGTACTTTTCCGGAGAGGTGGTACGTTGACCCGTGAACCCTACAAGGTGACGTAGTGGGGGCCCCTGTAGGTGGGGGGTTAAAAGCAACAAGGTGAGGGCGGTGTGTAGCTCTGAGGTAGGTGCTCAGAGCGGTGCGTATTTCTGAGGTAGGTGCTCAGAGCTGTGCGTATTTCTGAGGTCGGTGCTCAGAGCGGTGCGTATTTCTGAGGCAGGTGCTCAGTTCTGATTTTTATAGGGGGTTGCGATTGACTACATGAGGGGAAGTGGGGATGCTTTGGTCTTTCGGTTTGCGATACTCTTAGTTGTTTTTAGCATTTTGCACTTTTTACGTTTACTTATTACTCTTTTTGTCACTGACTTCCCACACCGTGACAGGTTCGGTCAGGGGTGGGATCCGGGACGACGGTGAGGCTACGACTAGAAGTATTTAGCCTTATTCATGGCCGGTGACTTTTTCCTTTTTACATAGCTGTTCATTTTAGTTGGTTAGACTATACGCATGTGACTTTTATTTTCGTAGATGATGCGGATGTTGGTGTGGACTTGTGACTCTGTGATTGATTGTTTTAACTATGCTTGTTGTAGGGCATTCTGGACGACCGTTTTAAAATACAGAAAAAGAGTTTGTAGAATCGTTTTAAAAACGGGGTGTCGTGTGGGCACCGTTTTATAAATCCGTGGTTTTATCTTTTCAAAACTGAATGTCGTTCGGAAAAGAGATTGCGAAAACGTTTTAAAAACATGGTGTCGTGTGGGCACCGTTTTCCAAACCCGTGGCTTTATCCTTTCAAACTTCCATTGGTCAATGTAATTGTGGAATGTTTAATAGTTACTCTTTTAGTCTTCGTCTTGACTGGTGTGGTTAAAGTATAAGTTGTAAATGTGACGCCGTACACATACAAAGGAGACTCTGTCCGTTTGTAGGGTGACTTTGTATGTGTGGCGGGTCTGGGCACGTGCCGGAGGGAGGGAATGTTTCAACAAAAAAAAATTATTGCGCTAATCTCCGCTTCAATAAACCCCCGGGGCGTGACAGATTAAGATGGTATCAGAGCAAAACAACTTTAACCATGGTATTTATTGTCCAACATCCACGGAACACATTGTCACTTGAGGCTGACCTATGAAATAATCAAAGGCTAAGCGCGTAGAGCGCGAGTGTTGGAGGGGGAAAATAGAGTCACTGGTTGATTTTAGGTCATGGAGCTAGATCAGTTCGGTTTAGGGTTGACTTGATTTCTATGTATGCAGAGTTAATGGCCCGACCCTATGAAAAAGGTCCACGGAGCGACGCCTTTCAGGTAGTACCAACAGCAGGACTGCCCACCTTTCAAGAGGTGGTTGACAGGGCCATTTTAGTGGAGCGAGATTTGGCCGACATCCATGCTCGGCAGGAGGGCTATGAGCATCATCGGGACAAGAAACAACCGCAGTTTTATCCTACGGATGGCCTTCACCATGGGAGCCGACTATCCAAGCACCCAAGGACGCAGCAAGGAACCAGGAGCATGCCGACGGGAGGACAGGGGCCGGGGGACCGACCTTGCATCATCTGCGGAGGAGCACACCGGGTGATTGAGTGTTCCTGGAGGCATGACCATTGTTTCCATTATGGCAAGCCGGGGCACTTCCGCTCCAACTGCCCCCTGAACTTGGGAGCAGTACCTTCAGCATCACGACACGTGGAGAAGGGCGCCGCCATCGCCCCGCGGGAGGATTTACGCGACGGTTCAGCTGGAGACGGGCTACCCGGAGGACGTAGTAGTAAGTATTAATCAACCCTTAGTTCTCTTTTTCGAGGTAGGGCCGTGTTTGACACCCCGGAGCATCCCCCTCTTTTATTTTTCGGTTATACCCATAGTTTCTAGAAGTGACACCCTTCGTAGTAACGGGTCCGTTCAGACCCTGGGCAACCCTCCGTGGCAGGAAGCTTTGTTCCTTCCTGCCCGGTAAGGTTGGGCAGGCCTTTATACCCCTGGAACTGGCGGAAATCCCGCTAGGGGATTCCGACGTAGTACTCGGGTTGGTTTGGCTTACTAAACACCAGGCGGTAATCGTTTGCGAGAAGCGCCCGGTGCGTCCTTAGGAACATGGCATCTTGGAACCCGTAGGTTTAGCATACAGGAGTACTTCTTTCTCATCTTTCTTTTCTGCATCGCGGGCAAGAAGACTGGTGGAGGGTGAACATATGGTATTCATAGCTTCAATGGTTTTGATCTCTCGACCTTCAGCACAGCCAGCGGACACCCCAATTTTAAGGGATTTTCCAGACGTTTTTCCAACCGAACTCCCGGGGATGCCCCCCGAGCGAGAGATTGATTTCCATATCAAGCTTCTTCAGGGCACGTAACCTACTTCAGGGCACGTAACCTATCACAAAGGCACCGTACATAATGGCTTTCGTGGAATTAAAGAAACTCAAGGTACAACTAGAAGACCTTCTGGATAAGGGACAACCGTACTCTTTGTGCGGAAGAAGGACGGGAGTTTACGTCTGTGCATCAACTATCGGGAGATAAACAAGGTCACGGTGAAAAACAAGTATCCCTTGTCTCGGATTGACGACCTTTTCGACCAACTACAAGGAGCAACGGTGTTCTCAAAATCGATCTACAATCTGGCTATCACCAGCTTAGAGTTCGGGGTGAGGATATACTTAAAATAGCTTTTCGGACTCGATACGGCCACTACGAGTTTACAGTTATGCCGTTTGGGCTTACGAACGCTCCAGCGGTATTCATGGATATGATGAACAGGATATTCAAACCTTTTTGGACCAATTTGTAGTGGTCTTTATTGAAGACATCCTGAACTACTCCCGTACAGATGAGGAACATGAGGAGCATTGCGAGTAATTCTTCAAACTCTCAGGGATCAGAAACTGTTTGCTAAGCTCAAGAAGTGTGAGTTCTGGCTTCGTGAGGTGGACTTTTTGGGACACATAGTGTCACGCCCCGGGTGTAAATCAGAACCCGGGCTCGCCAACAGATCCGCCGTGCACACGAAATTTTTCAAGTACACGAAGCGCTGGTAACCTGCTCAGATATAAGAGATACAATAAAAGAGCATAATATAGAGCTGAACTAAAAATAACTACATAATAATCTCATACTGGAAATAAGATACAAGCTGTAATAATACAATAAACTCCCAGCTCACAGAAATAAATACAACTAGCTGGCAAAAGCCAGACCCAAAAGTAAAATGCTACACTCTGAGATACAAAAGGGGTACAATAAAAGTCTATCCACTCTCACGGTCGGGGCAGACGATCTAGCTAATCCGCTATCCTCTTACCTTGATCTGCCGCTGATGGCCCAGCAGCTCCCGCAGACGACTCTGCAAAACAAAGGGAAAAAGACAGAAAACAGCAATGGGGGGTGAGAACTACTAGATAAACCAGTAGCCTCCCCTAGTGGGTAAATCCTCAACTCTGACGGACCCACTAGGACTACTAGATGCAAAACGGAAAGAACAGTGGTAAGCTATAAAGGCTGCTGATAAAAAGAAAACTACCACTATTATGCCTCTAAATGCCATGTCGAACGAAATGACTAAATGTATGCATCAATGTCTAACATGCCTGCCTGAATAAACCCAATTGATGGACCAGTAGGAACTGGTACTGCCTGCTGTGCCTGCCGTTGTCACGCCCCGGGGTCGAAACTGCGACCCAGGCTCGCCAACAGATCCGCCGTCTGTGCGGAAACTGCCGCACAGACGAAGCGTCTAACCTGTAAAAGAGATCTAGCTATACAAGTATCAGAGCAGAAAAGATGCAACACTAAAGAAATAAACTGTACACAAGAGTCACTAAGTAAAAAGTCCAGGTACAATATCCACTATCTCCCAAAATAAAGTACATCATCACTATCTAGTACAAAAGTGGGAACTAAAAATATCCGGGTAACTCTACCTCTGACTCTACAGACCCAGTAGGCACTAGTCGGCCACGCCCTTGCCACGGTCTGAAGACTCCGCACGTGCCGGCCCAGGGACGGTGTGACGCCCCTAATAGTCCCACATCGGATGTGGATGGAATTGTGATAGGGCTTATATGAGACATGGACACTAGTAATAATAACTGGGCTTAAGCATTTTGGGCTGTGGTTTGGGCCCAACGAGTTATTATTGCTAGTGGGCCGGGTCGTTACATTAAGTATCAGAGCCAATAACCAGCCGGAAGTGTGCGGCGAGTCTCGGCTGAGCCTGGGTCTAGATGACAGGGCTAGCGAGACAAGTCTCACATCGCCTGGTGATCTTGGGCTGCTGTGTGTGTGTTTGGGCTGACGAGGACGTCAGGCCTAAACGGGGGGAGTCTGTGACGCCCCCAATAGTCCCGCATCGGATGTGGATGGAATTGTAATTGGGTTTATATGAGACATGGACACTAGTAATAATAACTGGGCTTAAGCATTTTGGGCTGTGGTTTGGGCCCAACGAGTTATTATTGCTAGTGGGCCGGGTCGTTACATTTGGTATCAGAGCCAATAACCAGCCGGAAGTGTGCGGCGAGTCTCGGCTGAGCCTGGGTCTAGATGACAGGGCTAGCGAGACAAGTCTCACATCGCCTGGTGATCTTGGGGTGCTGTGTGTGTGTTTGGGCTGACGAGGACGTCAGGCCTAAACGGGGGGAGTCTGTGACGCCCCTAATAGTCCCACATCGGATGTGGATGGAATTGTGATTGGGCTTATATGAGACATGGACACTAGTAATAATAACTGGGCTTAAGCATTTTGGGCTGTGGTTTGGGCCCAACGAGTTATTATTGCTAGTAATGTAACGACCCGGCCCACTAACAATAATAACTCGTTGAATGTAACGACCTGGCCCACTAGCAATAATAACTCGTTGGGCCCAAACCACAGCCCAAAATGCTTAAGCCCAGTTATTATTACTAGTGTCCAAGTCTCATATAAACCCAATCACAAATCCATCCACATCCGATGTGGGACTATTGGGGGCGTCACAGACTCCCCCCGTTTAGGCCTGACGTCCTCGTCAGCCCAAACACACACACACAAGCCCAAGATCACCAGGCGATGTGAGACTCGTCTCGCTAGCCCTGTCATCTAGACCCAGGCACAGCCGAGACTCGCCGCACACTTCCGGCTGGTTATTGGCTCTGATACCAAATGTAACGACCCGGCCCACTAGCAATAATAACTCGTTGGGCCCAAACCACAGCCCAAAATGCTTAAGCCCAGTTATTATTACTAGTGTCCAAGTCTCATATAAACCCAATCACAAATCCATCCACATCCGATGTGGGACTATTGGGGGCGTCACAGACTCCCCCCGTTTAGGCCTGACGTCCTCGTCAGCCCAAACACACACACACAAGCCCAAGATCACCAGGCGATGTGAGACTCGTCTCGCTAGCCCTGTCATCTAGACCCAGGCTCAGCCGAGACTCGCCGCACACTTCCGGCTGGTTATTGTCTCTGATACCAAATGTAACGACCCGACCCACTAGCAATAATAACTCGTTGAATGTAACGACCTGGCCCACTAGCAATAATAACTCGTTGGGCCCAAACCACAGCCCAAAATGCTTAAGCCCAGTTATTATTACTAGTGTCCAAGTCTCATATAAACCCAATCACAAATCCATCCACATCCGATGTGGGACTATTGGGGGCGTCACAGACTCCCCCCGTTTAGGCCTGACGTCCTCGTCAGCCCAAACACACACACACAAGCCCAAGATCACCAGGCGATGTGAGACTCGTCTCGCTAGCCCTGTCATCTAGACCCAGGCTCAGCCGAGACTCGCCGCACACTTCCGGCTGGTTATTGGCTCTGATACCAAATGTAACGACCCGACCCACTAGCAATAATAACTTGTTGGGCCCAAACCACAGCCCAAAATGCTTAAGCCCAATTAGTTATTATTGCTAGTGGGTCGGGTCGTTACATTTGGTATCAGAGACAATAACCAGCCGGAAGTGTGCGGCGAGTCTCGGCTGAGCCTGGGTCTAGATGACAGGGCTAGCGAGACGAGTCTCACATCGCCTGGTGATCTTGGGCTTGTGTGTGTGTGTTTGGGCTGACGAGGACGTCAGGCCTAAACGGGGGGAGTCTGTGACGCCCCCAATAGTCCCACATCGGATGTGGATGGATTTGTGATTGGGTTTATATGAGACTTGGACACTAGTAATAATAACTGGGCTTAAGCATTTTGGGCTGTGGTTTGGGCCCAACGAGTTATTATTGCTAGTGGGCCAGGTCGTTACATTTGGTATCAGAGCCAATAACCAGCCGGAAGTGTGCGGCGAGTCTCGGCTGAGCCTGGGTCTAGATGACAGGGCTAGCGAGACGAGTCTCACATCGCCTGGTGATCTTGGGCTTGTGTGTGTGTGTTTGGGCTGACGAGGACGTCAGGCCTAAACGGGGGGAGTCTGTGACGCCCCCAATAGTCCCACATCGGATGTGGATGGATTTGTGATTGGGTTTATATGAGACTTGGACACTAGTAATAATAACTGGGCTTAAGCATTTTGGGCTGTGGTTTGGGCCCAACGAGTTATTATTGCTAGTGGGCCGGGTCGTTACAAAGCTCCAAAGCACCGGATCCCATCAGAACCAAAGCACCAAAGCACCGGATCCCATCAGAACTCCGTAGTTAAGTGTGCTTGGGCGAGAGTAGTACTAGGATGGGTGACCCCCTGGGAAGTCCTCGTGTTGCATCCCCCATTATTTTAATGTAACGACCCGGCCCACTAGCAATAATAACTCGTTGGACCCAAACCACAGCCCAAAATGCTTAAGCCCAGTTATTATTACTAGTGTCCAAGTCTCATATAAACCCAATCACAAATCCATCCACATCCGATGTGGGACTATTGGGGGCGTCACAGACTCCCCCCGTTTAGGCCTGACGTCCTCGTCAGCCCAAACACACACACACAAGCCCAAGATCACCAGGCGATGTGAGACTCGTCTCGCTAGCCCTGTCATCTAGACCCAGGCTCAGCCGAGACTCGCCGCACACTTCCGGCTGGTTATTGGCTCTGATACCAAATGTAACGACCCGGCCCACTAGCAATAATAACTCGTTGGGCCCAAACCACAGCCCAAAATGCTTAAGCCCAGTTATTATTACTAGTGTCCAAGTCTCATATAAACCCAATCACAAATCCATCCACATCCGATGTGGGACTATTGGGGGCGTCACAGACTCCCCCCGTTTAGGCCTGACGTCCTCGTCAGCCCAAACACACACACACAAGCCCAAGATCACCAGGCGATGTGAGACTCGTCTCGCTAGCCCTGTCATCTAGACCCAGGCTCAGCCGAGACTCGCCGCACACTTCCGGCTGGTTATTGGCTCTGATACCAAATGTAACGACCCGGCCCACTAGCAATAATAACTCGTTGGGCCCAAACCACAGCCCAAAATGCTTAAGCCCAGTTATTATTACTAGTGTCCAAGTCTCATATAAACCCAATCACAAATCCATCCACATCCGATGTGGGACTATTGGGGGCGTCACAGACTCCCCCCGTTTAGGCCTGACGTCCTCGTCAGCCCAAACACACACACACAAGCCCAAGATCACCAGGCGATGTGAGACTCGTCTCGCTAGCCCTGTCATCTAGACCCAGGCTCAGCCGAGACTCGCCGCACACTTCCGGCTGGTTATTGGCTCTGATACCAAATGTAACGACCTGGCCCACTAGCAATAATAACTCGTTGGGCCCAAACCACAGCCCAAAATGCTTAAACCCGGTTATTATTACTAGTGTCCAAGTCTCATATAAACCCAATCACAAATCCATCCACATCCGATGTGGGACTATTGGGGGCGTCACAGACTCCCCCCGTTTAGGCCTGACGTCCTCGTCAGCCCAAACACACACACACAAGCCCAAGATCACCAGGCGATGTGAGACTCGTCTCGCTAGCCCTGTCATCTAGACCCAGGCTCAGCCGAGACTCGCCGCACACTTCCGGCTGGTTATTGTCTCTGATACCAAATGTAACGACCCGACCCACTAGCAATAATAACTTAGAATGTAACGACCCGGCCCACTAGCAATAATAACTCGTTGAATGTAACGACCCGGCCCACTAGCAATAATAACTCGTTGGGCCCAAACCACAGCCCAAAATGCTTAAGCCCAGTTATTATTACTAGTGTCCATGTCTCATATAAGCCCAATCACAATTCCATCCACATCCGATGTGGGACTATTAGGGGCGTCACAGACTCCCCCCGTTTAGGCCTGACGTCCTCGTCAGCCCAAACACACACACAGCAGCCCAAGATCACCAGGCGATGTGAGACTTGTCTCGCTAGCCCTGTCATCTAGACCCAGGCTCAGCCGAGACTCGCCGCACACTTCCGGCTGGTTATTGGCTCTGATACCAAATGTAACGACCCGGCCCACTAGCAATAATAACTCGTTCGGCCCAAACCACAGCCCAAAATGCTTAAGCCCAGTTATTATTACTAGTGTCCATGTCTCATATAAACCCAATTACAATTCCATCCACATCCGATGTGGGACTATTGGGGGCGTCACAGACTCCCCCCGTTTAGGCCTGACGTCCTCGTCAGCCCAAACACACACACAGCAGCCCAAGATCACCAGGCGATGTGAGACTTGTCTCGCTAGCCCTGTCATCTAGACCCAGGCTCAGCCGAGACTCGCCGCACACTTCCGGCTGGTTATTGGCTCTGATACCAAATGTAACGACCCGGCCCACTAGCAATAATAACTCGTTGGGCCCAAACCACAGCCCAAAGTGCTTAAGCCCAGTTATTATTACTAGTGTCCATGTCTCATATAAGCCCAATCACAATTCCATCCACATCCGATGTGGGACTATTAGGGGCGTCTGTGACGCCCCTAATAGTCCCACATCGGATGTGGATGGAATTGTGATTGGGCTTATATGAGACATGGACACTAGTAATAATAACTGGGCTTAAGCATTTTGGGCTGTGGTTTGGGCCCAACGAGTTATTATTGCTAGTGGGCCGGGTCGTTACATTTGTCTGTGACGCCCCCAATAGTCCCACATCGGATGTGGATGGAATTGTAATTGGGTTTATATGAGACATGGACACTAGTAATAATAACTAGGCTTAAGCATTTTGGGCTGTGGTTTGGGCCCAACGAGTTATTATTGCTAGTGGGCCGGGTCGTTACATTTGGTATCAGAGCCAATAACCAGCCGGAAGTGTGCGGCGAGTCTCGGCTGAGCCTGGGTCTAGATGACAGGGCTAGCGAGACAAGTCTCACATCGCCTGGTGATCTTGGGCTGCTGTGTGTGTGTTTGGGCTGACGAGGACGTCAGGCCTAAACGGGGGGAGTCTGTGACGCCCCTAATAGTCCCACATCGGATGTGGATGGAATTGTGATTGGGCTTATATGAGACATGGACACTAGTAATAATAACTGGGCTTAAGCATTTTGGGCTGTGGTTTGGGCCCAACAAGTTATTATTGCTAGTGGGCCGGGTCGTTACATTTGGTATCGGAGCCAATAACCAGCCGGAAGTGTGCGGCGAGTCTCGGCTGAGCCTGGGTCTAGATGGCAGGGCTAGCGAGACAAGTCTCACACCGCCTGGTGATCTTGGGCTGCTGTGTGTGTGTTTGGGCTGACGGGGACGTCAGGCCTAAACGGGGGGAGTCTGTGACGCCCCCAATAGTCCCACATCGGATGTGGATGGAATTGTAATTGGGTTTATATGAGACATGGACACTAGTAATAATAACTGGGCTTAAGCATTTTGGGCTGTGGTTTGGGCCCAACGAGTTATTATTGCTAGTGGGTCGGGTCGTTACAGACGGCCGCCTCAGAAACACCTGTCACACACGGCGGGTGTGAGATCAACTGAAAAGTCAGATCTCAGTGGGTACCGGTGTCCGATCCACGGTATGCCCACTAAGTCCACTGGAGGCAAAAACAGATAGATAGATAGATAGATACTGAAATGAAAGCTGAAAATAAATCTATCACTATATGCCTCAATGCAATGCTGTACTAAATGACATCTAGAATCATATGAAATGACCACCCGCACATGTCATCCCCGCAGCCACCCGGTAACTCGGCCAGGGGCGAACTCCCACCTGGTATGTCGGACAGGGGAAAGTGTCCTCCTGGTATCTCGGCCAGGGAAAAATACCCTCCTGGTAACTCGGCCAGGGAAAATGCCCTCTTGGTAACTCGTCCAGGGAAAATACCCTCCTGGTAACTCGGCCAGGGAAAATACCCTCCTGGTAACTCGGCCAGGGAAAATGCCCTCCTGGTAACTCGGCCAGGGGAAAATACCCTCCTGGTAACTCGGCCAGGGAAAATACCCTCCTGGTAACTCGGCCAGGGGAAAATACCCTCCTGGTAACTCGGCCAGGGAAAATACCCTCCTGGTAACTCGGCCAGGGAAAATGCCCTCCTGGTAACTCGGCCAGGGGCATCAAACACAACTGTGTATCCGGAGCGAATACCCAAAGAGCATAGTACGTGTCTTAGTCGGAAACAACAACCCACGACTTACACGGCTGTCCCGCACTTACCTGATAGCACAAGGACACAATACCTTTGCATTCGGACGCCAAAAAGGGCATTCCGTAATTCTTTCGGAATAAACCAACCCACCTGTGAAAATCGGCAGAAACCGCGCGCCAACAAGTGGTCCCGACGCTATCCCGCAGTCCCACGCGGCAAAACACGCACCACTGGCCACGTAGAAAGCTAACACTGTGCCACAACTGGGAGATAAGAAGATGAACCGGAATCAGAAAAACATGCGGCCAAAATCTGCGCTAAAACGACGAAGGAAAACCCATCTGGCGACGAGAAACGCCGCGCGTTGCGCGGAAAGCCCATCACGCACACGCCGCGGCACGCCGCCGAGCCGCAGCCTGCGCAGCAACAGCGCGGCTCGCGGCTGCGCGGCACAAAGCTGCCCGCGCGGGGCTCTGCAGCTCCGCGCGCCTAGCGAGCGGCCTGCAGCCCGCGCGGCCCAAGGGGCCGCCGCGCGGGACCCTGCAGCGCCGCGCGCCTCACGCGCGGCCTGCAGCCCGCGCGGCGCAAGGGGCCGCCCGCACGGGGCCCTGCAGCGACGTGCGCCTAGCGCGCGCCCTGCAGCCCGCGCGGGGCCCAACAGCCCGGGCGGCCCAGGGGGCCACCCGCGCGGGGGTCTGCAATGCCGCGCGCCTAGCGCGTGGCCTGCCGACCGCGCGGGGTCCAGCAGGGCCGCGCGCGCACCGCAGTGACGCGGGCGGCCCGCACGGCCCCGCGGCACTGCGCTTGCACCGTAGTGCCGCGCCCGTGCCTGCGGTGCTGCGCGCCCTGCGCGCAGCCCGCCGCTCGCGCCCGCCCTGGCGCGGCGCCCCGGGAGATGCTGCCGGCGGCCCGGCGCCCTGCTGCACAACAACAGCAGCAGAGCGTGTTGGGTTATGTATTAATTGGATCTAAATAGGAGAAAAAACACCTAGAGGGGGGGTGAATAGGTGTAAACCATAAACACTCAAAAATCGTTGCGCAATAAAACCCAATGCGGAAATGAAAAAATAACACGCACGATTTTTACGTGGAAAAACTCCAAATCGGAGTAAAAAATCACGGGACCGATAACACGGCGAAATCCACTAGAATTAACACACGTACAAGGTGATATACCGTACTCACAGACGACTCAACCTTATTCATACGCTCCTAGTAGATCTTCTCCGCTCGCTCCGCAACGCTTCTCGAATCCACGATCTGCGTCCAACGCCGAATCCACGGCGTCCAACGTCGAGTCCAAGACGTCCGACCGAATCCACGGTCTTCACACAATAGTACGTCTCGAATCCACGAACGTACCTCGCTTCGAATCCACGAAAGCGGTTGCACCTTGAATCCACAAGGCCACGCGAGTCCACGCGCCGATTTTGGGAAAATCGTTGTTTTTGGGTGGTGATGATCCGCCGAATACTTAGATTAGAAATAGATCGGAAATATCATCTAGGTATTCATTAATTTGATTCTACTCAAAATCTGAGTTTGGAAAACCTAGAATCAAATTAATCAATATAGATGAAGAAACATAGAATTAAATCTATTGATTTCCTTTCTTCTCTATATGTGGATTTTTCAATTTCGGCCGTCTTTTTATTATATGCGGATGCCCTAGAAATTGAATCATAGAGGCTATTTATTGGTTAGAAACCCTTGGAAGAAGATAAGGATAAAAAACTAACCGTTTCTGGAATTTTACAGGACGACGGTCCGGACTGGAATTGACGGTCTGGACTGGAATTGGCGGTCCGGACTGTCGTGGCTTAAACAGACAATTTCCAGAAAAGAGGACATTCGGGGTCCGGACTGTAATTCCACGGTCCGGACTGTTCATGCAATTCCTGCAAATTCCACGTTCGGGGTCCGGACTGGAATTGCGCATGAACTAATCTACGTTCGGGGTCCGGACTGTGATGCCCGATTCGGACTCTGAACATGTAGTATGTCCAGTTTTTGATTTTTATGCAATCAAACATTCAACCAAGTGTTTCTACACTATAAGAAGTATTCGGATCACCAAAAATATTTAGTTAGACGTACCTGATCCTTTTGAATTCTTCTTTCTTGAGATTGAGGTACATGATCCAAACTTCTTCATCTTCAATCTTCAAGACTTAAACAATTTCACGAAATACGCCAACACAAATTCCGTAACAATCTCCCCCTTTGGCGGTTTCGTGACAAAACAAAAATCCACTCAAGAAAATTCAAAAAGATATTTTTGTTGATATCACCATACAACAAAAATTTACATTGGAGATCCAAAAGAAAATTAAATACATGAGATAAACTCCTAGAACAGACTCTAGACTTAGACATCTGTAATCTCTGCAAAAGAAAACATTCTTGACAAAAGAGATCGTTAGATACCTCAAGAATTTTTAACATTCAAAAATCAAACACAGAGATAGAGTTTATACTCACCATGACATTTACAAATTCAGATATGTAACAAGATCACAATCAAAATTAGACATATCTTCTAAGCATTAAAAACCAAAAGTCATATGTATGTTAGTTAACAAACAACTTGTTAGAAATATTAAATGCCCAAATAGTTAGTCGAATAGTTAGCTGAGGCATGCATCAATCAAAATATAAAACCAAAAGTTGAAGTTATACTTACCTTCAGAGTTTTACCTTTCATAGTTCAGTTCACAATTTGTTCGATCATAGTATCATTGTCTTCACAATTTGTTCGATCATAGTATCATTGTCTATCTCTCTCTCCCCCCCTTTTTGTCACAAAATAAGCCAAACAATTACAAAACGGAGAGGTGAAAAGTACTAAAGCAAGAAAAATCAGAGACCTAAAAAAAAAACTGAAAACTAAGCCTGCACAACAAAACGATATGTTAGAAGGAAGTTCAATTGTCAGACTCTGATCCTTCTGAGCTACTGCAGTCCAGTTTGTGTAGAATCCCTTTAAGCATTTTTGATAATTTGGAGCAGTTCTTTTTCATCTTGTGAATGTTAGCCGACATTCTTTCTTGTGCTTCAGACATTCTCCTTTGTGCTCGTTGCATAGACAGTATATCAGCTTTTGTGGTTATTCTCTTGGAGGTAGAAGGAGATTGTGCGGATGCTGAAGGTTTATTTTGAGATTCTCTAGGCAGAGAGTGTTCTCTGGCGAGTGGTTCATTAATCTGAATTCCTCTGCCTCTCGAATTCTTGCTCCTTGTGGGATGTTTGGTTGTTGAGGAAGACGTTATCAGCTTCTTTTCCTCTAGATAGAACCTATCTTCGTCATCCACCACTTGTTTTGATTCTTTACAAAATATTTCCCAATCTTCATCATCCTCTGATTCTGACTCAGCTTGAGGAACAGTGTTTATCTTCTCCTGACTTGCTTCAGCTTGTTCCTTTTTGACAGACGCTCGAGTTCCCACTAATGCTACAATAAGCGCAATAATCTAAGCGAAAACCATTTTGCTACTCGTGCTCAGATAATAGAAAAGCCTGTGAGCAATACTCAAGAACACGAGAAAAATTATTTATTTTCAAAAATTTCCAAAATTGTACCTAAACAATCATTATCATGTAGAGAGACTAGGAATCAAATTAGTTTTGCAAAAAGAATTTTAAAAATAGATCAATCCCATGATTTTCAAAAATTCTCAAAATATGCCCTAAAACCGAAATCTTTGAAATCAAAGCCCAAAAATTCATTTTTCAAGGGAAAACCTAGCATATAATCAAAACTAATCTACCCAGAGTTCTTATTTCAAAAGAAGTTTGATCAAAAACCAATCACAAACAAAAAAGATACAAATTTTCTCCCATGTTTTGAGCAAAAACATGAAAACCTGTGAAAAAACGAAGTTTTGATCAAAAGAACTCACTTGGATTTGAAGAAGATGAGTTGGGAAACCTCCAAAATCTTTGATTTCTAGAGAGAGAAGGTCTGGAGGCTTAGAAACAAAAGATTGGAGTAAAGAAATTCAAAACCCTTTTGTTCTATATAAAACCCTAGCTGCGGTCCGGACTACCTGAAGAATCCAGTCCGGATCGGTTGCCCGCAGGAAATACCTGCGTTCGGGGTCCGGATCGGCTTGTCCAGTCCGGACCGGCTCCAAACTTTTTCTTCAGAAAAATTCAGAAAAATTTCAGAAAATCCAGAAAAAGATTGTAAGTACTTTTGTGTATCAACTTTGAATAAAAATCATCATTTCATACAACAAGAAATAGATTATGCAAAATCTATCAAAAATATCCAATATAATGAAACGAGAATTTATAAAAATTAAATCCCTTAAAGTTGAACAACTTCAATCACATCTAACATGATCTTATGCGTAATGCCTTTATCAAATCATCAATTTGGTAAAGAAAATGAAATACCAAGATCAATAGATGTTTGAAATCCCAAATATGTTAGATAATGTATCTAGTCAATTTGTTGAAGAGAGTGGCTCTTTGAGCACCTTTCATTCAAATTCCCACCTTATACCAACCTTGAAATTTGACAGAGTCAAGTATTTCAACATGCATTTTATTTAATCAAATTTGAAAAACCACGCTTGGTATACATGTGGTATCTGCACACAGTACTCGGACGACCGAGGTGGTAGCTCTTTCCTCCATGTGGTGGTAGTTTTCACACTCCTCATTGGGATGTAACTCTTTCCACATCTTTTGAGTATAACACTTTTTCTTTGACTCCCCCTCAATTTGCTATCAATTATTTAAGATATAAAGAACTCAAGCAAATATTGATCTCGATTTCATACTCGACTAAATAGTCAAATAAGATAAAAACTATACCAAGAGATCATTGAGAGAGAAATTGACTTTGATCACTTTAAAAAATGACTTAATTGACATAAATGATCATTGCATCAACTGAAATATTATGATATCTAAAGCATAATAAATTTCTAAACATATAAAAGGATGCAGTTAAAGTCAATATAACTAATGCTCAATTAATATTCTATGTACAAGCATAGGTAAAGAACAAAAACACAAAAACAAAACCTAACCTAAGGATTGGTTTCAAAAAGAAATTATTTCAAGAAAAGCATTCCAATTGCCTTATGCAAATGAATAAAACATTTTTGATCCAAAGGTTTTGTTAAAATATCGGCTAATTGATCTTCAGTTGAAATATAGGAAAGTTGAAGAATACTTGATTCAACTAGCTCTTTAAGAAAATGATATCTAAGTTCAATGTGTTTTGTTCTTGAGTGCAACACAGGATTTTTTGAAATATTTATAGCACTGGTGTTGTCACAAAGAATTGTTACCGAAGTTGCTGAAATTCGGAAGTCGCTCAACACACTTTTCATCCAAATGAGTTGGGTTGAACAACTACCCGCTGAAATATATTCCGCTTCGGCAGTCGAGAGTGCAATGCAGTTTTGCTTTTTACTGTGTCATGCAATAAGGCAATGGCCAAGATAAAAACATGCACCACTCGTACTTTTCCGATCATCCACAGATCCTGCCCAATCGGCATCTGAATATCCTACAATATCTAAACTTGTTCCCATAGGATACCAAATTCCGAAATTTACGGTTCCTTTGATGTACCGGATGATCCGTTTCACCGCTTTCAGGTGAACCTCCTTTGGTGCTGATTGATATCTCGCGCAGATCCCAACACTAAAGGATATGTCCGGGCGACTAGCCGTGAGGTAAAGTAGACTTCCAATCATGCTGCGATAAAGTTTCTCGTCTACATTTTCACTAAGAGATTCACTTCCTAATCCCTTATTGCTAGTTCCCATTGGAGTCGGAAAATCTTTAGAATTTTCTAAATCGAACTTTTTGACCAACTCCATTGCATACTTGGATTGACATAGATGAATGCCTTCTTCATTTTGTTTTACTTGCAATCCAAGAATGTACGTCAGTTCGCCCATCATGGACATCTCAAATTCGCTTTCCATGGTTTCAGCGAATTTAGAAGCATCATTGTCTCTAGTTGCACCAAATACAATGTCATCGACATAGATTTGTGCTACAATGAAATTATCCTGATAATGCTTCACAAAGAGAGTCCGGTCTGCTCCCCCTCGAGTGTAGCCCTTTTCTAAAAGGTGCTTTGTCAACCTTTCGTACCACGCTCGCGGTGCTTGTTTTAGACCGTAAAGAGCCTTTTTCAAACGAAAAACATGGTTAGGTAGTTTAAGGTCTACAAAACCTTTCGGTTGAGCCACATAAACTTCCTCGTTTAAATACCTATTTAAAAACGCGCTCTTAACGTCCATTTGAAAGAGTTTTATTTTAAAATGACAAGCAATTGCGAATAAGATACGAATTGACTCGAGTCGAGCAACTGGGGCGAATGTTTCATCAAAGTCTATACCTTCTATTTGAGAGTAGCCTTGAGCAACTAAACGTGCTTTGTTCCTGATGATGGTACCATCCTCATTTTTCTTATTCTTGAAAATTCATTTAGTACCAATCACATTGTGTTGCTTCGGAGGCTTCGTTAATTTCCAGACTTTGTTTCGTTCAAACTGATGGAGCTCTTCCTGCATTGATTCAATCCAGTAGTCATCCTGAAGAGCTTCATCGACGTTCTTTGGTTCTATCATGGAAACGTAACAAGCGAATCCACAAACCAACTGTCTCCGAGTCCTGACTCCTTCTTGTGGGTCTCCAATAATGTTAGATTCAGGATGATCCTTGGAGATGCATAACGTTTGAGGTAATGGAGTACTCGAAGGTACATGAGATGATTCCTGCACATCAGATAAGCTTGAAGAACCATTAGATGCATCATTATTATCGAAAAAATTGTCATGAGAAGATGCATTTGCAGGAGTATCATCATCAAGAGAGATATCAGGGGTAGATTTATCAGATGCAAAGTGAAAAGCTTCATCTACTTTAACATTTATAGATTCTACCATTATTTTAGATTCCAAGTTAAATACCCGATATGCTCTACTGTTTGTAGAATAACCCATGAAAATCCCTTCGTCACTTCGCGAGTCAAATTTTCCCAGATTTTCGCGGTCACGCAAAATGTAACAACGACTCCCAAAGATACGAAAATGTTTTATATTCGGTTTTCTACAAAACCACAGTTCATATGGTGTATTTAAGGTTCCCGGGCGCAAATACACTCGATTAATTACATAGACTGCAGTATTCACTGCTTCAGCCCAAAAGTACAACGGTAAGTTCCGGCTATGAAGCATAACACGTGCCATCTCTTGTACAACCCTGTTTTTGCGCTCGACTACACCATTCTGTTGAGGTGTATAGGGTGCTGAGAATTCATGCTTAATACCGTTGGAAGTGCAAAAATCAATGAATTTAGAATTTATGAATTCTCCACCTCTATCACTTCTAACACGAATGATCTTTTTATTCTTTTCAATCATAATACGATGGCAAATCTCGAAAAAAGAATCAAAAGTATCAGCTTTCTCTTTTAAAAATGCTACCCATGAGTATCTAGAGAAATCATCAACCAATAGAAAAATGTACCATTTACCTCCCAACGATGGTTGACGAGTTGGCCCCATTAAATCCATGTGCAATAATTCTAAAGGCCGGTTGGTGCCAACGTGGTTCAAGTTCCTGTGTGCAGTCCTTGATTGTTTTCCCTTTAGACAACCTCCACACACAATGTTTTCTTTAAGTGAAAGTTTTGGAACCCCCTTGACCACGTCTTTGTTTGAAATTCTAGCAAGTTCCTTAAAATTTATGTGACCTAGCCTTTCATGCCAAAGTGTTTCATTATTCAAAGAGGCTAAGTTACAGTTTTCAGAAATTTTATTTGGAATAACATAACAGTTATTTTCAGATCTAACCCCTTTTAAAAAGAAAACATGGTCCTTATCAGTTACAATACATTCGACAGATAAAAAATTAACTGAAAAACCATTGTCGCAAAGTTGACTAATACTTATGAGGTTAGTCTTAAGGCCTTCAATAAATAGCACATTATTCAAAACCGGGCCATATGGAATAGCGATAGTTCCTTTTCCAATAATTTTAGAAGAACGACCGTCTCCGAAAACTACAAGTCCTCCGGAGATTTTCTCAAGTGTTTGAAAACAGTTTTTGTCACCGGTCATGTGACGGGAACACCCGCTATCCAGATACCAAGACGAATTGTCATAAGCATGCAAAGAAGTATGAATGACAAGACAAGGGAAGATTTCACCTTTGCGCACCCAAATCTTTTTGGATTGCGTCGGTAAAGAATGTGACGTTATTCTCCTTGGTGAAAGTGTCTTGATTGATTGATTGCTTGACATCGTCTTGCGAGGTGAACTACCAAGGCTCTTTTCCTTTGAAAAGATTTCCTTTGATTTCCGGGGAATCACCTTTATGGTAGTTGTTGCAAGAGGCGCTTGAGATGAACGTTTCGCTCCCACCTTGCAATTTCTCCTTATGTGCCCTACAAAACCACAACGAAAACATACCTTAGTGCTTGACGATCCCGAAGAGGGTGAAGTAGGCTTGTTGTCGTTGCTTGTCGTGAATTCCGGTGTCGGAGGAGGAGATACCAACTGAGGCACAAACACTGTCCCACTCGAACTAGGACTGTCTCCAGTTCGAGTGTACCCGAGGCCGAACCGATTTGTTTGACCAAGACCAAGCATTTTATCCAACTTACTCCTTCCAGAAGAAAATTGCTTTAAATCATCCTTGAGTTGGAGAATGGTCTTCGTCATTTCCATTTTTTCCTGTCGAACCTCGCCGTAGAGCTTCAAGAAGTAATTCGCTTTATCCACCATATCTACATAATTTTTTTCGAAATGCTCATTGGACTCTTGAAGGGAAACATTTACTTTAATCAGATTATCCCTTTCCGCTCCAAGAGCATTTGAGAGAGAAGTTGCCCTTTTTGCTTCTTCTTCGAGATCCTGCAATCTCCCTCTCAAACTCTTGTTTTGCTTTGCCAGTTTCTTTGAATCCCTCAAAAGCTTATGGTAGGCAAGAGCAAAATCCTCACCTTCAGAATTACTCGATTCGTCGTCCATGGCATTCTTTTCAGCATGGGAGGAGTTGGACAAAGAATCGGATGTACTTGCCATTAAGCACATGAAGGGTGAAGATGTGGACGCGTGGAATACCGTTGCGTTGTTTTCTTCATCACTGGAGGATGACTCATTTGACGTTGAGTTGTCATCCCAAGTGACGGCTTGCATCACCTTCTTCTTCGCCGGATTCTTATTTGGACACTCCGTTGAGATATGGCCGTACCCTCGGCACTTGAAGCATTGGACTTGTCCCTCTGAGTTTTTCTTATCCTTTGAAAAACTTTCTTGCTTTCTTGACTTTTGGCTTGAAAAACCTTTGCCTTTCTTCCACTTTCCGAAGGATGGAGTTTTACTTGAATTACCCCTTCGAAAGTTTCGGCGAAAATTTCTTGTCAAGAGAGCAAGCTGCTTCTCAAAGTCCTCCATAGATAGGTTCTCGTCATCGTCTGAGGAGGATGAATCCGCGTCTTTTTCTTTTGTTGTTTTCAACGCAAAACCTGAAGACTTAGAAGAGGATGCCTTTCCCGAAGAATAGTTAGTAGGAAATGTCATTTCATAAGTTTGTAATGAACCAACTAATTCTTCTACACGGATTTCGTCCGGGTGTTTAATAGTTTCAATGGTCGTAACCTTGGAACGAAATCTTTCAGGAAGAGTTCTTAGAATCTTTCTTACAATTTTAAATTCTGGAATTTTCTCTCCCAAGTTAGCACATGAATTCACGATGTCTTGCAATCGTGTATAGTAGTCTGTGAATGATTCATTTTCTGCCATGAAAATGGAGTCAAACTTGCTCGTAAGCATTTGCAGTTTTTGAATCTTCACAAGGTTAGTTCCCTCATGTGTAACTTGAAGAACATCCCAGATTTCTTTCGCAGTCTCACATACCGAGACGCGAGAGAACTCAGTTTGTGACAAAGCATTAAATAAAGCGTTAACACATTTGCCATTGTAAGAAGATAAGTCTATCTCTTCCTTGGTCCATTTCGACCTAGGTTTGATGGTGCGAACATCAGCAATAATTTCAGTTGGATTAGACCATCCTAATTCAATTGATTGCCACACCCGTTCGTCGATGGAAATTAAAAAAGCTTTCATCCGTACTTTCCAGTAGGCATAATTTGTTCCATCGAAGAATGGGGGTCTGTTGATGTTTCCACATTCAACCATTGTTTACAACCCTATTCCCGCTCCGATACCACTTGTTGGGTTATGTATTAATTGGATCTAAATAGGGGAAAAAACACCTAGAGGGGGGGTGAATAGGTGTAAACCATAAACACTCAAAAATCGTTGCGCAATAAAACTCAATGCGGAAATGAAAAAATAACACGCACGATTTTTACGTGGAAAAACACCAAACCGGAGTAAAAAACCATGGGACCGATAACACGGTGAAATCCACTAGAATTAACACACGTACAAGGTGATATACCGTACTCACAGACGACTCAACCTTTTTCATACGCTTCTAGTAGATCTTCTCCGCTCGCTCCGCAACGCTTCTCGAATCCACGATTTGCGTCCAACGCCGAATCCACAGCGTCCAACGTCGAGTCCACGATGTCCGACCGAATCCACGGTCTTCACCCAATAGCACGTCTCGAATCCACGAACGTACCTCGCTTCGAATCCACGAAAGCGGTTGCACCTTGAATCCACAAGGCCACGCGAGCCCACGCGCCGATTTTGGGAAAATCGTTGTTTTTGGGTGGTGATGATCCGCCGAATACTTAGATTAGAAATAGATCGGAAATACCATCTAAGTATTCATTAATTTGATTCTACTCAAGATCTGAGTTTGGAAAACCTAGAATCAAATTAATCAATATAGATGAAGAAACATAGAATTAAATCTATTGATTTTCTTTCTTCTCTATATGTGGATTTTTCAATTTCGGCCCTCTTTTTATTATATGCGGATGCCCTAGAAATTGAATCATGGGGGCTATTTATAGGTTAGAAACCCTTGGAAGAAGATAAGGATCAAAAACTAACCGTTTCTGGAATTTTACAGGACGACGGTCCGGACTGGAATTGGCGGTCCGGACTGTCGTGGCTTAAACAGACAATTTCCAGAAAAGAGGACATTCGGGGTCCGGACTGTAATTCCACGGTCCGGACTATTCATGCAATTCCTGCAAATTCCACGTTCGGGGTCCGGACTGAAGTTCCAAGGTCCGGACTGGAATTGCGCATGAACTAATCTACGTTCGGGGTCCGGACTGTGATGCCCGATCCGGACTCTGAACATGTAGTATGTCCAGTTTTTTATTTTTATGCAATCAAACATTCAACCAAGTGTTTCTACACTATAAGAAGTATTCGGATCACCAAAAATATTTAGTTAGACGTACCTGATCCTTTTGAATTCTTCTTTCTTGAGATTGAGGTACATGATCCAAACTTCTTCATCTTCAATCTTCAAGACTTAAACAATTTCACAAAATACGCCAACACAAATTCCGTAAGAGGGCGCCTGCTGCGCGCGGCGCTCATGCGCGCCCGCGCAGCGGCCCGCCCGCCTAGCCGCGCGCTGCCCAAATTGCACGCGCGCGGCCCGCACAGCCTCGCCACGCCTCGAACAGCCAGTCCGCAGCCCTCCAACAGGAAAAGAAAAAGAAAAGAAGGAAGGAGCCGAAATCCCCAAAGCTGCTAATAATAAAAAAAAGTAAAATAATACACCAATCTCGACGAGTCTCGCCGTGCGCACACTCGGCTCCGCGCCCACGCAGCGAAGGAAAAGACCCAAGAAACCCCTTCCTTCTACTCTTCTTCTAATCTCTGCTTCAGACACGGGCCAAGAGGTTGCTTGCTTTCCTTTTCTTCCTTTTTGAGAAGAAGATGGGTGAGGTGGCAGTTAAATAGAAAAGTTACAGCATGAG
Organism: Tillandsia leiboldiana; assembly: GCA_029204045.2. Lineage (NCBI taxonomy): Eukaryota > Viridiplantae > Streptophyta > Magnoliopsida > Poales > Bromeliaceae > Tillandsia > Tillandsia leiboldiana. The sequence continues at coordinate 6,014,582 of CM055062.1, forward strand.
CTTAATTAAGGCTTAATAAAAAACTAATATTTTTCCTTAGCTAAAGAAAAAGCAAAAGCTAAATTAAGCTTCAAAAATACCTTAACTAAGCTCTCCCAATAATCTCTGCCAACTCCTCACCCTGCAGCAACACTAAAAAAAAATAAAAGCAACATCACAAACCTTAATTAACACAATTAAATGAATAAAATATTCCAAAAGTGCCAACTATAACTCACATTTTGGCTTCGGGCCTTCCGCCGCCGCCCGGAATCTCCCGAACTCCGCTGTAAATTGAAAATACACGTGCTCGCACCTTTCCTCAGTCAAAAAGCTCGTCGGTGGAGTCAATAAGCTCAATCCAAGAAGCCGGTACACTATAGCCGTATCGGGTATGCTGGCCACGCATAACACCGATGTAAAGAAGGAGTCTCAAGAACTCAAAGCCTGCCTGTCGCACACTCCGGAGTGGCACTCGAGGGGAGTGACCCACACGAGTAAAGTATCTCAGTAACAAGTATCATAAAACAGCAGGACTGGATGACGACTCTGATCAAAGTAGAGAAACCGATCCACTAAAGAAAACCCCGATCCCCAATCTGATGCACAAGTACTCAATGAGTGGGAAACTCCATCCACTAGCAAGAAGCCCGATCCCCAATCTGATGCACAAGTAAACATCCGGTCAACCGCCTAATGTCCGCGGTCGCCGCAATACCCAATAAGTCCAAAGCCTGATAAAGTAATCAACATCTGGCCAACCGCCTGATGTCCGCGGTTGCCACAATGCCCCACAACCCATAATCGAGTCTAACCTGTCCCAGACTCAATGGCCTCAACTACACTACCCCCAAAACCCTGCTCAAACCGAGCAACATGCATCTGAATGCAAAGGAGAATAATAAAATATGGTTTCTCCTAAGTCAAGTCCCAGTATGATAGTGTAGCAATAAATAGTGGCCTAACTAGATGTCCATACAAGCATGCAATTGTCCTCTTTTAAAACTGTAGAAAAGTGTCAGATAGTTATTTTAAAAAGATTGATCTTACTGTACCGACATGATAAGTCATTTGCATGCGAGATTATGATATAGCACTTGTCCCAACAACAGTGTCCCAATTTAACATAAGTAAGCTGTCATATAATCTGTGGGGTCAACATGTATGGTTCTCAAGTAGGATATCAATTGTCACATTTAATTTAGGGGAATTCTAATAATCCTAGTGAGCAAGTCAAAAGTGAGGTAAGCAACAACCACCCACCTTGAAAAGCACAATCCACACCCAAATAGCCTCCTCGCAGTCCGCAGCCCTCTAACCCTCCAACTCACCGAAAACAGTGCACAACTGTACAGAACAATGCACCCGGTGTAAACACAAATCCCAAAAATACAGCATTTGCTGTTTTCCAAAACGCACAGAAAAATAGGAGTTTTCACCTCTGTACAGTGCTCCGAAAAATCCAAAAAAAATACTGTTGAGTTCCTTGTGACGAGTAGATCGAAATCGACTACTTATACCCCTTGATCCGATGATCCTAGGTCAAGATATAAATCGAACAAGTTAGTGCTGTCCAGAATTCATCACAGAAAAAGGGGGGTCAAAGGTGCCTCGGGAACCGTGCCAAAAGTGCGAAACAGAGCAAAATAGTCAACACAAAAAACAAAGCCTTACCTCTTAGGAACGCGCTGCCATAGAAATCGCTCAAAAATTCCTCCTGGTTTGCCCACAGTGAATTTTTGACTGAACTGCGATGGTAATGGGCCGAAATGGGGGAAAAACCGAGGCGTACTGTAAAATCGATATCGCCGTTTCCGAGCCTCCAAAAATTCTGGAAATTCACCAAGAGATCAAAAATAACAAGAGGAACAACTTTTGTAAAGGACTCTCCCTCTCATTCTCTCTCTATGCTTCGAAAAAATAAGAGAAAGAGAGGAAGGTGGAGGTGTTTATATAGCCCAAAATAAACAATTGAGGTAATTACCTCTGTGTCCCCAGAACCGGGCGCTCGAAATGTTTCGGGCCCGCACAGTGCGGCCCGCGCCCGAAAAATCCTGGGCGCGACACGTGTCCGCATAACAGCGGAGAGCGGCGCCCGCGAATCGGGCGCCGCCACGTGTCCCGCACCCGGCTCGGCGCCAGCGGCTGGCGCGGCGCCATGTGGCGCGGCGCCGCCCCGCCCGACACGCCAGCCAGCGCGGTCAGCGCGCCGCCCGCGCGTCTGCGCCCGCGTCCGCGTACGACCGCAGCCACGCGCCCGCGGGTGCACCGCGCGCACCTGCACCACCCAATCCGGGGCCGCCACGTGGCACGCCCCGGTCCAAGTTGCGCGCCCTGGTCCAGCGCGCCAGCCGCGCGGTCCTGTGGACCGTGCAGCGCAGACCCGCCAATAGGCGGGTGCCACGTGTCCCGCCGGTCCACCGAGCACCGGCGGCGCTCCTCCGTGGACCGGACAGCGTGCGCCGGCCCAATCACGGGCTACCACGTGTCCTAGGCTGGTCCACGGCTCCCCCCATGCACCAATTTGCACAGAAAACTTTCGGGTGTCCGTTTTTGGGTGCACGGACTCAGAAAAATACAAGTAAATAGCCGTTTTCAAGCGTTTTTCCGCGCTGAATCCAAATACGACCTCCAAACAGCCTGAAACCACTTCTAAAATTTTGCAAACATAGCCGAAATCCCCAAAGCTGCTAATAATAAAAAAAAGTAAAATAATACACCAACCTCGACGAGTCTCGCCGTGCGCACACTCGGCTCCGCGCCCACGCAGCGAAGGAAAAGACCCAAGAAACCCCTTCCTTCTACTCTTCTTCTAATCTCTGCTTCAAATAAGGGCCAAGAGGTTGCTTGCTTTCCTTTTCTTCTTTTTGGAGAAGAAGATGGGTGAGGTGGCAGTTAAATAGAAAAGCTACAGCATGAACTTAATTAAGGCTTAATAAAAAACTAATATTTTTCCTTAGCTAAAGAAAAAGCAAAAGCTAAATTAAGCTTCAAAAATACCTTAACTAAGCTCTCCCAATAATCTCTGCCAACTCCTCACCCTACAGCAACACTAAAAAAAAATAAAAGCAACATCACAAACCTTAATTAACACAATTAAATGAATAAAATATTCCAAAAGTGCCAACTATAACTCACTTTTTGGCTTCGGGCCTTCCGCCGCCGCCCGAAATCTCCCGAACTCCGCTGTAAATTGAAAATACAAGTGCTCGCACCTTTCCTCAGTCAAAAAGCTCGTCGGTGGAGTCAATAAGCTCAATCCAAGAAGCCGGTACACTACACTCTCCCCACCTTCAAATGGTTTCGTCCTCGAAACCCAAAAAGCTCCAAAATCAAGAGGGGGTCTCAAATAAGTGCGGGTAGGTAGTCCTCAGCTCATCCTCGGGCTCCCAAGTAGCCTCTCTCTCATCATGGTGGCTCCACAATATCTTCACATAAGGTATGACCCAATTTCGCAACTCTCTCGTCTCACGAGCAAGATTATACCAGTGCCAGAGTGAAAATGGGAGCGGATCACCATGGACTTCGATACTGGTTTTCCACGATCACAACAAGGACACGACGCGGTCTGGGTCATAGTGGATCGATTGACGAAGTTGGCTCATTTCCTACCCATTCATTTGACGTGGACTTGAGACCGTTTGGCACGAGTATACATCAACGAGGTTGTGAGATTGCATGGAGTGCCGACATCGATTACTTCGGGCAGGGACACTCGATTTGTGTCGAACTTTTGGCAGAGCTTGCAGCGGGCTTTGGGGACCAAACTATAGTTCAGCACGACTTTTCACCCCCAGACCGACAGACAATCAGAATGGGTGATCCAGATTCTCGAGGACATGCTCCGAGCGTGCGTACTTGGCTTGGGTGAAGGATGGTCACGTTACCTACCCCTCGTGGAATTTGCCTACAACAACAGTTACTAGACTAGCATTCAGATGGCGCCGTATGAAGCTTTGTATGAGCGTCGATGTCGATCGCCTATTTGTTGGGATGATTTGGGGGAGCGAAAGTTTATGGGTCCGGATTTAGTGGAGGAGACCGAGATAAAGGTGTGCCTTATCAGACAGCAGTTGTTGACCGCCCAGAGTCGGCAGAAAAGCTATGCAGACCGGAAACGACGTGACTTGGAGTTTCAAGTAGGGGAACACGTGTTGCTCCGGGTTTCGCCATCCAAGGGGATTAAACGGTTCGGTATAAGAAGCAAGTTGAGCCCGCGGTTCGTTGGACCTTTTGAGATCTTGGAGCGCGTTGGCCCAGTAGCTTATCGTTTAGCCTTGCCACCAAATCTCGATCGCGTGCACAACGTATTTCATGTTTCGATGCTTCGGAAATACCTCCCGGATCTGTCGTATGTTCTCGATGTTTCCGCTATTGAGCTTCGAGAGGACTTGAGCTTTGTTGAAACACCGGTCCGAATCTTGACACGTGAAGATAAAAAGTTGCGCAGCCGGATTATTCTCTATATGAAGGTGCTGTGGAGTAATCATGAAGAGAGCGAAGCGACTTGGGAATTGGAGTCGAAGATGAGAGAGTGTTATCCAAACTTATTTAGCATGGATTGAGGTTAAGTTTCGAGGACGAAACTTCTTTTAAGGGGTGTGTGATGTAATATCACGAAATGTCTTGTGTTTCTTTTAATCCTTTTGAATAAATTAGTTGTTTAAGGGATTAATTAGCAGGATTTCATGGGTACAGCGTCGGTGCGTGCGGGTATTTTTCGGTGTTAGAGCTCGAAAAGCGGGGAACCACAAAGCGATCGGATCTAAATTCCGATTTGCGGATCTCCCGGAATGGGATTTTGAGGGTTTCGGTACTCATAGGATGCACCGAAATCCGTGCCACGTGATCGGCACGCTTTTCGAGAAGATGGAAATCTTTCTGTTATATACCGAATAAGAGTTTTTATTTTGTACGTATGAGAGAAATGGAATATTAATTAATACTTTTCAAAAAAACGAAAACCCTAGTTCGAAGAGAAAAAAAAAGAAAGCGGATCTCCGATCTTCTTCGATCGACGCGCCGGAAGCCGGGAACGAGACGTTACCATCAACGGGGAGTAGATCCGGATCCTTACCATCGCGAGGAACGAGAACGGATCGTCTTCTCCGTTAGATGAAGGTAAGCGGTGTTTATTTCTTGTGTTTTCGTCGTTTTTGGTTTGGCATTTTTGGCATTTAGGGTTTCGCCGCTTTTTGGTTCGGATCGCTTGTGTCGTTCGTTGTGTCGCCGCCGCGATGCCCTAGAGCGCCGCCGCCGTGATGCCATAGAGCACCGCTGCCGCGGTGTACGGACATGCCACCGCCGCGAGACGTCGCCCGCACTGCGCGCCGTGCGGGGGAGGGCACGGGGGCCGCCTCGCTCGCGGCGCCGCGCGGGCCGGTGCCGCGTAGGGCCACACCGTAGACGGCTCCTACGCGGGCTGGCACCGCGTGGGGCCGCGCCGCTTGTGACGCCGCGCGGGCTGGTGCCGCGCGGGGCCGCACCGCGCGGGTTGGTGCCGCGCGGGCTGGTGCCACGCGGGGCCGCACCGCAGGCGGCTCCCGCGCAGGCTGTTACCGCGCGGGGCGGTGCCGCTCGGGGCCGCACCACAGGCGGCTCCCACGCGGACTGCCGCCGCGCGGGAAGGTGCCACGCGGGGCCGCACCGCAGGCGGCTCTCGCGAGGGCTGGCGCCGCGCGGGGCCGCACCCCTTGTGGCGCCTCGCGGGCCGGTGCCGCGCGGGGCCGCTCCGAAGGCGGCTCCCGCGCGGGCTGGTGTTCGGCACTCTTTTCGAGGAGATGGGAATCTTTCTGTTATATACCGGATAAGGATTTTTATTTTGTACGTACGAGAGAAATAGAATATTAAGTAATACTTTTCAAGAAAACGAAAACCCTAGTTCAGAGAGAAAAAAAAAAAAGCGAATCTCCGATCCTCTTCGATCGACGCGCCGAAAGCCGGGAACGAGACGTTACCGTCAACGGGGAGCGGATCCGGATCCTCACCATCGCAAGGAACGAGAACGGATCGTCTTCTCCATTAGATCAAGGTAAGTGGCGTTTATTTCTTGTGTTTTCGTCGTTTTTAGTTTGGCGTTTTTGGCATTTAAGGTTTCGCCGCTTTTTGGTTCGGATCGCTTGTGCCGTTCGTTGCGTCGCCGCCGCGATGCCCTAGAGCGCCGCCGCCGCGATGCCCTAGAGCACCGCCGCCGCGGTGTACGGACGCGCCACCGCAGCGAGACGCCGCCCGCACTAGGCGCCGTGCGGGGGAGTGCGCGGAGGCCGCGGCGCCGCGCGGGCCGGTGCCGCGCAGGACCGCACCGCAGGCGGCTCCCGCGCTAGCTGGCGCCGCGCTGGCTGGTGCCGCGCGGGGCCGCACCGCTAGTGGCGACGCGCGGGGCTGCGCCGCTCGCGGCGCCGCGCAGGGCAGTGCCGCGCGGGGCCGCACCGCGGGCGGCTCCCGCGTGGGCTGGTGCCGCTGCCGCCGCCGCCGGTCGATTTCCACCATTACTTTTACGTGTTCGGGACTGTTGGGTTATATGTAATAAGGATCTAAATAGGGGAAAAAAAATACCTAGAGGGGGGTGAATAGGTGTAAACGTATAAACACTCAAAAATCGTTGCGATAAAAACCCAATGCGGAAATAAAAAATAACTCGCAAGATTTTTACGTGGAAAACTCCATCACCGGAGTAAAAAACCACGGGACCGATAACACGGCAGAAATCCACTAGAATTAAAACACGTACAAGGTGATTTACCGTACACACTTACGACTCAACCTTTTCCATACGCTCCTAGAGGATCTTCTCCGCTCGCTCCGCGACGCTTCTCGAATCCACGATCTGCGCCCAACGCCGAATCCACGGCGTCCAACGTCGAATCCACGACGTCCGACCGAATCCACGGTCTTCACCCAATAGCACCCTTCGAATCCACGAATGTGCCTCGCTCCGAATCCACGAGAGCGGTTGAACCTTGAATCCACAAGGACACGCGAATCCACGCGCCGATTTTTGGGGTAAATCGTTGTTTTTGGTGGTGATGATCCGCCGAATACTTAGATCAAAGATAGATCGGAAATACCATCTAAGTATTCATTAGTTTGATTCAACTCAAGATGTGAGTATGAAAACCTAGAATCAAACTAATCAATATAGATGAAGAAACATAGAGTATTCTCTAATGATTTCCTTTCTTCTCTATAAGTGGATCTAGAGCCGTATAAGATGATATATGAAAATGACGGCTATTTTGATTCACCCTAGAAAAAGAGTCATAGGGTCTATTTATAGGTTAGAAACCCTAGGAAGGAGATAAGAATCAAAAACCTAACATTTCTGGAAATTTTACGGACGGCGATCCGGATCGGATTAGCTGTGATCCGGATCGTCGTAACGAGTCAGGCAATTCCAGAAAAAAACGAAGGTTCGGGATCCGGATCGAAGTGCTTGATCCGGATCGTTCATACAGTTCACCAAACATCAACGTTCGGGATCCGGATTGCGAAGCCTGATCCGGATCGTTCAAGGAAGATGGTAAACTCAGTGTTCGGGATCCGGATCAAGAGAGGCTACGATCCGGATTGAACTGGTGTATGAACGAACCACCTTCGGGATCCGGATCGAACAACCTGATCCGGATCCTGAACATGTCCCAAGTCCAGTTTTTGATTTTTATGCAATGAAAGATTCTTCCAAGTGTTTCTACACTACAAGAAGTATTCGGATCACACAAAATCTTTAGTAAAACATACCTGATCCTTTTGAATTCTTCTTTCTTGAGATTGAGTTAAATGATCCAACTTTCTTCACCTTCAATCTTCAAGACTTGAGACTTTCACGAAACTACGCCAACTCAAATTCCGTAACAATCTCCCCCTTTGGCGGTTTCGTGACAAAATACAGATCCACTCAAGAAAATTCAAAAAGATATTTTTGTTGCTATCACCATACAACAAAAATTTACAATGGAGATCCGAAAATTTAAAAACATGAGATAAACTCCTAAAACAGACTCTAGACTTAGACATCTGTACTCTCTGCACAAGGAAATCATTCTTGACAAAATGAGATCGTTAGATACCTCAAGAATATTTAGCATACAAAACCTAGTACAGAGATAGAGTTTATCTGATCATCATGACATTTGAGAATTCAGATATGTAAGAGAATCATAGTCAAAAACCAACATATCTTCTATGCAATAAAAAAAATGTCATGTTAGTGAACATCAACTTGTTAGTTATATTACATGCCCAAATAGTTAGTCGAATAGTTAGTCGAGGCATGCATTCAAAACAAATGAAAACCAAAAGTTGAAGTTCTACTTACTTCGATGTTCACACATTCACATCATCATTGTTCAAGTTCATTGTTCAAGTTCCCTTGATGTTCACTTACCTTGATGTTATTGTTCAAGTTCATTGTCATTGTTCAAGTTCCCCTCTAAACTCTCTCCCCCTTTTTGTCACAAACAAAGCCAAAATCACAAAAAATTTAAGGAGAGTTAAATAGAACAAAATAAAGAAACTCCTGAGAACTAAATAAGAACAAAAACTTAAAAACCTGCAAAAGAAAGATTAGAGAAAAGAAGAAAAACTTTATGCAGAGTCGTCGGAGCTGATACACCCAAGCTTCTGAAACATTTTCTTGATCCGTTTGTTTATAGAAGCTTGTTCCTTCTTAACTTCTTTGATATCGTCTTTCATTTCAGCGACATCAGTAGCCATGCGCTCTTGCTCGTTTGAGAGTCGCTGTTGTTCCTTAAAGATTGAACTCACTGACGCATCATCATCAGAAGTGGATGGAGGTGCCTGCTGTGCTGGTGGAACAGGAGGAGTTTCTGCCGGTGCAGAGGTTGTCGCTCGTTGTTGTTGTGCTCGTTGCCGGTGAGGAGGTATTAAGGGTTCATCTTGTTTAGTCGATAAGGACTTCACAATTGTTGTCTCATTAATGGTGCCCAAACTGTACATGTATGAGCTCGCGCTTGTATCGACTTTAAACTTTCTAAGGATGCGCATGATAATCATTGGGTAGGGTAGTCTCTCTGTGGGGTGAGAGTGTTCCACATACCGCGCCATCCTTGACCAAATGAGATAAGGAATATTCAAGTTTGCTCCCATCAATGCGGCCGGGTTTCCAAGAAGATAAAGGTATAACATTCTGTCCCATCGAAGAACCTTCGTATTCATGTTGGGAAGAATGTTGTAGCAGACAATGAAGTTTATATACCGATACTCTGGTCGAAGCTCTTTAGAGAAAACAGAATTTTCGGTCGACCGAGTATTTGGAAGACAAATTCCATTAACTACAGCTCTCCAGGAGTTGTCGTTGAAGCTTTGAGTTTTTAGGTAATGGAGTCCATCAGCTCTGGCTGTCATACCTAGCACAACTCCAATCAGCTGGGGTGTGACTTTGATTTTGATATTTTTAACCAAAGTGTGAAATTCTCGACGTCCATCCTCGTGATCAATCAGACTTGCAGCGTTCTGATAAAACATTCGAACTGAGTGTGGACAGTACCCGGTAGTCTCAGGGAAGTTGCAAATTTGAGCAAGACCAACTTGGTCAAACAAAGTCCCAAAAGCTACAGATCGTTCCTTCATTGGTTTGACATTGACATGTCTCTCGCCAATGCATTCCCTCTTCTCAAAATCCTTGATTCTTTCGGAGCTGATGAAGTCTTGTGGAGGAGGCTGCCTAGCAACTGGTTCCTCAATGGTAATTCCCTGAGCACTGCCTCTTTTTCTTACACCAGTTTTTCTTTTTGTTCCAATTGGACTTGGTTCCATAGGGGCTTTTCCTTTTTTAGCTGCAGTAGGTTTTGAAGCTTCAGTAGTTGCTTTCCCTTTGGAGACAATGGGAGCAGCTTGCTCGATTTCGATGTTATCCCAGTCGATCGATTCTGTCTCTGATTCAGTGTCGGAATCAACCTTAGTCTTCTTTGCTTTCTTAGCCTTCTTAGGCTTGGCAGTATCCTTGACATGTACCATGGCAGTAAGTAGGAAAACAATCCAAGTGATCACCATTGCTAATGGTTTCTTGAGAAAAGAAATCCTGTGTGGAACAACTCAAGAACACGAAAAAATTGTTAATTTGCAAAGATTTGAAAAATTGTACCCAAACAATCATAATCATGTAGAGAGACTAAGAATCAAATTAGTTTTGCAAAAGGACTTTTAAAAATAGATCAATTGCATGATTTTCGAAAATCCTTATTATATGCCCTAAAACCGAATTTTTAGAAATCGAAACCTAAAAATCCGTTAATCAGGAGAATACCTAGCATATAATCAAAACTAATCTACCCAGAGTTCTTATTTCAAAAGAAATTTGATCAAAAACCATCCACAAACAAAGTTGATCCAAGAAATTCATCACGTTTGAGGAGGAAAAGAGAAAAACGGTGAAAAACCGAGATTTTGATCAATAAAACTTACTTGGAGTTGAAGAACTTGAGTTTGAAAGCTTCCAGGAAGGATGAAATCTAGAGAGAGAGGCTCTGGAAACTTTGGAACAAAAGATTGGAGTAAAAGAAATCAAAACCCTTTTGTTCTTTATAAAACCCTAGCCGCGATCCGGATCAGTTCATGATTGCGATCCGGATCAGCTGCCCGCAGTGAGAAACTGCGTTCGGGATCCGGATCGGCAGGTCCAATCCGGATCGTCAGCCCGCAGAAGAATACCTGCGTTCGGGATCCGGATCATCTTGCCCGATCCGGATCGGCTCCAACTTTTTCTTTAGAAAATTTCAGAGAAATTCAAGAAAAACCAGAAAAAGATTGTAAGCACAAATGTGTATCAACCTTAAACAAAAATCATCGTTTCATACAACAAGAATCAGATTATGCCAAATCTATCAATAATATCCAAAAATGAAACGAGAATTTACAAGAATTAAATCCCTTAAAGTTGAACACCTTCAATTACATCTAACTTGATCTTATGAGTAATGCCTTTATCAAATCATCAATTCAGTAATGAAAATGAAATACAAAGATCAATAGATGTTTGAAATCCCAAATATAGTAGATAATGTATCTAGACAATCTGTTGAAGAGAGTGGCTCTTTGAGCATCTTTCTTTAAAAACCCACCTTATACCAACCTTGAAATTTGATGGAGTCAAGTATTTCAACATGCATTTTACTTAATCAAAATTTGAACAACCATGCTTGGTATACATGTGGTAGCTGCACACAATACTCGGACGACCGAGGTGGTAGCTCTTTCCTCCATGTGGTGGTAGTTTTCACACTCCTCATTGGGATGTAACTCTTTCCACATTTTTTGAGCATTTTACTTTTTCTATGACTCCCCCTCAATTGGCTATCAATTATTTAAGATATAAAGTATTCAACCAAATATTGATCTCGATTTCATACTCGACTAAGCAGTCAAATAAGATAATGACTATACCAAGAGATCATTGAGAGAGAGAAATTGACTTTGATCACTTAGAAGATGATTTAATTAACATAAATGATCATTGCAACAGTGAAATATTATGATGGCAAAAGCATAATAAATTTCTAAATGTGCGAAAAGATGCAATTAAAGTCAATTATGATCTATGCTCAATTAATGTCCTATGTACAAACATAGATAATGAACAAAACAAAAATAAATACAAAACCTATCCTAAGCAAAGGTTTCAAAAAGAAGTTTATTTCAAGGAAAGCATTCCAATTGCTTTTCGTAAATGAATAAAACGTTTTTGATCCAAAGGTTTTGTTAAAAAGTCAGCCAATTGATCCTCAGTTGAAATATATGAAAGTTGAAGAGTATTTGATTCAACTAGCTCTCTAAGAAAATGATATCTAAGTTCAATATGTTTTGTTCTAGAGTGCAACACAGGGTTTTTAGAAATGTTAATTGCACTTGTGTTGTCACAAAGAATTGTTACCGAAGATGCTGAAATGCGGAAGTCGCTCAATACGCTTTTCATCCAAATGAGTTGAGTTGAGCAACTTCCAGCTGAAATGTATTCCGCTTCGGCAGTCGAGAGTGCTATGCAATTCTGCTTTTTACTGTGCCATGCAACAAGGCAATGGCTGTAGTAATCTGGATATTTTATTTTTAATAAACAAAATAAAAGATGATTTTTAGCCCGAGGTTAGATTCAAAAGGCCTTGGTTGATCTAATTGATCAATTGGCGGTGTGCAAGTTGCACGAATTACGAGGCAAAAAGGCTAATTTCCAATCCGGAAATGATCTTGGAAATCCGAATTGACCGTTGCGATCGTCTTGTCGAACTGAGCAAGTTTCATATTCAGCACTTTTCGATCTGACGGTCGGATCTTCCAGAATTCAAAGAAGAAGAGGACAAAGGGCTGCGACCAATGGAACAGTACCTCTGCGCGCAGTGACTTAAGTTAAACACTGTTCATCTACAGTAAACCCTCAATTTTTAGTCCCCTTAGGTCACTAAAGGCCGATTCACTGATTTAAAAGATAACATAGGGGTATGAGTAATGGATTCTAGCTATTTTCGACATTCTGAACGTAATGGCGCAGTCGAAAATTCTGTTTGACGACTCTGGAATCTCGAGAAGCGTGAAAACTGTGAAATTTGACAGTTTTTATGGAACAAGTTTTTATCTGAGCGTCAAACAAACCAAACAAATACGCTACTTGAAAGTTCTCGACGAGCCGGACGTCGTGGCGAAGTCTGTTCCGCAATTCGACGAGCGGATTTTCTCGAAATGCGTGAAAAGCACCTAAAAATGGACTAAATTGTATGAAACTTAATATTTTATGTGTTAAAATGTTAGGGGCTTAATTCCTTAGGGTGTTGGGTGCATTTTGCACCTATTGTGAAAAGCTCGGAGCCTAGGGTTTGGTGTGAACAAGGTTTGAAGAAATTTTGCAAAGGAATCTTTGAATTAAGTGAAGTTGTCCCTTGGTATTCTTGATCCATTCACGAGGAGTCCTGGGGGCATCTGAAGCATCAACATCCCTTAAGAATCCTCCAGAGAGTGCTCGGGTTACTAAGGTTGGCCGAGGGAACAAACTCCATGGGTGGTGAACTCGGGAAAGAGAGAGAGTGAAGAAGGTTGGAACCAACTTCACCCAAAAGAGTTTCTGAGTGCCCTAGGTGTTCCCTCGTGACTGGAAGAGCACCTTGGTGGTGGCCGTGGCCGCGCAGAGGAGGAGGAGTGAAACCGGCTTCATCCTCTCTCCATCGACTCCGGCCAAGGTAAGCTCTCTCAAACCAAAGGTTGTTTGGACCCGGGACCCCTAGCAGTAGAATTCTTAGGTCCTTGTCATGGTCCCTGCAAAGCCAGAGCTCCCCATGCAAAGCGCATGGCCGGCGGGGGCCAACTATGGCCGAAAGCCTAATAAAACTTCACCTTGAGATAACTATGCACATAATGAACCAAACAAGCTAAAAATTGGCATGTAGGGACTGTAGGAGATGTATAATAATTCTACAAAGTTTTAATAAATATGGCTTAGTAATTCAAGAGATATTGGATGCCCTAGCTTTTGAAGTTATTGCACCTTGGCCGAGCTTCTTGCTCCGGCACCGGCGGGCTTCCCCGACGCCGTCCACCTACCCAGAAGTGTTGTTGGGACCAAGAGGATCCCAACCATGCCTTTGCATGGTTCCCATGCAGCCCGAATGAGGGTCGGCCATGGATGAACCCGAGAATGGAAGATTTGCGGCCGCCGGCGTTCCGGCCATCTCCGGCCGGGGTGGAGGTGTCGGGAAGCTTTGTATGGACTTAAGGAAGCTTCCATATAAGTTGGAAGACTTCTTATGGGCTCTGTTAAATTCCGCCATTAGAGGCTTGAAGCTCGAAATGGAGCTTGGAGCCCCGCCTGCACCGCCTCACCCCGTCGACCAGGCTTGGGTGTGGAAAGCATCAGGGAGATGAGGTGCACCTGTTGGTGCCATTAGTTGAGCCCCAGAACCCTCGGTTGGATGGTCACAATTTTCAATGCAAAAGGTGTCATCTTCAACCTTGAGCTCCGACGATCCGGGGGTGCTGGTGTCACGCCCCGAGATTCAAAAGTGGGTCTAAATTTTTTTTTTTTTTTTTTTTTTATATCAGAGTTTCAAAACCAAGCCAGGGCAATGACAGACCGCCACATATATAGAAGAGTCCCAATCCCCTATGGAATTGAGCCTTTTCTATATATGCACGGCTAGCTCTCACAACAACATCAGAGTAGTCTAAACTACGTACTACTAAAAGATGTTACAACATTTAAACAATTATTTACAATTTTGACAACTTGCTAATACAAAGATAACGGCTGTCCAGGGTCGAAGCTAACTCGGAACCTCACCAACTCGTCCCGACATCCCAGCACCCGCTTGACCTGAAAAACAGTCACCCGAGGGTGTGAGACACACCGGAGTGTATCCCAGTGGGCACGACGGGCCGGGAAATAGCAAGCCGTACCTACTGGGTACAATAATAAGCGGATAGCAAAAGTAGGATATACTGAACATAGAAACAGGTATATAATCTTAGCAGAGTATCATCAATCCTGGATTAATCAACTGAGCAGTGTAATCACATATATAGAGCTGATCATGCTATCACTGATAAGACAACAAGTAGGAATGAATGATCATGCTATAACTGACAAGCAGGAATGAATATACTGTACTGATAAGCAGGAAACAATCATGTTATCACTGATAATCTACCAAGCAGTAAATGATCATGCTATAACTGATAATCTGTCATTCAGGAAATAAAGGAGGATAATGCATCAAAAGTAGTCATCACAAATATACCCAATCACTGCCACTTTTGGCCACAAGGGCCTCAGGCTAAATTTACCATGGAGCATATGACCTCAGGCAACAACCACTTTTGGTCACTGGGGCCTCAGGCAACAACCACTTTTGGACACCCAAACAAGCTATCATAACCTCAAAGGCTCACGGGTCGATCAGACCTCTCTACCGGTAAAGAACACCCACACGGTGGCCAAACCGTTGGTGTGCGTGACGAAAAGCTTGGCTCGACGGCGATCATAATGCTGATGCTCAAACCATGGTCCACTGACCACATAGACGGCAAGAAGCCGAGGAAAATCTCCACTGGGACACAAGTATAACATGCCACATACTGAAGTCATCTCACCTATTCTAAACATGCAGTGAAGAATAGAGACAGGTATAGAACTATGCTAGTGACCAATCAAGCATGGCATGTGTCCAGGAAATGCATATCAACCACTGAAAAGAACATGATATATCTCAACATGAATAACAAGCAACTGCTGGAAATATGAACATGATGTATAACTACTGCTGAAAATCAAGGCATAATAAACTCATCTGTGGGATCAATGCTATGCAGGTGTAAGGATCTGTGCTGATATATAAGCAAGTAGTAAGAGCAGGTATGAACTCAATGGCAATCATAATGCTAAGTCCCAGTCCACGGTCGGTAGACCGGACAGACGGCGAGAAGCCGAGGAAAATCCCCACTAGGACATAACCATGGTACACTGATCATAAAGACGGCAGGAAGCCGAGGAAAATCCCCACTAGGATATAACCATGGTACACTGACCACAAGGATGGCAAGAAGCCAAGGAAGATCCCCACTGGGATATCGATACTGATGCAAATCATAAGTTCTGAGACTAGAACTCCTATTCTAAACATGCAGTGAAGAATAGAGTATCACGAAAGGCTCATATGTATAATCAGGCAATATAGCTGAAATAACTGAATGCTGGAATGAAAGCATATAGTAAGGCTAAAGCATAGGTTCAGGGTTACACCAAGAACAGGGGTCCAACCTACCACGGCACCCAATAGGGCCGACCTGATAAAACGCGGACCGAAGATAACCCACCTGTATATAGGAGGAACAACGACTCCACTAGAAGGTAGACGGTCGCGATAAGACGGGTCACGGGCTGGCTCCTGGTGACTGGGGCCTACAAAATACCAGATGACAACTCAGGGGCTATCCATCTTCAAGGCGCAACTAGCGCGAACCGACCAGTTCGTCGATTTGTGCCACATAAAGCAATTTAGCTTTTCAGAACCCCCAGGGAACCCACTGAAAAGTCACTACTACTTTAGAATATTTATCTAGCCCTTTCATAATGCTACAATTGCAGCAAGCCCCTCGAGCTTTCCCAAAATGTGTTTTACACACTAAATAAGCACTGTTTTGGCTCGTTCTTCCAAACGGAGAATAATTTTTTTACGAGCCGTCACCTCCAGCAGGTGACATTCGACTTGCTGAACGCCGTGCTCACCCATTTGTGGCAGCACGATGCCCGAGGAAAACTTCGGGCCATAATTTACACCTCTAACCTAGCCGAAACGCATTTTCATTTCTTCGGCTCACCAAAACTCAAAATAAACGCGAGCATCGCGTTCAGTGACCCCAAAATAGCCAGGAGTACACTTTTACACTTTTCCAAACAGACCCTAATAGTGTTTTAAGCAACTATTGCATTTAGGATTGGTTCTAACATAACTTTAATTCCAACCATCCCACAGTGAAACTTTGTATATAAGAATTGCTCTGGACCTTGCCAGGATACCAGGGCTTGCCCTAATTGCAGCCCAGATCCGCTGGATCACCCAGATCCACCACCTTGCTTTCACACAAGTTCACAATGCACCAACCCTTTGTCCGCACAGATCAAGCTTGATCTGAAGTGAGCATCAAGCTCAGGGGACACTTGTGAGCAACTTTGATATTCACAGTGTGGCCTAATTCCAACTTGTTTTTCATTGAGGCAATTCCACAAACACCTTATGTGCACTATTCATATGCAACTATACAACACCAACTCGAAGCTGGATCTCAGCAAATACTGGACCAAAGGCCAAATAACTTGGATGGAAATGTTCCCTGGGTCCATAGGAAGCTTCCCGACCATCTCACCCCGGCCGGAGTTGGCCGGAGCGCCGGCGGCCGCGTTTTATCCACTCTCGGGTTCAACCATGGCACCATGGTTTCCATGATGCATGGGAGCCATGCAACAGCATGGATGGACTCCCCTGGCTCCCATCATCTCCTCTGGGCAGATGGCCGGCGTCGGAGAAGCCCGCCGGCGCCGGAGTTGCATCCTCGGCCAACTTGCAATAACCCGAAATCTAGGGCATAAAACTGCCACCCACTGGGTTAACCATACTCCACCAAATTTGGTGGAGTTGGTCCCTCCCACCTACAGTCCAAGCACCCCGAGTTTGAGCCATTTTGGCCAAACAGTTGCAGAGTTTTCTCGGGGCGGAGCAGTTCTAGGTTTCCGGCGAGGTATTGTTCCCGCCGGCCAACCGCTATGCATGGGAGGCTCGGGCTTTGCAGATAACCTCATTAGGACATGGGAAGTCTACTGCAATGGGTCCCGGGGGCTAACAATCAAGGATTAGGGTGCACTCACCTTGGTCGGAGCTCGGGGAAGAAGGGATGAAGCCGGTCTCCCCCGCCGCGTCGTGCAGCCCTCCAACTTGCACGGTTCACTCCCCAGGAAGCAGAAGAACAACCAGGAGGGTCCAAAAAGCAAGTTGGAGCAACTTTGCTCCAACCTTCACCTCTCTCTCTCTCTCTCTCGGGTTTGTTCTTCAATGGTGTTTGGTCCTTGGTGTTCCCAGCATCCGAAGCCAGGTCTGGGAGATGCCAAGGATCAAGATGATGCCTCGGTTTCCACTTGACCCCTCGTGCATGCCCCATGAAGACCAAGAGACACTTGCATTTAAATTGCAAGATTCCAAACTCAAACTGGTTTCACACCTTCACCCTTAGCTCCGAGCTCTGCCCAGCCCCTCGTGGGCTTCTTAGGGTGGCAGAGGCCCAATGCACAAAGCCCCCAAAGCTCTGGCCCAAGAACACTTAAAATATTTAGAGAAAAAGCAATATTTTTATGCTTTTCACGCATTTCGAGGCAATCCGAGCATCGTTTTACGAAATGAACATCGCCACGACGTCCGGCTCGTTGAGACCTTCAAAGTAGGCTATTCATTTGCTTAGTTTGGTGCTCGGATAAAATCTCGGGCCATAAAGTTCTGTAAGTCGCAATCCGACGCACGCACTTCGATGCACCCGGATCGTCAAACACGAAATCCGACAGTGCCATTGCGCTCAGAACGTCGAAATTAGTTAGGATCCATTACTCATACCCCTATATTGGGTTTCCAGACGGCGAAACGGCCGTTAGCGATCAAGAGGGAATTAAAATAAGGGGTTACTATTCACAACTTAAGTCGCGGGGCCCGTTTTTGATTTCTAATTTCTGGAAGATCCGACCGTCAGATCGAAAACATATGAATATGAAACTTTTATGTTTCGACGAGACGATCGCAATGGTGATCTCGGATTTTCCAGATCAGACCCCGACCAAAAGTCAACATTTCTGGGCCACTATTTGCCCACTAATTGCCCATTTATGCTATTCAATAATTCTGAAAATTATTTAAACTTAAATTTTGAATTTCAAAAATTACGGTTACTACATTACCCACCACTTATAAGAAGTTTCGTCCCCGAAACTTAAACTTAACACACTTAAAAAGTTTTCTAAAATACTCAAAAATATTAGTTATGAGTTTATTACATCATTGATTTCAATACTTCATGCTCCCAAAGGGCCCTCCCCCGATGGCTCGCCATGCAGAGTCAGCGCATAGACCCGACCACCAGACACTTGGCGTGATCCCCCGGTCTGGCGCGCTGGTGAACGATTAGAGGCAGCCACGCTTTGAGTTGATACAGGAGGCCGGGCAGCAAGAGGTGACACAGCTAATGCTGGTGGGTTTGCAGCAGATCTCCGTGGGCAAATAGAAGAGATATGGCCAGGCTGACCACAAACATAGCATCTTCCGTGGCGCAGGTTGCAAGTAACAGGTTTGTGATCTGCCCCGCAGAAGACGCAAGGCCTTGCCCTTTGTTGTAGTCTGAAGGCCCGAGAACCTTTGGCTCGGTTCTGATTTCCTGGGAGTCTAGGGGGTCTCCTATTTGATCCAGATGACCCTTTCCCATTGTCAGCGAACAGTCGCTTTTTCCCTTTGCCTTTAACCATTGCTGCCCTCTCAGCCCGGGAGATGGTCAACTCAGCTTCAATGGTAAGGCAGCGTTTTACGCAGTCATCATAGCCCATAAGCAGGTGCAAAGACAATTGACGCCGGATCTCGGGTCGCAGGCCCCGAGTAAATAATCTCACTTTGCGACGCTCGTCTTGCACCGCTCGAGGCACCAGGTTAGCAATTTCTGTAAATTCTTTCTCGTATTCTCCCAGGGTGCGGTCCCCTTGACGTATGGTTTCCAAGTCTCGCTCTAATGCCTCCCGTGCTGCGTCTTTTAAATAGTGGTGGTACAAAGCTACCCTAAATTGCTCCCAGGTGGGCTTAGGTGCATCAGGGGCAAAATTGTAGCGTTGATGGTGCAGCCACCACAAGCTTGCGCTGACACCGAGGCAGTGCACCTCCAGTGTCACCTTATCCTTCTCTTCAGTATCCAAATTTCTAAATAGCTTTTCCATGTGGTTTAGCCATTTTTCCAGGGCCCAGGGGTCCTGTTCACGACCCGTGAATTCATGGGGCTTGAACTTATTAAATTCTAGCAGGACTCTTCTGACTCTTGATCTTTCTTTGTTGTACGTTGCTCTGGCAGCTTCCAGGGTCGCAGGATTGTTAGGATCGTTACCTCCCGCAATCCCGGGAGCGACTACAGCTGCAGCAACGGCTTCAGATGTAGCCAATTCAGTTGGAGGTACGGGTATAGGAGGAACAGGAGGTCCCTCGGTCGCAGAGGCTGGTGCTGCAGGTGGTGCAGGTGTCGCAGGAACATTGGCCTCCCGCTGCATATACTGCTGTATCGTTGCAGCCATTTGAGCCAACTGGTCCTCAAATCGTTGCATTCTGTCGGGAACTTCCGGGCCCCCACTCTCAGCAGTTGCTTGGGCAGCCCCCCGACCCATGCCAGCACCTTGACCACGACCAGCACTACGCCGTGCGCGAGCCATAACTACAATAGGCAATAATTCACTTTAGTACAACCCACAACTTCTGTTTTATTCCAACGTTACCGTTTTATGTTGATTTTAATATAACTTTTAATCTAAACTTCATACAGTTCAGGTCCGAACATCAAAATTGTTCCTAATGTGGCTAAGATACTAGCGCTCACCATTGTTGTAGCCCAGGAGTACTGGTTTTAGCAGACCCAATCTGAATATTCCCCATTACAGGGCAGAGTATTTCTCAATTCTTTCGAAAGTACGTTGTCGGCCGCCCAACGTGCTCATCAAAAGAAAGGCGAAATACCATAGATCTGTCGCCAACAACTAGTTGGGGACACAACACTTATCTGAAGGTACATCGCATACCTTCCTTTCCAGGCTCTATACCAATAACATGACCTCTACCAAAGGTCACTACCACCACGTGGTCAGCAATACCACCCTGTCTATTCACAAACCTAGAGTCACATGCCAACGTTTTTCAACACCTTATTAACACCTTACTTTAAATCCAAACCAGGATTACCAACGGCACATAGGCCACTGAATTATGACACGCGGTCTATGAAATCTCTGAGCGAACTGTAGAACTGGTGCAGTACTAGCAGTCATCTGCTGCTATGCCATTAATCCAACAACTACTACAAGAACCGTGGTCAATCTTTGAACCACATGCACTGAACCGATCTGAGCCATCTGGCTCCACTGAAACATCAAGCCCACGGTCGAAACCATGACCGCGGCTAACCCTGCACTATCAACGATCCCCACAACGCGAACACGAAACACACTTAAGCTCCAAAACCACAACCCAGCGCTCTCTCGTGAACGCAAGTCAACCTAGGGCTCGTTCCTAGCCAAACCTAGGCATCGTATTCCTATTGCTCTGATACCATCTAATCTGTCACGCCCCGAGATTCAAAAGTGGGTCTAAATTTTTTTTTTTTTTTTTTTTATATCAGAGTTTCAAAACCAAGCCAGGGCAATGACAGACCGCCACATATATAGAAGAGTCCCAATCCCCTATGGAATTGAGCCTTTTCTATATATGCACGGCTAGCTCTCACAACAACATCAGAGTAGTCTAAACTACGTACTACTAAAAGATGTTACAACATTTAAACAATTATTTACAATTTTGACAACTTGCTAATACAAAGATAACGGCTGTCCAGGGTCGAAGCTAACTCGGAACCTCACCAACTCGTCCCGACATCCCAGCACCCGCTTGACCTGAAAAACAGTCACCCGAGGGTGTGAGACACACCGGAGTGTATCCCAGTGGGCACGACGGGCCGGGAAATAGCAAGCCGTACCTACTGGGTACAATAATAAGCGGATAGCAAAAGTAGGATATACTGAACATAGAAACAGGTATATAATCTTAGCAGAGTATCATCAATCCTGGATTAATCAACTGAGCAGTGTAATCACATATATAGAGCTGATCATGCTATCACTGATAAGACAACAAGTAGGAATGAATGATCATGCTATAACTGACAAGCAGGAATGAATATACTGTACTGATAAGCAGGAAACAATCATGTTATCACTGATAATCTACCAAGCAGTAAATGATCATGCTATAACTGATAATCTGTCATTCAGGAAATAAAGGAGGATAATGCATCAAAAGTAGTCATCACAAATATACCCAATCACTGCCACTTTTGGCCACAAGGGCCTCAGGCTAAATTTACCATGGAGCATATGACCTCAGGCAACAACCACTTTTGGTCACTGGGGCCTCAGGCAACAACCACTTTTGGACACCCAAACAAGCTATCATAACCTCAAAGGCTCACGGGTCGATCAGACCTCTCTACCGGTAAAGAACACCCACACGGTGGCCAAACCGTTGGTGTGCGTGACGAAAAGCTTGGCTCGACGGCGATCATAATGCTGATGCTCAAACCATGGTCCACTGACCACATAGACGGCAAGAAGCCGAGGAAAATCTCCACTGGGACACAAGTATAACATGCCACATACTGAAGTCATCTCACCTATTCTAAACATGCAGTGAAGAATAGAGACAGGTATAGAACTATGCTAGTGACCAATCAAGCATGGCATGTGTCCAGGAAATGCATATCAACCACTGAAAAGAACATGATATATCTCAACATGAATAACAAGCAACTGCTGGAAATATGAACATGATGTATAACTACTGCTGAAAATCAAGGCATAATAAACTCATCTGTGGGATCAATGCTATGCAGGTGTAAGGATCTGTGCTGATATATAAGCAAGTAGTAAGAGCAGGTATGAACTCAATGGCAATCATAATGCTAAGTCCCAGTCCACGGTCGGTAGACCGGACAGACGGCGAGAAGCCGAGGAAAATCCCCACTAGGACATAACCATGGTACACTGATCATAAAGACGGCAGGAAGCCGAGGAAAATCCCCACTAGGATATAACCATGGTACACTGACCACAAGGATGGCAAGAAGCCAAGGAAGATCCCACTGGGATATCGATACTGATGCAAATCATAAGTTCTGAGACTAGAACTCCTATTCTAAACATGCAGTGAAGAATAGAGTATCACGAAAGGCTCATATGTATAATCAGGCAATATAGCTGAAATAACTGAATGCTGGAATGAAAGCATATAGTAAGGCTAAAGCATAGGTTCAGGGTTACACCAAGAACAGGGGTCCAACCTACCACGGCACCCAATAGGGCCGACCTGATAAAACGCGGACCGAAGATAACCCACCTGTATATAGGAGGAACAACGACTCCACTAGAAGGTAGACGGTCGCGATAAGACGGGTCACGGGCTGGCTCCTGGTGACTGGGGCCTACAAAATACCAGATGACAACTCAGGGGCTATCCATCTTCAAGGCGCAACTAGCGCGAACCGACCAGTTCGTCGATTTGTGCCACATAAAGCAATTTAGCTTTTCAGAACCCCCAGGGAACCCACTGAAAAGTCACTACTACTTTAGAATATTTATCTAGCCCTTTCATAATGCTACAATTGCAGCAAGCCCCTCGAGCTTTCCCAAAATGTGTTTTACACACTAAATAAGCACTGTTTTG
Source organism: Tillandsia leiboldiana (assembly GCA_029204045.2). Lineage (NCBI taxonomy): Eukaryota > Viridiplantae > Streptophyta > Magnoliopsida > Poales > Bromeliaceae > Tillandsia > Tillandsia leiboldiana. The sequence goes on from CM055062.1 coordinate 6,037,552, forward strand.
GCTCGTTCTTCCAAACGGAGAATAATTTTTTTACGAGCCGTCACCTCCAGCAGGTGACATTCGACTTGCTGAACGCCGTGCTCACCCATTTGTGGCAGCACGATGCCCGAGGAAAACTTCGGGCCATAATTTACACCTCTAACCTAGCCGAAACGCATTTTCATTTCTTCGGCTCACCAAAACTCAAAATAAACGCGAGCATCGCGTTCAGTGACCCCAAAATAGCCAGGAGTACACTTTTACACTTTTCCAAACAGACCCTAATAGTGTTTTAAGCAACTATTGCATTTAGGATTGGTTCTAACATAACTTTAATTCCAACCATCCCACAGTGAAACTTTGTATATAAGAATTGCTCTGGACCTTGCCAGGATACCAGGGCTTGCCCTAATTGCAGCCCAGATCCGCTGGATCACCCAGATCCACCACCTTGCTTTCACACAAGTTCACAATGCACCAACCCTTTGTCCGCACAGATCAAGCTTGATCTGAAGTGAGCATCAAGCTCAGGGGACACTTGTGAGCAACTTTGATATTCACAGTGTGGCCTAATTCCAACTTGTTTTTCATTGAGGCAATTCCACAAACACCTTATGTGCACTATTCATATGCAACTATACAACACCAACTCGAAGCTGGATCTCAGCAAATACTGGACCAAAGGCCAAATAACTTGGATGGAAATGTTCCCTGGGTCCATAGGAAGCTTCCCGACCATCTCACCCCGGCCGGAGTTGGCCGGAGCGCCGGCGGCCGCGTTTTATCCACTCTCGGGTTCAACCATGGCACCATGGTTTCCATGATGCATGGGAGCCATGCAACAGCATGGATGGACTCCCCTGGCTCCCATCATCTCCTCTGGGCAGATGGCCGGCGTCGGAGAAGCCCGCCGGCGCCGGAGTTGCATCCTCGGCCAACTTGCAATAACCCGAAATCTAGGGCATAAAACTGCCACCCACTGGGTTAACCATACTCCACCAAATTTGGTGGAGTTGGTCCCTTCCACCTACAGTCCAAGCACCCCGAGTTTGAGCCATTTTGGCCAAACAGTTGCAGAGTTTTCTCGGGGCGGAGCAGTTCTAGGTTTCCGGCGAGGTATTGTTCCCGCCGGCCAACCGCTATGCATGGGAGGCTCGGGCTTTGCAGATAACCTCATTAGGACATGGGAAGTCTACTGCAATGGGTCCCGGGGGCTAACAATCAAGGATTAGGGTGCACTCACCTTGGCCGGAGCTCGGGGAAGAAGGGATGAAGCCGGTCTCCCCCGCCGCGTCGTGCAGCCCTCCAACTTGCACGGTTCACTCCCCAGGAAGCAGAAGAACAACCAGGAGGGTCCAAAAAGCAAGTTGGAGCAACTTTGCTCCAACCTTCACCTCTCTCTCTCTCTCTCTCGGGTTTGTTCTTCAATGGTGTTTGGTCCTTGGTGTTCCCAGCATCCGAAGCCAGGTCTGGGAGATGCCAAGGATCAAGATGATGCCTCGGTTTCCACTTGACCCCTCGTGCATGCCCCATGAAGACCAAGAGACACTTGCATTTAAATTGCAAGATTCCAAACTCAAACTGGTTTCACACCTTCACCCTTAGCTCCGAGCTCTGCCCAGCCCCTCGTGGGCTTCTTAGGGTGGCAGAAGCCCAATGCACAAAGCCCCCAAAGCTCTGGCCCAAGAACACTTAAAATATTTAGAGATGCAATATTTTTATGCTTTTCACGCATTTCGAGGCAATCCGAGCATCGTTTTACGAAATGAACATCGCCACGACGTCCGGCTCGTCGAGACCTTCAAAGTAGGCTATTCATTTGCTTAGTTTGGTGCTCGGATAAAATCTCGGGCCATAAAGTTCTGTAAGTCGCAATCCGACGCACGCACTTCGATGCACCCGGATCGTCAAACACGAAATCCGACAGTGCCATTGCGCTCAGAACGTCGAAATTAGTTAGGATCCATTACTCATACCCCTATATTGGGTTTCCAGACGGCGAAACGGCCGTTAGCGATCAAGAGGGAATTAAAATAAGGGGTTACTATTCACAACTTAAGTCGCGGGGCCCGTTTTTGATTTCTAATTTCTGGAAGATCCGACCGTCAGATCGAAAACATATGAATATGAAACTTTTATGTTTCGACGAGACGATCGCAATGGTGATCTCGGATTTTCCAGATCAGACCCCGACCAAAAGTCAACATTTCTGGGCCACTATTTGCCCACTAATTGCCCATTTATGCTATTCAATAATTCTGAAAATTATTTAAACTTAAATTTTGAATTTCAAAAATTACGGTTACTACAGCTGGGTTGAATCCAAGTTGCTGGAAACAATTCCTAAGCTCTGTAGAGCAATTCCTTCCAAGTGGGAAGCCCCCAGATGCTGCGGTTGCAAAGAACCAACTCACAAATGGCTTGTGTGGGTGTGTGTGTATTGTGCACACCACCTGTTTGTGAAAATGCCTCAAAGAAGAAGGAGATGGATTCAAGCTTTTATGTAAATATGAAAGATGCTCCAAATAACCCCCTGAGCTTTATGCTCACTTCAGATCAAACAGGATCTGAGTGGATTGATGTTTGGATCATTATGCACATTGTTAGAGAGCAAGGGTTTGGTTCTGGTTAAACCAGCAATTCTGGGCTACAAATAAGGTGAGCCCTAGTTCCCTGGAACTGTCCAGAGAAACTTTTATATACAAAGTTTTAATGTTTGAAGATTAGATTAAAAGTTGTAGTAAAACTTACCTATAAGAGTAATATTTGAACAAAACAATGTTCCGGGCTGTTTGCAAAGCCGCGACAGTGTATTCCTGGCTAATTTGGGGTCACTGGACGCGATGCTCGCGTTAGATTTAGGTTTCGATGATCCGGAGAAACAAAAATGCAAAATGGCTATGTTAGAAGTGTATATTATGGCCCGAAGTTTTCCTCGGGATGCGTGCTGCCACAAATGTGTGAGCACGGTGTTCAGCAAGTTAAAAGTCACCTGCTGGAAGTGACGGTTTGTTAAAATGAGTTTCCAGTTGAAAGAACGAGCGAAAACAGTGCTCAAATGACACTATTAGTTAAATAATTAGAGGTTTTAAAATGGATCTGGGGTTTAAGTTGTGATTAGTGAATTCGAGGTTGATCAATATGTTTGATTCAGGTCTGTCCAGTTTGCATCTGGTTCTGAGCATACAGTCGATTCAGTCTTGTCGCCTGCGATTTGACAGGTGGGTTTATCTTCGGTCCGGGCTTTATCATTTCGGCCCTCTGTGTACGGTATTGGTTGGACCCCTGTTTTTGGTAGCTTAAATATTACTTTGAGCCTGCCTTCCTTTTGATTCAGTTTATACTGCTTCATGCCTGAGTTATAACTTTTATCAGTTATCTGTTGCTTTACATAGTGCTTCCAGTATTTCATATCATTATTCTGGACATTGCCATGCCTGATTGGTCATTTGCTAGGTTATATACCTGATTATCAGTACATCCTGATTATATCTGATCCATGATATTTAGTTGCTGCTTATTCTTGCATATGAGTTGAGACTCAGTTGATTCTGATATTGCATCCTTGATTGGATTGTGTTGAGCTTGCTTTTCTGTTGATCAAATATTACACTGCTGAACACATAATTTTAATCAACTAATGTTTTACTGAACGTCGTAGGGTCGCCTGAGTCTGTTCTTGTTTGATAGGACAAAGGCATTGCTCTTCGAAGTTTGGGCCTAAACCTATTTTCAAAATAGTTTTCTCAAAAATATGTGTTTAGTTTGTATGTTTGGTTGGTCTGCATGATTGAGTTGAGATTTGCTGCTGATCTTTTGTTGAGTTGAGATTTTCCTTTGATCTTGCATATGAGTTGAGATTTAGTTGATTAGTTGCTGATTATTCCTGCATGAGAGTTGAGATTCAGTTGATTTCATCCCAGTGGGGATTTTTCGGCTTATTGCCGATTACCCGGTCAGTGGACCGTGAGTTTGAGCATTTGCATTTGATCGCCCGCACCGTTGTACTTCACGAACATTGCCGGGGTCGCGCCCCGTGGATATTGTTCTTTACCGGTAAAGTGGTCAGCAGTGGCGACCCGTGACCCCCAGGGGGGGAATGTCAACCCGCTGGTGCCAGCTGGGCAAATTCGCCTGAGGTTTTGTGGAACCAATATGGTGGCTTGTGATTGGATAATTTGATATATCATCTATTTGATGCATATGTTGCTTTTAGACTGCTTTGGTCTTATCTCATGATTCCTGATTCTGTTGTCAGCATATTCATTGTTTGATGCCTGTCTATACAGTTATTCAGCATGCTCGGTTCATTATATTCCTGTCATGATTATACATATTTCTGTTGATTATTCATTCGCTTCATAATCATGCTTACCTAATGTGATTATTACTATCCTCTAGTATTGTCTACCAGTAGGTACGATCTGCTATTTCTCGGCTCGTCGTGCCCACTGGGATACACTCCGGTGTGTCTCACACCCTCGGGTGACTGTTTTTCAGGTCAAGCGGGTGTTGGGATGTCGGGATGTATTGGCGAGGTATCGATATAGAGGTTGACCCTGGACAGCCGAAAAGTTATGTAATAGATGTTTGAGAAAAAAAAAAGAATTTGTATTCAGTTGAATATTTGTAAAGAAATTTGTAATATTATTATTTGTAGTACGTAGTTAGTACTCTGATGTTTGTTGCCAAGCTAGCCGTGCATATATAGAAAAGGCTCAATTCCATAGGGGATTGGGACTCTTCTATATATGTGGCGGTCTGTCATTGCCCTGGATGATTTGCAACTCTGATTTTAAAAAAAAAAAAAAAAATTTACACTGGTTTTTGAACTCGGGGCGTGACAGATTAGATGGTATCAGAGCAATAGGGATACGATGCCTAGATTTGGCTAGGAACGAACCCTAGGATGGCTTGTGTCTACGAAAGAGCGATGGGTAGTGTTTTAAGTCTTGAAGTTAAAAACAAAAGTTGTGGGTCGGTTAAACTGAAATCCATCCATGGTATTGCAGTTATGGCTCGCACTAGGCGTGGTGTTGTTGGCAGGCGTGGAACTGGCATTAGTCGGGGGGGGCTGCCCGATGGTAATCCTGATTTGGGTTGAATTCACATTTTTGCCTATGCGTCGGATTTAATAAGGAGTTGGAAAACGTTGAAATATGATTCCAGTTTCTTGTGAATAGACAAAGTGGCATTCCTGACCACGTGATGGTAGTGACCTTTGGTAGAGGGTATATCATCGGCAAAGAGACTGTGAAGGAAGGTATGTGATGTATCTTCAGATGTGAGTTGTGTCTCCAACTAGTTGTTGGCGATAGATCTGTGGTATTTCGCTTTTCTTTTGGTAAGCACGTTGGCTGCAGACAACGTACTGTCGAAAGAACTGAGGAAATACTCTGCCCTGTGATGGGATGTATAAGATTGGGTCTAAAATAGCAGCCTTGGCGTTGTTGAAACCTTGTGACTAGTGGTCACTATTATGAACCTATTAGAGACTTACCCGCGTTTTAAGTTGTATTAAGTTTCGGGGACGAAACTTCTTGTAAGGTGGGAGTGATGTAGTAATCTGGATATTTTATTTTTAATAAACAAAATAAAAGATGATTTTTAGCCCGAGGTTAGATTCAAAAGGCCTTGGTTGATCTAATTGATCAATTGGCGGTGTGCAAGTTGCACGAATTACGAGGCAAAAAGGCTAATTTCCAATCCGGAAATGATCTTGGAAATCCGAATTGACCGTTGCGATCGTCTTGTCGAACTGAGCAAGTTTCATATTCAGCACTTTTCGATCTGACGGTCGGATCTTCCAGAATTCAAAGAAGAAGAGGACAAAGGGCTGCGACCAATGGAACAGTACCTCTGCGCGCAGTGACTTAAGTTAAACACTGTTCATCTACAGTAAACCCTCAATTTTTAGTCCCCTTAGGTCACTAAAGGCCGATTCACTGATTTAAAAGATAACATAGGGGTATGAGTAATGGATTCTAGCTATTTTCGACATTCTGAACGTAATGGCGCAGTCGAAAATTCTGTTTGACGACTCTGGAATCTCGAGAAGCGTGAAAACTGTGAAATTTGACAGTTTTTATGGAACAAGTTTTTATCTGAGCGTCAAACAAACCAAACAAATACACTACTTGACAGTTCTCGACGAGCCGGACGTCGTGGCGAAGTCTGTTCCGCAATTCGACGAGCGGATTTTCTCGAAATGCGTGAAAAGCACCTAAAAATGGACTAAATTGTATGAAACTTAATATTTTATGTGTTAAAATGTTAGGGGCTTAATTCCTTAGGGTGTTGGGTGCATTTTGCACCTATTGTGAAAAGCTCGGAGCCTAGGGTTTGGTGTGAACAAGGTTTGAAGAAATTTTGCAAAGGAATCTTTGAATTAAGTGAAGTTGTCCCTTGGTATTCTTGATCCATTCACGAGGAGTCCTGGGGGCATCTGAAGCATCAACATCCCTTAAGAATCCTCCAGAGAGTGCTCGGGTTACTAAGGTTGGCCGAGGGAACAAACTCCATGGGTGGTGAACTCGGGAAAGAGAGAGAGTGAAGAAGGTTGGAACCAACTTCACCCAAAAGAGTTTCTGAGTGCCCTAGGTGTTCCCTCGTGACTGGAAGAGCACCTTGGTGGTGGCCGTGGCCGCGCAGAGGAGGAGGAGTGAAACCGGCTTCATCCTCTCTCCATCGACTCCGGCCAAGGTAAGCTCTCTCAAACCAAAGGTTTTTTGGACCCGGGACCCCTAGCAGTAGAATTCTTAGGTCCTTGTCATGGTCCCTGCAAAGCCAGAGCTCCCCATGCAAAGCGCATGGCCGGCGGGGGCCAACTATGGCCGAAAGCCTAATAAAACTTCACCTTGAGATAACTATGCACATAATGAACCAAACAAGCTAAAAATTGGCATGTAGGGACTGTAGGAGATGTATAATAATTCTACAAAGTTTTAATAAATATGGCTTAGTAATTCAAGAGATATTGGATGCCCTAGCTTTTGAAGTTATTGCACCTTGGCCGAGCTTCTTGCTCCGGCACCGGCGGGCTTCCCCGACGCCGTCCACCTACCCAGAAGTGTTGTTGAGACCAAGAGGATCCCAACCATGCCTTTGCATGGTTCCCATGCAGCCCGAATGAGGGTCGGCCATGGATGAACCCGAGAATGGAAGATTTGCGGCCGCCGGCGTTCCGGCCATCTCCGGCCGGGGTGGAGGTGTCGGGAAGCTTTGTATGGACTTAAGGAAGCTTCCATATAAGTTGGAAGACTTCTTATGGGCTCTGTTAAATTCCGCCATTAGAGGCTTGAAGCTCGAAATGGAGCTTGGAGCCCCGCCTGCACCGCCTCACCCCGTCGACCAGGCTTGGGTGTGGAAAGCATCAGGGAGATGAGGTGCACCTGTTGGTGCCATTAGTTGAGCCCCAGAACCCTCGGTTGGATGGTCACAATTTTCAATGCAAAAGTTGTCATCTTCAACCTTGAGCTCCGACGATCCGGGGGTGCTGGGTTGAATCCAAGTTGCTGGAAACAATGCCTAAGCTCTGTAGAGCAATTCCTTCCAAGTGGGAAGCCCCCAGATGCTGCGGTTGCAGAGAACCAACTCACAAATGGCTTGTGTGGGTGTGTGTGTATTGTGCACACCACCTGTTTGTGAAAATGCCTCAAAGAAGAAGGAGATGGATTCAAGCTTTTATGTAAATATGAAAGATGCTCCAAATAACCCCCTGAGCTTTATGCTCACTTCAGATCAAACAGGATCTGAGTGGATTGATGTTTGGATCATTATGCACATTGTTAGAGAGCAAGGGTTTGGTTCTGGTTAAACCAGCAATTCTGGGCTACAAATAAGGTGAGCCCTAGTTCCCTGGAACTGTCCAGAGAAACTTTTATATACAAAGTTTTAATGTTTGAAGATTAGATTAAAAGTTGTAGTAAAACTTACCTATAAGAGTAATATTTGAACAAAACAATGTTCCGGGCTGTTTGCAAAGCCGCGACAGTGTATTCCTGGCTAATTTGGGGTCACTGGACGCGATGCTCGCGTTAGATTTAGGTTTCGATGATCCGGAGAAACAAAAATGCAAAATGGCTATGTTAGAAGTGTATATTATGGCCCGAAGTTTTCCTCGGGATGCGTGCTGCCACAAATGTGTGAGCACGGTGTTCAGCAAGTTAAAAGTCACCTGCTGGAAGTGACGGTTTGTTAAAATGAGTTTCCAGTTGAAAGAACGAGCGAAAACAGTGCTCAAATGACACTATTAGTTAAATAATTAGAGGTTTTAAAATGGATCTGGGGTTTAAGTTGTGATTAGTGAATTCGAGGTTGATCAATATGTTTGATTCAGGTCTGTCCAGTTTGCATCTGGTTCTGAGCATACAGTCGATTCAGTCTTGTCGCCTGCGATTTGACAAGTGGGTTTATCTTCGGTCCGGGCTTTATCATTTCGGCCCTCTGTGTACGGTATTGGTTGGACCCCTGTTTTTGGTAGCTTAAATATTACTTTGAGCCTGCCTTCCTTTTGATTCAGTTTATACTGCTTCATGCCTGAGTTATAACTTTTATCAGTTATCTGTTGCTTTACATAGTGCTTCCAGTATTTCATATCATTATTCTGGACATTGCCATGCCTGATTGGTCATTTGCTAGGTTATATACCTGATTATCAGTACATCCTGATTATATCTGATCCATGATATTTAGTTGCTGCTTATTCTTGCATATGAGTTGAGACTCAGTTGATTCTGATATTGCATCCTTGATTGGATTGTGTTGAGCTTGCTTTTCTGTTGATCAAATATTACACTGCTGAACACATAATTTTAATCAACTAATGTTTTACTGAACGTCGTAGGGTCGCCTGAGTCTGTTCTTGTTTGATAGGACAAAGGCATTGCTCTTCGAAGTTTGGGCCTAAACCTATTTTCAAAATAGTTTTCTCAAAAATATGTGTTTAGTTTGTATGTTTGGTTGGTCTGCATGATTGAGTTGAGATTTGCTGCTGATCTTTTGTTGAGTTGAGATTTTCCTTTGATCTTGCATATGAGTTGAGATTTAGTTGATTAGTTGCTGATTATTCCTGCATGAGAGTTGAGATTCAGTTGATTTCATCCCAGTGGGGATTTTCCGGCTTATTGCCGATTACCCGGTCAGTGGACCGTGAGTTTGAGCATTTGCATTTGATCGCCCGCACCGTTGTACTTCACGAACATTGCCGGGGTCGCGCCCCGTGGATATTGTTCTTTACCGGTAAAGTGGTCAGCAGTGGCGACCCGTGACCCCCAGGGGGGGAATGTCAACCCGCTGGTGCCAGCTGGGCAAATTCGCCTGAGGTTTTGTGGAACCAATATGGTGGCTTGTGATTGGATAATTTGATATATCATCTATTTGATGCATATGTTGCTTTTAGACTGCTTTGGTCTTATCTCATGATTCCTGATTCTGTTGTCAGCATATTCATTGTTTGATGCCTGTCTATACAGTTATTCAGCATGCTCGGTTCATTATATTCCTGTCATGATTATACATATTTCTGTTGATTATTTATTCGCTTCATAATCATGCTTACCTAATGTGATTATTACTATCCTCTAGTATTGTCTACCAGTAGGTACGATCTGCTATTTCTCGGCTCGTCGTGCCCACTGGGATACACTCCGGTGTGTCTCACACCCTCGGGTGACTGTTTTTCAGGTCAAGCGGGTGTTGGGATGTCGGGATGTATTGGCGAGGTATCGATATAGAGGTTGACCCTGGACAGCCGAAAAGTTATGTAATAGATGTTTGAGAAAAAAAAAGAATTTGTATTCAGTTGAATATTTGTAAAGAAATTTGTAATATTATTATTTGTAGTACGTAGTTAGTACTCTGATGTTTGTTGCCAAGCTAGCCGTGCATATATAGAAAAGGCTCAATTCCATAGGGGATTGGGACTCTTCTATATATGTGGCGGTCTGTCATTGCCCTGGATGATTTGCAACTCTGATTTTAAAAAAAAAAAAAAAATTTTACACTGGTTTTTGAACTCGGGGCGTGACAATGGCCAAGATAGAAGCATGCACCACTCGTGCTTTTCCGATCATCCACTGATCCTGCCCAATCGGCATCTGAGTATCCAACAATATCCAGACTTGTTCCCATAGGATACCAAATTCCGAAATTAATTGATCCTTTGATGTACCGGATGATCCGTTTCATCGCTTTCAGGTGAACCTCCTTTGGTGCTGATTGATATCTCGCGCAAATCCCAACACTAAAGGATATATCCGGGCGACTAGCCGTGAGGTAAAGTAGACTTCCAATCATACTTCTATACAGTTTCTCGTCTACATTCTCACTATGTGATTCACTTCCAAGTCCCTTGTGGCTAGTTCCCATTGGAGTTGGAAAATCTTTACAATTTTCTAGATCAAACTTTTTGACCAACTCCATTGCATACTTGGATTGACTCAAGTGAATACCTTCATCATTTTGTTTAATTTGCAATCCAAGAAAATAAGTCAATTCGCCCATCATGGACATCTCAAATTCGCTTTCCATGGTCTCCGCGAATTTAGAAGCATCATTATCTCTTGTTGCGCCAAATACAATGTCATCGACATAGATTTGTGCTACAATGAAATTGCTTTGATAATGCTTCACAAAGAGAGTCCTATCAGCTCCCCCTCGAGTATAGCCCTTCTCCAAAAGGTGCTTTGTTAACCTTTCGTACCATGCTCGCGGTGCTTGTTTCATACCGTAAAGAGCCTTTTTCAAACGAAAAACATGGTTAGGTTGTTTATGATCTACAAAACCTTTCGGTTGAGCCACATAAACTTCCTCATTTAAAAAACCATTTAGAAATGCGCTCTTAACGTCCATTTGAAATAATTTGATTTTAAAATGACAAGCAATAGCAAATAGTATACGAATGGACTCGAGTCTAGCTACAGGGGCGAATGTTTCGTCAAAGTCTATACCTTCTACTTGAGAATAACCTTGAGCAACTAATCGTGCCTTGTTCCTGATGATAGTACCATCCTCATTTTTCTTGTTCTTGAAGATCCATTTGGTACCTATCACATTATGTTGCTTTGGAGGCTTCGTTAATTCCCAGACTTTATTTCGCTCAAATTGATGGAGCTCTTCCTGCATTGCTTTAATCCAGTAGTCATCCTGAAGAGCTTCATCTATGTTCTTTGGTTCGATTAAAGATACGTAGCAAGCGAATCCACAAACCAACTGCTTCCGAGTTCTAACTCCTTCTTGTGGATCTCCAATGATGTTCGATTCCGGATGATCCTTGGAGATTCGTAACGTTTGTTGAAACGGAGTACTCGGAGATACATGAGATGATTCCTGCACATCAGATAAACTAGAAGAGCCATTAGATGCATCATTAATATTGGAAGTATTATCATGAGAAGATGCACTAACAGGAGAATCATCATCTAGAGAGATATCGAGGGTAGATTTTCCAGATCCAAAGTGAAAAGCTTCATCTACTTTAACATTTATAGATTCTACGATCGTCTTAGATTCAATGTTAAATACTCGATATGCTCTGCTATTCGTAGAATAACCCAAAAAGATCCCTTCATTACTTCGAGAGTCGAACTTTCCAAGATTTTCACGGTCACGTAAAATGTAACATCGACTCCCGAAGATACGAAAGTATTTGATATCCGGTTTTCTACTAAACCACAGCTCATATGGTGTATTTAAAGTTCCTGGGCGCAAGTAAACTCTATTAATGACATAGACAGCGGTGTTCACGGCTTCAGCCCAAAAATGTAGCGGTAAATTCCGGCTATGAAGCATCACACGCGCCATCTCTTGTACAACCCTGTTTTTGCGCTCAACAACACCATTCTGCTGAGGTGTATAGGGTGCCAAGAATTCATGTTTAATGCCATTTGAAGTGCAAAAATCAATGAATTTTGAATTTATGAATTCTCCACCTCTATCACTTCTAACACGAATGATCTTTTCATTCTTTTCAATCATAATACGATGGCAAATCTCATGAAAAGAGTCAAACGTATCAGCTTTCTCTTTTAAAAATGCTACCGAAGATAACCTAGAGAAATCATCAACCAATAAGAAAATGTACCATTTACCTCCCAAGGATGGTTGACGGGTCGGCCAAAAGAAAAAGAAGAAAAGAAAATAGTCTACATAAACTACACAAGATTTAATCGTAGAACGATTAAAGACAAGGAGGGGTTTCACCTTTGCATACCCAAACCTTTTGAGTTTTGGAGTATGTTGGCAATGGTTGAGAAGTTTTCCTTGATGAAGACGTCTTGCATGATTGGTCTTTTTCTTTTGTCATCGTCTTATTTGAAGTACTACCAATGTCCTTTTCTTTAGGAAAATACTTCTTTGAATTCCGGGGAGTGAACTTATTGGTAGTAGTTGCAAGATGTGGTTGATTTGATCTTTGAGCTCCAATCTTGCAATTTCTTTCAATGTGCCCTGCAAAATTACAACGAAAACATACCTTTGTGCTTGACGATTCTGAAGAGGATGAAGTAGGCTTGTTGTCGTTAGTTGTCATGATTTCCGGTGTCGGAGGAGGAGATACCGACTGAGGCACAAAGACTGTCCCAACCGAACTAAAATTGTCTTCAGTTCGATTGTATCCGAGGCCGAACTTGTTTGTTTGACCAAGACCAAGAAGTTTATCCAACTTACTCATTCCAAAAGAAAATTGCTGTAAGTCATCCTTGAGTTGGCAAATGGTCTCTGTCATTTCCAATTTTTCCCGTCGGGCCTCGCCGTAGAGCTTCAAGAAATAGTTCGCTTTGTTCACCATATCTATATAGTTCTTCTCGAGTTGCTCATTGGACTCTTGAAGGGAAACATTTGCCTTTATCAGATTATCCCTTTCCACTTCAAGATCGGTCGAGAGAGAAGTTACCCTTTTTACTTCTTCTTCGAGATCCTGCAATCTCCCTCTCAACCCCTTGTTTTGCTTAGCCGGTTTCTTTAAATCCCTCAAAAGTCTGTGGTAGGCTAGAGCAAAATCTTCACCTTCCGAATCATCCGATTCATTGTCCGTTGCATTCTTTTCAACAGTGGAGTTGGACAACGACTCGGATGTACTTGCCATAAAGCACATGAAGGGTGAAGATACGGACGCGTGGAATGCGGTGGAGCTCTTTTCTTCATCACTCGAAGACGACTCATTTGACGTTGAGTTGTCATCCCAAGTGACGACTTGCATCGCCTTCTTCTTTGCCGGATACTTGTTGGGACACTCCGTTGCAATGTGGCCGTAGCCTCGACATTTGAAGCATTGTAGTTGTCCTTCTGAACTTTTCTTATCCTTTGAGAAGTTCTCTTGCTTTCTTGACTTGTAACTTGAAGTACCCTTGCCTTTGTTCAACTTTCCGAATGATGGAGATTTGCTTGAATTGCCCCTTCGAAAGTTGCGGCGAAACTTCCTTGTCAAGAGAGCGAGCTGCTTCTCAAATTCCTCCATAGAAAGTGTGACGCCCCACTTCCCAGGGGGTCACCCATCCTAGAACTACTCTAGCTCTAGCACGCTTAACTCTCATGTTCCTCTTGGATCTTGCTACCATCCAAAACGCTATAGCCGGGTTAGAGATTTTAGTCCTATTATATCATTTATATAGAGGACTAATCCAAATTCCGGGGGTGTCACATTCTACCCCCCTTTAAGCCCTGACGTCCACGTCAGGCTCAAGCACATTCACAAGCACCAGGCGATGTGAGACTCATCTCGCTAGCTTTAGCCGACCTTGTGAGGAGCTGCACTCCACTCACAACGGTCATTAGCCGGGGAGCCTCGCTCTACCCGCTAAATAACCCTGGCTCAGCCGAGACTCATCTCACATTTCCGGCTGGTGAATGACTCTGATACCAACTGTGACGCCCCACTTCCCAGGGGGTCACCCATCCTAGAACTACTCTAGCTCTAGCACGCTTAACTCTCATGTTCCTCTTGGATCTTGCTACCATCCAAAACGCTATAGCCGGGTTAGAGATTTTAGTCCTATTATATCATTTATATAGAGGACTAATCCAAATTCCGGGGGTGTCACAGAAAGGTTCTCGTCATCGTCTGAGGAGGATGTATCCGCGTCTTCTTCCTTAGTTGTTTTCAACGCATAACCTGAAGACTTAGAAGTGGATGCCTTTCCAGAAGAATTATTAGTAGTAAATGTCATTTCATAAGTTTGTAATGAACCAACTAATTCTTCTACACGTATTTCGTCCGGGTGTTTAATAGTTTCAATGGCAGTAACCTTTGGGCGAAATCGTTCAGGAAGAGTTCTTAAGATCTTTCTTACAATCTTAAATTCTGGAATCTTCTCTCCCAGGTTAGCACATGAGTTTACGATATCTTGCAATCGTGTATAGTAGTCCGTGAAAGATTCATTTTCTGCCATCAAGATAGAGTCAAACTTGCTCGTAAGCATTTGCAGTTTCTGAATCTTCACGAGGTTAGTTCCCTCATGTGTAACCTGAAGAACATCCCAGATTTCTTTCGCAGTCTCACATGCCGAGACGCGAGAGAATTCAGTTTGAGATAAGGCATTAAAAATAGCATTAATTCCCTTGCCATTGTAAGAAGATGAATCTAACTCTTCCTTGGTCCATTTCGACCTAGGTTTTAAGGTGCGAACATCACCAATAAATTCAGTTGGATTAGACCATCCTAATTCAATTGATTGCCACACCCGTTCGTCGATGGAAATTAAAAAGGCTTTCATCCGCACTTTCCAGTACGCATAATTTGTTCCATCGAAGAACGGGGGTCGGTTGATGTTTCCACCTTCAACCATTGTTTACAACCCTATTCCCTCTCTGATACCACTTGTTGGGTTATATGTAATAAGGATCTAAATAGGGGAGAAAAAATACCTAGAGGGGGGTAAATAGGTGTAAACGTATAAACACTCAAAAATCGTTGCGATAAAAACCCAATGCGGAAATAAAAAATAACTCGCAAGATTTTTACGTGGAAAACTCCATCACCGGAGTAAAAAACCACGGGACCGATAACACGGCAGAAATCCACTAGAATTAAAACACGTACAAGATGATTTACCGTACACACTTATGACTCAACCTTTTCCATACGCTCCTAGAGGATCTTCTCCGCTCGCTCCGCGACGCTTCTCGAATCCACGATCTGCGCCCAACGCCGAATCCACGGCGTCCAACGTCGAATCCACGACGTCCGACCGAATCCACGGTCTTCACCCAATAGCACCCTTCGAATCCACGAATGTGCCTCGCTCCGAATCCACGAGAGCGGTTGAACCTTGAATCCACAAGGACACGCGAATCCACGCGCCGATTTTTGGGGTAAATCGTTGTTTTTGGTGGTGATGATCCGCCGAATACTTAGATCAAAGATAGATCGGAAATACCATCTAAGTATTCATTAGTTTGATTCAACTCAAGATGTGAGTATGAAAACCTAGAATCAAACTAATCAATATAGATGAAGAAACATAGAGTATTCTCTAATGATTTCCTTTCTTCTCTATAGGTGGATCTAGAGCCGTATAAGATGATATATGAAAATGACGGCTATTTTGATTCACCCTAGAAAAAGAGTCATAGGGTCTATTTATAGGTTAGAAACCCTAGGAAGGAGATAAGAATCAAAAACCTAACATTTCTGGAAATTTTACGGACGGCGATCCGGATCGGATTAGCTGTGATCCGGATCGTCGTAACGAGTCAGGCAATTCCAGAAAAAAACGAAGGTTCGGGATCCGGATCGAAGTGCTTGATCCGGATCGTTCATACAGTTCACCAAACATCAACGTTCGGGATCCGGATTGCGAAGCCTGATCCGGATCGTTCAAGGAAGATGGTAAACTCAGTGTTCGGGATCCGGATCAAGAGAGGCTACGATCCGGATTGAACTGGTGTATGAACGAACCACCTTCGGGATCCGGATCGAACAACCTGATCCGGATCCTGAACATGTCCCAAGTCCAGTTTTTGATTTTTATGCAATGAAAGATTCTTCCAAGTGTTTCTACACTACAAGAAGTATTCGGATCACACAAAATCTTTAGTAAAACATACCTGATCCTTTTGAATTCTTCTTTCTTGAGATTGAGTTAAATGATCCAACTTTCTTCACCTTCAATCTTCAAGACTTGAGACTTTCACGAAACTACGCCAACTCAAATTCCGTAACAGGGACCTCGGTTCTTCACGGGCAAGTCTAGTCTTACCTTTTGCGTTTTTGGGGACTTTTAGGTCCGGGTGTCGTTCGAGGGCGCGGGTCGACTTCTGGTGTTCCGGTCAACGCATTCTGAGGTGGGTACCCCTTTTTAGTCGTCTTTGGAGTTGGAGTCTATTTTGATTTTGTAAGAGTAAGGTGATTTCATTCCTGAAGTCTTGTCTAACCCCCTTTTTGCTTGAGTTCATGACTAACCCCATGATCTGCACGTGTATCGGCACTTATACCTTATTGGAGCAACGAGTGTCGCAGGAGGACACTCGTTTTATCATGGTTACTATGCTCATGGTTGTTTCACGCACACCAGCGGTTTGGCCACCGCACTGGTGTACTTTTCCGGAGAGGTGGTACGTTGACCCGTGAACCCCACAAGGTGACGTAGTGGGGGCCCCTGTAGGTAGGGGGTTAAAAGCAACAAGGTGAGAGCGGTGTGTAGCTCTGAGGTAGGTTGTGACACCCCCGGAATTTGGATTAGTCCTATATATAAATGATATAATAGGACTAAATCTCTTAACCCGGCTATAGCATTTTGGATGGTAGCAAAATCCAAGAGGAACATGAGAGTTAAGCGTGTTAGAGCTAGAGTAGTTCTAGGATGGGTGACCCCCTGAGAAGTGGGGCGTCACAGTTGGTATCAGAGCTATTCACCAGCCGGAAATGTGAGATGAGTCTCGGCTGAGCCAGGGTTATATAGCGGGTAGAGCGAGGCTCCCCGGCTAATGACCGTTGTGAGTCGAGTGCAGCTCCTCACAAGGTCGGCTAAGGCTAGCGAGACGAGTCTCACATCGCCTGGTGCTTGTGAGTGTGCTTGAGCCTGACATGGGCGTCAGGGCTTAAAGGGGGGAAGAATGTGACACCCCCGGAATTTGGATTAGTCCTATATATAAATGATATAATATGACTAAATCTCTTAACCCGGCTATAGCATTTTGGATGGTAGCAAAATCCAAGAGGAACATGAGAGTTAAGGGTGCTAGAGCTAGAGTAGTTCTAGGATGGGTGACCCCCTGGGAAGTGGGGCGTCACAGCCCCGATTCATAGGATCGAGCATGGAGCATTTGGAGGCAGAATCGTGGTTGGTGGTATTAGAGAGACTATTTGAGAGCCTCCTTGTGCCGAGGGTTTACGCAGTTGCTTAACTGCGCGCTCCAGGTTCAAGGGACGAGGCGCATAGGATATGTGTGGCTGGGAGTGGATTGCGCCAGGATACCTTTCAGTCCCTTCGTTACAGGTTTTGACGCCTCGTGGGAGTAGGTGTTGTGTTTGGAGCGTGGCGCTGCAGTTCCTTTGGATAGGGATCTGCCGCCAGAGGCGAGTTCTGGATATTGGCGCTTGGCGCCGGGTGATGGAGGACAGATCGGCCGGCAGAGGCATTTATGATTTCTTTTTCTAGGATAACGGGTTCCCGAGATGCCAGAGATCGGGCGGATCCCGATGGCAGCATCAGCATCTACATCAGAGTGGCGCGGCGGTAGCATGGAATGGTTATCTGCGGAGGACCGCATTTGTCACCCCTGTGTGAGCAGGGACAGAGGTCGTGCTCCGTATATGGATAGTCTTGATTTTTTTTCTTCCAGCAGACTGAGCGACGACCACTTGCATCGAGCGGATGAATCTGTGCCGCACGGTTGGAGGGCGCCACAGCAGCGGATCGGGTTGTCGCAGGTGTGATTTCATCACAGCAGTCGGAGTTAGAGCAGGTTGCATTCCTGCATGGACTAGAGGTAGAGTCATTACCACATGCACTTGAGATACAGGTTTTTGTTGTTGTTGTGCATGTGGATGAGGTTTTTGGATCATATCCAGTGCAGCTGAGACCGCGATTTACCGGCAAACTTATTGGTAATTGTGGCAGTTCGGTGTTTTGACCCAGTGCTTGGGATTGGTTGGCACAGTGCCACAGGATGTTTGGCTGCGGAAAGAGAGGACTTTGACCTTTTGCAAGGCAGACGAGAGGAGGCTTGGTTGTTGAGATTGTTAGAGCACACGGGTTATAGCGACAGTGTGAGAGGTGCTTACGGCAGCACCGGGATTTAAGGATATCCCTGTTGCCCACGGGATCCCGGGTGTGATTTCACCTAAGCTGTTGATGATGCCGCCGGTTAGGGAGATAGAGATTGCGGTTGACATGGTTCGGGGAACCGCGCCACCCTCGACAGCACCTCATTTGGATATCGCCAGTGTAGTTAGAGAGCTGACGGCGCAGTCGCAGGATCTGATGGATCGAGGGGTATGTTTGACCTAGTGCCACGCCGTTGATGCACGGTGGTGATGCCACGTCAGTGTTATACAACAGTGAGGTTTTACTGCGGCTAGGGTGCAGGCAGGTCCGGGCTTTATTTAGGACCTTTTGATGGAGTCATACTCCGGCAGTTGTTTGACTGTGATGCCTGTACCTACTTGGAATTTTACAGCTACGTATTTTGCCTAGATGGCGTTCAAGACACGGTATGGGCATTATGTGCTCATAGTGAGGCCAAATGGAATGATTAATGCCCTATCGTCTTAAGATTTGAGGAATTGTGTGTTCCAGTTGTAGTTGGACGGATTGGGAGTGGTGTTCCCCGAGGATATTTTGATTTACTCCCAGAGCGACTTGGAGCACGAGGAGCACTTGTGGATGTGCTACCATGCCTGTGTGGATGAAGCTGTATGCCAAGTTATTGAGATACATGTTTTAGCTTCACAAGCATACTTTCTTGGGTCACATTGTTTTAGCCGTAGGAGCGGCTGTAGAAACTCGGCCAATGTGGATGCCATTCAAGATCGACATTTATTATTTGACCCGAGGAATTTCTTGGACCAGGTAAAAACCTAGAGAGCTTGACGTATGGATTGTGAGACTGATACCAGCGCCAATGCTAGTATTTTCAGTGTTGGGTGAAGGATCTGCGAGTTTTAGTAATGCCTCCCATAGTGACTGTGGAGTTACCGTTGGTTTGTTATTGAGCATTCTGGATTACCCTGACAAGGCCACTGTGGTGGCGGATACCTGGAACAGGAGAGCTGTTTGGGGTTGAGTTTGATGATTCCACAGCTGGCGCTGTGTGGACTGTTGAGGCAAACATGGCTTGTGGTTGTGTCCCTGAGGGTTCCTTTGATGGTAGACCGCGGCTGGATAGTCCTCTCGGATGGACAGGATTCGGGAGTGACCGAGTGAGGACCCCTCTTTGTTAGGGCTCTTTTTCTTATCGGATAATAGTATGGGTATGCATCGGGTTGCCTTGGTTGAGTTGACACAGGATGTGGTTTGGTGCGTGTTGCACTGGTGGTTATTTTGTTTCCCCCAGCTCTTTTGATGGAGCCCCTGTGGTGTTTCACGTCTCAGCTCAGGAGTGTTTTGCTTTTGGATCCATCGCCCGCGATTGACTCGCTCCATTTGAGATCTATGAGTGTTTGGAGTACGAGGGACGCCCATTGCGAATGCTGGCTCATGAGATGAAAAAATTGCGCAATCGGGCCATGCCGTACTGGTTATTGTTGTTGTTGTTGAGGAGTAATCACAGGGGGGGGTGTAGTGATTTAGGAGCTGGAGACGGTGATGTTGAGTACTTACCCTTGGTATTTGTGACTCCTGTTTGAGTTGTGTTAGTTTCGAGGATGAACTTTCTTTTAGTGGGGGAGGATGTGGTGACCCGGATCTTTGCAGGGCTTCTACAGTGTGACCAGCAGCTTCTGGAGGCCTATGTGGCGTGTTGGCGGTGTTGGTACACAAATTGGACATAAGTGATGGACTCCGGGTGTTAAATGGATTACGTGGGTAATCGGAGGACCCCGTCGGATGTTTAGAAGTGGTTACGCGCGAAACGGATATCAAAATTGGACTCAGCACGAAATTTGGGTTAAGAACACTTATCTGGATGCCTTCGGTAAATTTTAGAAATGGAATTTGGCAAAACGGACAGCGGATTTGGATTCAGCGCGTGAAAACGATGAAAATGGACTACTTATTCGTATTTTTCGGAGCCCGAAAACCGCGCACGGATTTCGAGGCACTTGGCACTGTTCCAGCGGCTGGCGGGCAGCGGCGGAGCGTGGCGGCGCGGGCGCGGGCAGGCGCCGGAGTGGGCGCGGGCAGCGCGCAGGCTCGGGCAGGTGCGCGGGCGAGGGTAGGCGCGCAGGTGCGCGGTGTACGGGAGCGTCTTGCCACGTGGCGTCTTCTCAGTGGTTCACAGTGGACGCGTGGCGGGCTAGGATTGGTCGGTGCGGTGGACTGGGTCCACGGAGTGGGCAGGGGTGGCCTCAGGACGCGTGCGTGTTGAGGGCGCAGGCGCGCACGTGGGCGCGCGTTGACGCGGTTTCCCGCGCTCGGGCGCGCCACGCGTCAGCGTCCGCGGGTGGCCATGCGGCGCTTGGAGAGCGGCTGGTTCGGCTGTTCCCTGTTCTGTGGCTGACGTGGAGCTTCCAGGCGGATTCGGGCGCGGTCAGATGGGGTGCATCCGACCCGGTTTCGGCGCCCGAAACTTTCGGGCGCCCGAAACCGGGGACACAACCGGTATTTTGGCATTTTTTTTGGGAGCCTATAAATACCTCCCCTCCCTCTCCGTTCCTTATTTTTCTTGTTTTTTTGGGCCTCTTCTTTGTGGGAGCTCTACAGCAAAGTCCCTCCCCTCCCTCTTCCCCACATCTTGATGGATTTTCGGGATTTTTGGAGGCCGCGGCATCGGCGTTTTCTGCGACGCGGCGCACATCGACGCACCTTGGATTTTTGGCTATTAGCGTCGCTCTTCAGTCCGCGTGACACACCGGATCACCCAGATGGAATTTTGAGCCAATTTTCACAGCAGTGTGTTCACGAGAGGTAAGGCTTCGTTTTCCGTGTTGATCACTTCTCCGCATTTAGTGTTTTCGGCACAGTTCCCGAGGTGTTTTGGTGACCCCTTTTTCTGCTGTGAGACTTTAGACAGCGGAGGCTTGTCGAATTTCTATCTTGACCTACGAGAATTGGAATGAGGCGTTTAAGGACTTGATTGACATCTACTCTTCGGGAGGAATGCGCTCGTATTTTTATTAGATTTTTCTGAGGACTCTTCGAATGTGAGATTTAAGCTTCTTTGGGGTTGTATCCCGCAGTTTTTGCAGGTTGTGGATTGATTGGCTTCCGACGTTGTTTAATTTGTATCTTGGCCTACAGGTGTCGGAACGGGGCGTATAAATACTCGTTTGGGGCTACTCGTCGCGAGGATCGCAACCGTGAATTTTCTGGAATTTTTGGAGCACTGTTTGGAGGTGAGAATGCCCTTCTTTGTGCTGTTTGGGAAAAACAACAATGTTGTTGGTGTATGTTTGGGGTATAGGTTGTGTTGTGATGTTGTTTGTTGTGGTGTTGCATTGTTGGGGTGATGTTGTTTGGAGCCGAGGCTTGCGCGACATGTACCGAGGATGCGGGTTCAGCAGATTTTGTTAGCAAGTGGCCACGCTCTTCACCGACTTCGGCTTTGCCTGCGGAAAGCGTTTCAGGTGGGTTGCTTCATCTCCAGAACCGGTGGACGGTTCTCTAATTCTTTATGTTAGAAAGCATGCATGTTTATAGTACATTGTGTGTTATTGTAAGGTAAGCCAGGAATGATGATTGTATAAGGGAATTACAAGATTAATATTCATGTTAAATATTATCGGGGACTTGCGGGATTTGGATATTCATGAGGATGAATAGTAAATGCTTACCTAAGGGATTTACCCTATGTGATTGTTAGCATGCTTGTTTAATTGTACAATATTTAGCATCGAGATGGAAGCTTGTGGAATGGCCTAGATCATGCAGATTGATATACTATAGTAGTCATCTTTTAGCATGCCTTGTTGCACATAGTCTTTTATGTTATGATTACTCGATGGAGTAGGAGGTTATATCTATGTGCGGGTATTATTCTGATCATTTTTTTGATGGACCCTGGATTGTGGACAGGTGTAGTTCATTAGAGATTCTGGCATGTTGTTTATACCTAGTGGATCTATTATATGCTTTACTCCCTTTCATTTCCTTGAGGACATTTGCTTGCTTGTATGGACATCTAGTTAGGCCATTTTTTACTGCTACACTACTTTTTGGAACTTGACTTAGGAGAAACCATGTTATTCCTTTCTCCTTCGTTGTTAGTCAGCCAGTCTGTGTTGCTCGGGTGCGAGCAGGGGTTTGCGGTAGTGTAGCCGGGATATTGGTGTCAGGGATGGGTTGTGCTGGATTGAGGCTGGCAGGGGCATTACGGCAACCGCGGATATTGGGCGGTTGACCGGATATTTATTTATGCATCAGATTGGGTACCAGATTTCTCTAGTGGACGGAGTTTCCCACTTATTGAGTACTATTGCATCTGATTGAGGACCGGGGCTTTCTTTGGTGGATGAGTTTTTCCACTTTGATTAGTGTCATGATCCAGTACTGCTGATTTATACTACTATTATACTTATTACTCAGACACTTTACTCGTGTGGGTCACTGTAATGACACGACTTTTCTAGTGATATTTTACCCTCCTGCTAATAGAGTTTGAGTTAGAGGAAATTAAAATATCGGACTCTTTAGAGTTGACTAACACGCGGTGCGGATATTTCTCGGTGATAGAGCTCGAAAAACGATGAACGGCGGTGCAATCGGATCCAAAATCCGATGTACGGATCTCCCGGAATGGGGTTTCTAAGATCGAGTGACTTAATGCGTGCATCGAAATTCGTGTAAAATATCCGGCACGCTTTTTGAGGAATTTTGGATATTCCATGTGATTAATTAATTAAGGAATTAATTAATCAATGACGTGAAATTAAATCTGGGAATTTATTCCCTATATTCATTAATTAGGAAATTAATTAATCGGTGACTAGGATTTAAAAAGGTGGGGTTTATCTTGTGGGATTAGATATTTATTGTTAGAAGATAAATATCCGAATATTCGGGACTTTTCCTTTTTACGTATGAATAATAAAAGGGAAATAAAAGAATAAAATAAAAGGGGAAATTAAATTAATAAGAGGATATTTAAACCCCGGTCACCGGAAAGCGGAAAAAAACCCTAATTTAAAATACCGCCTTCTCAAATCCTCCTTTTTCGTGCGTACCGAAAACCCAACGAAACCCTAGTTGGAAAAGAGAGAAAAGAAAAAGGAAACCCTAACCGGAGGAGAAAAGAAGGAAAGAAGGAGAAAGCGGAGGAACCCGATCGCCCCAATTGACGTCCGGAGACCGGAGAACGAGATCGTCGACGGGGAGCGGATCCGGATCTCCAACGCCGCGAGGACCAAGATCGGTTCTTTAATTCCGATAAATTAAGGTTAGTGCATCGTTTCGTTGTCAAATTAATCAGGGGTTTTCCGTGTTCTTGTAAGGTCGTTTTAATTGGTACATCGATCGCGGATTTTCGTCGGGTTTTCATCCATGTTTTATTCTCGTTCTTGATCGAGGGTGATCGATGGTTTTTATCGAGTTTAATCGATGGTTTTTAATCGGTTTCCTTTTATCGGGCTTCCGATCGACGTTTTGGTTGTTCGTCGATCGTTGGTTTAGTCATTAGAATTATCGTGTATTTATTCGAGAATTTTTGGGGATGTTTCGTCGGAACATAGTGGGTTAACGGGAGGCCGCCGCCGCCGTTTTTAAATGGGAGGCCGCCGCCGCCGTTACCATGTCCGCGGGATCTTCGCCGGGGTCGCACGGGAGCGAAAACGGAGAAGAAATCGTGAAACGGGAGCGAAAACGGAGAGAAAACGCGAAAAGTTAGGGTTTACTGTACTGTCCGTACGGCGGCGGTCCCCGGACCCCGGGCGTGCACCCGGTGCACGCCCCGCTGTCCCAAAAGCGCAGACCCGGTGCACGAAACCGTGCGCCGGGCTGCACAGTGTGCGCGGTGCACGCCCTAGGCGTGCACCCGGCGCGCGCGCTTGCGGCCGAAGAGCAAGGACCCGATGCACGCTCGGGTCGTGCACCGGCCCGGCCCGAGATTCGTGGTGCACGCTTCCTGCGTGCACCCGGTGCATGCCGCCGCCGCCTGACACCGTGAACCTGGTGCACGGTTGCCCCTGTGCACCACCCGACAGCCCAAAGTTCGGTGGCTCCGTTTGGGTCCGTTTTTCTACCGTTTTGAGCGCCGTTTTCGCCGTTGGGATCACCATCTCTGTGATTTTCTTGGCATGGCCACCTGGGATCTTTTTGGTCACCGTTTCGCCATGTTGGGTGCTATTTTCGCCGATGCTGCGTGCCTCGACAAAATCGTCGGGGGCGCGCCGTCGGGTCTCTTTTCTCATCATTTTCGCCGCCGGGGCCTTCTTGGTCTAACCATTGACGTCCCGAGTGGGCTACCGGTTGAGAATTGGGTTTTGCTGGTTTTCCGTTAACGGTTTTGGGTTCCGACGGAGTTCGCGACGAAATAGTCGCGTTCCGGTTGTTGTTAGTCTTTGATGTTACCGGTTTGATATGGGTTTTTAGTTTTACTCGATGGTTTTGACTTGTTGGGTTTTTGACCAACGTTGCGGTCCCCTAGGCACGACGATTTCGGTTTTGCGGGTTTAACGTAACAGTGGTTGGGACCACTGGTTTTTACCTGATTAGGGTAAGGTGTTAATTTGTGCTCTTGGATATTTTAGTATGCAGCAAGGAGTCCTGATTTGCTTAGGAGGGTCGCGGGCGCGGTCGTATATCTTCAACTAGGTGGGTACCCTTGCTATAAGTGCAACAAGTGCAGTAAGTGCATCTATCATCATAAAAAGGCTCGTTAAATTGTCTAACAAAGTAGATGGAATGTTAAATCTTTCGCTTAAATGTTTCTTTTCATTCTAACATGATAATTGTAGCGACTGCGGTCGCGGTGCTCAATACACGCCGACACCGGCAAATATTGGGGTGGGATGCTGCACGTACACAGGCGGATTGGCCTCCGCATGGGTGTACTTTTCCGAAGAAGTGGTCTTTTTGACCCGTGTGCCTCACAAAGGGGTGGGAGCCGTGAGGACCTCTTCACGACAGCTAAGGTGGCCGCACTAGCTCCGTGAAGGGGTTAAAAGCATCAATGGGGTTGTGCACGAGGAGGGACTTCTGTCTCTCCGACAGGTACTCTGGGATTGGTGCCCAGCTTATTTGGTGACAGGGTTTTAGCGAAAGGTTCCGGTGTATTTCGGTTTGTTCTCGAATCTATGTTAATCGTTAAGACATCTACTTTGTTTGTCACCGACTTTACCCACTCCGTGACAGGTTTAACTAGGTGTAGTAGTCGGGACGACGGTGAGGCAGCGATTAAAGAACATTAGCTGGATGAGGTTTATTCCATTATTTCTTGCTTGAGTTATCTCTTCCCTTTGTTATCTAAGTTTAAGTTCTGAATTGCTTGATTGTGGAATGTTGTGGATGTTGGATTGAGAGACGGTTTTGTGATGTGATTTTTATAATGTTCCTTGATGATTTATATGCGGCATGTTTTATACCGAACAAAAAGGGGTTTCGAAAATGTTTTCCAAAACCAAGTGTCGTGTGGGCACTGCTTCGAAAACCTGTGGATTTATCATTTTCGAAACGATGTAGCCGCCTTACTGTGAATGTGTAGACGTTTTTAAAGGAATGGGTGTCGAGTGGACACCGTTTACAAACTTGTAGGTTCCTCTTAATGTGATTAAATGTTTTTACACTCTCGCACTTGTTGACTGTGACTGTGTGGTTAAAGATTGCATGTTGATGTTGTAAATGAGACGCCGTGCATATGCAAAGGAGACTCTGTCCGTGGGCAGGGTGAATTTGTGTATGTGGCGGTCTGACACGCACCGGGGACGAGGCTGATGCCTATTTATTAAGGAAAAAAAATTATACACGCACATTTCCGCTTATCTTTACCTAAAAACCCCCGGGGGCGTGACAGATTAAATGGTATCAGAGAAAAACAAATTTAACCACAGCAGTCAGTGATCCACATCCACAGTGTATGATGCCACAAGCAAATCGAACATGAGATAACCAAGGTGTAGGTGCGGTAGTTCGTGAGTGTACGAGGGATAAAAGGGGTATTTAATTTCGGTGTGTCCGTAGGTCGTGGTGCTAGACCAGTTAGGTCTAGGGTTGACGTGGTTTCTTTGTATATAGCGAATAATGGCCCGAAATAGGCTATCAGCGGAGAACACAGGGGCAGAAAGTACGGTGCGAACAGCGGCGGAGTATCAGCTTCTCCGACAACGACTACAAGAGATGGCCGGGCAGTTAGCAACCCTTATGGAACAGATGCGATAGTGGGTGCAATGGTCGACTACACTAATGGGGGTCGCCCAGGCTCCTCTGCCCGTGTAGTAATCTAGAAATTAAAGACTTTAAATTTACTTTTGGAATTTACTTGATTAATAGTTTTTGGCAAAATTGGGACTTAGTGGATCAATGGTGGCCCAGAAATATCGACTTTTGATCGGGGTTTAGTATGGAAAATCCGAGATCACCGTAACGATCGTCTCGTCGAAACATAGAAGTTTCATATTCATATGTTTTCGATCCGACGGTCGGATCTTCCAGAAATCAGAAATCAAAAAAACGGGTCCCACAACTTAAGTTGTGAATAGTAACCCCTTATTTTAATTCCCTCTAGACCACTAACGGCCGATCTACTATCTGAAACCCTGACATAGGGGTATGAGTAGTCAAACCTAACTAAGTTCGACGTTTTGAGCGCAATGGCACTGACGGATTTCGCGTTTGGCGACCCGTGTGCATCGAAGTGCGTGCGTCGGTTTGCGACATACAGAACAAGATGGCCCGAGATTTCATACGAGCACCAAATCAAACAAATGATTAGCCTATTTTGAAGGTCTCGACGAGCCGGACGTCGTGGCGAAGTCCATTTTCAGTTTCGGCGACTCGAGTGCCTCGAAAAGCGTGAAATACATTGAAAAAGTGAGTATTTTTGAAGAAACCCTAATATTTTATGTACCAAATTTAATGAGGCTTCTTGGTAAGGGTTCTGGATGCAATTGTGACCTACAGCAGGGACTTAAAGGCTTTAGGTTAATTGTGTAAGGGGTTTTGTGCAAATGTGCAATTAACACATGCACACACGTGTTGGAGTATTCCCGAACCCCTGCCTCTTCCTCTTCGGTAACTGAAGCTCCACCAGACTCTTCAGCTCGCAACCGCCGCGGCCCTTCAGCTGCCGAAACGGCCGGCCACTCGGGTCGCCGGAATTTAGTTAGAGAAGGTTATAAATAGTAGTCCTCTCTTGAGCTGTGACAAACCAAAGCCATAGGTTTAGCTAACCTTCTTCTGAGAGCTCCACTGTGAGGCCGCAACCAAGCTCTGGTGAACCCGACCCCAGCCGTCGCCGAGCGCCGCCGCAGCCACCTTCCTCTTTCTTCCTTACTCCGACGAAGTAGAAGGTTGGAACCAAGTTGCTTCAAGGTTGGAGTTAGAAGGCCTGTGGAGTTCCTGCTGTTAGGAGGATCCTTGCTGAAGCTTGCCGTGGCCGCGCGTGCAAGTGGGACCAAGATTCCGGCTACTTCCTTCTTCCCCGAGCTCGGCTAAGGTAAGAGACCCAAACCATTGGTTGTTAGCCCCTAGACCATGTGCAGGAAACTTCCTAAGCCCTACGCATCATCCCTGCAAATCCCTGAGCCCCCATGCAAAGCGGTTGGCCGGCGGCCACAAAGGGTCGCCGGAAACCTAACTTAGCTCCGCCTCGGGAGAACTCCGTAACCATTTGACCAAAATGGCTCAAATTTGGTGTGCATATACTGTAGGACTTGCAGATAATTTCTGAAAAAATTTTAAAGAATATGGTTAGGTATTTAAAAAGATAATTGATGCCTTAGATTTTCGGTTTTTAAGCAATTGGCCGAGCTTGCTGCTCCGGCTCCGGCGGGCTTCCCCGACGCGGGCCACCTACCCAGAACTCTTCCTGGGTCTGAGAGGAGTGCACCCATGTATTTGCATGGCACCCATGCAGCAAGAATAGAGCGCGGCCAAGATGGGTTCGAAATGGGATCTAATCGCGGCCGCCGGCGTTCCGGCCATCTCCGGCCGGGGAGGGTTGGTCGGGAAGCTTCCTATGACTCTTTAGAGCATTTCCATTCAAGTTGGAAGTCTCCAAATTGCCCCATTAAAAATCCGCCATTAATGGAGTTGAAGCTCCAAACCGAGCTTGTGGCCGCCGCGTCGCCGCCGTGTCCTGTCGCCGGGCACGGGTCCAGGTGGGTTAGTTGTAAGTTTTAGCATCTACTTGGTCAAGTTGTTTGGTCCCAGATGCCCTGGTTGAATGATCACAAATTTCGATGCCTTAACTTCATCTTCAACCTCGGACTCCGGCCAATCCATCCATGCATCTTGGCCCAAACTTGCAGAGAATGTAGATAAATCTATTTAGAGCATTTCCTTCCAATAATGGAAGCTTTTGGTTCAGTATTTGCAGAGATTGAGCTCGGGAATGGTTGTATATGCTTGTATACAAATGGTGCACACCAACTGTTTGCTTAAATGTCTCAAAGAAGAAAAGTTTTGAATTGGACTTTTGTGTAAATATGAAAGTTGCTTACAAATGTCCCCTGAGCTTAATGCTCACTTTAGACCAAGATGGTTCTGTGTGGACAAGTGTTTGGAGCAATGTGAACTTGTTTGAGTGCATGGCTTTGGTTCTGGTTGAACCAGCAGACCTGGGCTACAATTAGGGTGAGCCCTAGCATCTTGACACTATTTAGAGACACTTTCATATACAAAGTTTAATTAAAGAGGTTTAGATTAAAAGTTGTAGTTAAAACAACCTTTTAATGAAATGTTGGCCCAAAACCATGTCCCGGGCTGTTTGCGAAGCCGCGACAGTGTGCCCTAGGCTAATTTGGGGTCACCGGACGCGATGCTCGCGTTATATTTTGGGTTTGAAGAGCCGGAGAAACAAAAATGCATTAAGGCTATGTTAGTAAAGAATTTTATGGCCCGAAGTTTGCCTCGGGTTGCGTGCTGCCACAAATGTGTGAGCACGGTGTTCAGCAAGTTAAAAGTCACCTGCTGGAAGTGACGGTTTGTTAAAATGAGTTTCCAGTTGAAAGAACGAGCGAAAACAGTGCTCAAATGACACTATTAGTTAAATAATTAGAGGTTTTAAAATGGATCTGGGGTTTAAGTTGTGATTAGTGAATTCGAGGTTGATCAATATGTTTGATTCAGGTCTGTCCAGTTTGCATCTGGTTCTGAGCATACAGTTGATTCAGTCTTGTCGCCTGCGATTTGACAGGTGGGTTTATCTTCGGTCCGGGCTTTATCATTTCGGCCCTCTGTGTACGGTATTGGTTGGACCCCTGTTTTTGATAAGCTTAAACATTACTTTGAGCCTGCCTTCCTTTTGATTCAGTTTATACTGCTTCATGCCTGAGTTATAACTTTTATCAGTTATCTGTTGCTTTACATAGTGCTTCCAGTATTCATATCATTATTCTGGACATTGCCATGCCTGATTGGTCATTTGCTAGTTATATACCTGATTATCAGTACTTCCTGATTATATCTGATCCATGATATTTAGTTGCTGCTTATTCTTGCATATGAGTTGAGACTCAGTTGATTCTGATATTGCATCCTTGATTGGATTGTGTTGAGCTTGCTTTCCTGTTGATCAAATATTACACTGCTGAACACATAATTTTAATCAACTAATGTTTTACTGAACGTCGTAGGGTCGCCTGAGTCTGTTCTTGTTTGATAGGACAAAGGCATTGCTCTTCGAAGTTTGGGCCTAAAAACCTGTTTTCAGAATAGTTTTCCGCAAAAATATGTGTTTAGTTTTGTATGTTTGGTTGGTCTGCATGATTGAGTTGAGATTGCTGTTGATCTTATGTTGAGTTGAGATTTAATTGATTAGTTGCTGATTATTCATGCATGAGAGTTGAGATTCAGTTGATTGCATCCCAGTGGGGATTTCCCGGCTTATTGCCGATTACCCGGTCAGTGGACCGTGAGTTTGAGCATTTGCATTTGATCGCCCGCACCGTTGTACTTCACGAACATTGCCGGGGTCGCGCCCCGTGGAAATGTTCTTTACCGGTAAAGTGGTTAGCAGTGGCAACCCGTGACCCTTTGTGAAGGGAATGTCAATCCGCTGGTGCCAGCTGGGCAAATTCGCCTGAGGTTTGTGGAACCAATATGGTGGCTTGTGATTGGATAATTTGATATATCCTCTATTTGATGCATATGTTGCTTTTAGACTGCTTTGGTCTTATCTCATGATTCCTGATTCTGTTGTCAGCATATTCATTGTTTGATGCCTGTCTATACAGTTATTCAGCATGCTCGGTTCATTATATTCCTGTCATGATTATACATATTCCTGTTGATTATTCATTCGCTGCATAATCATGCTTACCTAATGTGATTATTACTATCCTCTAGTATTGTATACCAGTAGGTACGATCTGCTATTTCTCGGCTCGTCGTGCCCACTGGGATACACTCCGGTGTGTCTCACACCCTCGGGTGACTGTTTTTCAGGTCACGCGGGTGTTGGGATGTCGGGACGAATTGGCGAGGTATCGATATAGAGATTGACCCTGGACAGCCGAATGCACATGTATTTGTATCAGTTAAGGAAATATGTAATTCATTTGTTGAGTTGTTGTAATAATTAAATTGTAATTTTTGATAGTTGTAGTACGTAGTTAGTACTCTGATGTTGTTGCCAAGCTAGCCGTGCATATATAGAGAAGGCTCAATCCCATGGGGGATTAGGACTCTTCTATATATGTGGCGGTCTGTCATTACCCTGGCTGTTTTTGCAACTCTGATAAAAAAAAAAAAAAATTTATACACTGGTTTTTTGAACTCGGGGCGTGACAGATTAGATGGTATCAGAGAAATAGGAATACGATGCCTAGGTTTGGTTAGGAACGAACCCTAGGATGACTTGTGTTCACGAGAGAGTGCTGGGTTTTGGCATAGCGGTTTGAAACTTAGAAGTGTTTCGTGTTCATGTTTCGGGAACCGTTGTTAGTGAAGGGTTAGCCGCGGTCATTGTTTCGACTGTGGGCTTAATACTTTAGTGGAGCCAGAGGGCTCAGATCAGTACATGTGGTTCAAAGGTTGACCACGATTCTTGCAGTAATTGTTTGATTTATGGCATAGCAGCAGATGGCTGTAAATATTGCACCATCCCTACAATTTGCTTAGAGATTTCATAAAATGTTGATCTTCGATGACCCCGTGTCATAGTTCAGTGGCCTTTGTGCCGTTGGTAAAATCCTGAATATGGAAAGATTAAAAGTTTGTCCTACGTGTCCAATTTAATAAGAAGATAGAGAACGTTGAAATATGACTCCAGTTTCTTGTGATTAGACAAAGTGGCATTCCTGACCACGTGATGGTAGTGACCTTTGGTAGAGGTCATGTCATTGGCATAGTGACTGTGTAGGGAGGTATGTGATGTACCTTCAGATGTGAGTTGTGCCTCCAACTAGTGGTTGGCGACAGATCTATGGTATTTCGCCTTTCTTTTGGTAAGCACGTTGGCTGCAGACAACGTACTTTCGAAAGAACCGAGGAAATACTCTGCCCTGTAATGGGGAATATCAGATTGGGTTTAAATGAGTAGCCTGAGAGTTAACGACGCGTTGTGACTGATTGTACCTCTGCGAACCTTTTAGAGGTTTAATAGTGGATTAGTTAAGTTTAAGTTTCGGGGACGAAACTTCTTAGAAGTTGTGGGTAATGTAGTAATCTAGAAATTAAAGACTTAAATTTACTTTTGGAATTTACTTGATTAATAGTTTTTGGCAAAATTGGGACTTAGTGGATCAATGGTGGCCCAGAAATATCGACTTTTGATCGGGGTTTAGTATGGAAAATCCGAGATCACCGTAGCGATCGTCTCGTCGAAACATAGAAGTTTCATATTCATATGTTTTCGATCCGACGGTCGGATCTTCCAGAATCAGAAATCAAAAAAACGGGTCCCACAACTTAAGTTGTGAATAGTAACCCTTATTTTAATTCCCTCTAGACCACTAACGGCCGATCTACTATCTGAAACCCTGACATAGGGGTATGAGTAGTCAAACCTAACTAAGTTCGACGTTTTGAGCGCAATGGCACTGACGGATTTCGCGTTTGGCGACCCGTGTGCATCGAAGTGCGTGCGTCGGTTTGCGACATACAGAACAAGATGGCCCGAGATTTCATACGAGCACCAAATCAAACAAATGATTAGCCTATTTTGAAGGTCTCGACGAGCCGGACGTCGTGGCGAAGTCCATTTTCAGTTTCGGCGACTCGAGTGCCTCGAAAAGTGTGAAATACATTGAAAAAGTGAGTATTTTTGAAGAAACCCTAATATTTTATGTACCAATTTAATGAGGCTTCTTGGTAAGGGTTCTGGATGCAATTGTGACCTACAGCATGGGACTTAAAGGCTTTAGGTTAATTGTGTAAGGGGTTTTGTGCAAATGTGCAATTAACACATGCACACACGTGTTGGAGTATTCCCGAACCCCTGCCTCTTCCTCTTCGGTAACTGAAGCTCCACCAGACTCTTCAGCTCGCAACCGCCGCGGCCCTTCAGCTGCCGAAACGGCCGGCCACTCGGGTCGCCGGAATTTAGTTAGAGAAGGTTATAAATAGTAGTCCTCTCTTGAGCTGTGACAAACCAAAGCCATAGGTTTAGCTAACCTTCTTCTGAGAGCTCCACTGTGAGGCCGCAACCAAGCTCTGGTGAACCCGACCCCAGCCGTCGCCGAGCGCCGCCGCAGCCACCTTCCTCTTTCTTCCTTACTCCGACGAAGTAGAAGGTTGGAACCAAGTTGCTTCAAGGTTGGAGTTAGAAGGCCTGTGGAGTTCCTGCTGTTAGGAGGATCCTTGCTGAAGCTTGCCGTGGCCGCGCGTGCAAGTGGACCAAGAATTCCGGCTACTTCCTTCTTCCCGAGCTCGGCTAAGGTAAGAGACCCAAACCATTGGTTGTTAGCCCCTAGACCATGTGCAGGAAACTTCCTAAGCCCTACGCATCATCCCTGCAAATCCCTGAGCCCCCATGCAAAGCGGTTGGCCGGCGGCACACAAGGGTCGCCGGAAACCTAACTTAGCTCCGCCTCGGGAGAACTCCGTAACCATTTGACCAAAATGCTCAAATTTGGTGTGCATATACTGTAGGACTGCAGATAATTTCTGAAAAAATTTTAAAGAATATGGTTAGGTATTTAAAAAGATAATTGATGCCTTAGATTTTTCGGTTTTTTAAGCAATTGGCCGAGCTTGCTGCTCCGGCTCCGGGGGCTTCCCCGACGCGGGCCACCTACCCAGAACTCTTCCTGGGTCTGAGAGGAGTGCACCCATGTATTTGCATGGCACCCATGCAGCAAGAATAGAGCGCGGCCAAGATGGGTTCGAAA
This sequence comes from Tillandsia leiboldiana, assembly GCA_029204045.2. Lineage (NCBI taxonomy): Eukaryota > Viridiplantae > Streptophyta > Magnoliopsida > Poales > Bromeliaceae > Tillandsia > Tillandsia leiboldiana. The sequence continues at coordinate 6,071,051 of CM055062.1, forward strand.
TGGGATCTAATCGCGGCCGCCGGCGTTCCGGCATCTCCTGCCGGGGAGGGTTGGTCGGGAAGCTTCCTATGACTCTTTAGAGCATTTCATTCAAGTTGGAAGTCTCCAAATTCGCCCCATTAAAAAATCCGCCATTAATGGAGTTGAAGCTCCAAACCGAGATTGTGGCCGCCGCGTCGCCGCCGTGTCCTGTCGCCGGGCACTGGGTCCAGGTGGGTTAGTTGTAAGTTTTAGCATCTACTTGGTCAAGTTGTTTGGTCCCAGATGCCCTGGTTGAATGATCACAAATTTTGATGCCTTAACTTCATCTTCAACCTCGGACTCCGGCCAATCCATCCATGCATCTTGGCCCAAACTTGCAGAGAATGTAGATAAATCTATTTAGAGCATTTCCTTCCAATAATGGAAGCTTTGGGTTCAGTATTTGCAGAGATTGAGCTCGGGAATGGTTGTATATGCTTGTATACAAATGGTGCACACCAACTGTTTGCTTAAATGTCTCAAAGAAGAAAAGTTTTGAATTGGACTTTTGTGTAAATATGAAAGTTGCTTACAAATGTCCCCTGAGCTTAATGCTCACTTTAGACCAAGATGGTTCTGTGTGGACAAGTGTTTGGAGCAATGCGAACTTGTTTGAGTGCATGGCTTTGGTTCTGGTTGAACCAGCAGACCTGGGCTACAATTAGGGTGAGCCCTAGCATCTTGACACTATTTAGAGACACTTTCATATACAAGTTTAATTAAAAGAGGTTTAGATTAAAAGTTGTAGTTAAACCAACCTTTTAATGAAATGTTGGCCCAAAACCATGTCCCGGGCTGTTTGCGAAGCCGCGACAGTGTGCCCTAGGCTAATTTGGGGTCACCGGACGCGATGCTCGCGTTATATTTTGGGTTTGAAGAGCCGGAGAAACAAAAATGCATTAAGGCTATGTTAGTAAAGAATTTTATGGCCCGAAGTTTGCCTCGGGTTGCGTGCTGCCACAAATGTGTGAGCACGGTGTTCAGCAAGTTAAAAGTCACCTGCTGGAAGTGACGGTTTGTTAAAATGAGTTTCCAGTTGAAAGAACGAGCGAAAACAGTGCTCAAATGACACTATTAGTTAAATAATTAGAGGTTTTAAAATGGATCTGGGGTTTAAGTTGTGATTAGTGAATTCGAGGTTGATCAATATGTTTGATTCAGGTCTGTCCAGTTTGCATCTGGTTCTGAGCATACAGTTGATCAGTTCTTGTCGCCTGCGATTTGACAGGTGGGTTTATCTTCGGTCCGGGCTTTATCATTTCGGCCCTCTGTGTACGGTATTGGTTGGACCCCTGTTTTTGATAAGCTTAAACATTACTTTGAGCTGCCTTCCTTTTGATTCAGTTTATACTGCTTCATGCCTGAGTTATAACTTTTATCAGTTATCTGTTGCTTTACATAGTGCTTCCAGTATTCATATCATTATTCCTGGACCTTGCCATGCCTGATTGGTCATTTGCTAGGTTATATACCTGATTATCAGTACTTCCTGATTATATCTGATCCAGGATATTTAGTTGCTGCTTATTCTTGCATATGAGTTGAGACTCAGTTGATTCTGATATGCATCCTTGATTGGATTGTGTTGAGCTTGCTTTCCTGTTGATCAAATATTACACTGCTGAACACATAATTTTAATCAACTAATGTTTTACTGACGTCGTAGGGTCGCCTGAGTCTGTTCTTGTTTGATAGGACAAAGGCATTGCTCTTCGAAGTTTGGGCCTAAAAACCTGTTTTCAGAAAGTTTTCCGCAAAAATATGTGTTTAGTTTGTATGTTTGGTTGGTCTGCATGATTGAGTTGAGATTTGCTGTTGATCTTATGTTGAGTTGAGGATTTAATTGATTAGTTGCTGATTATTCATGCATGAGAGTTGAGATTCAGTTGATTGCATCCCAGTGGGGATTCCCGGCTTATTGCCGATTAACCGGTCAGTGGACCGTGAGTTTGAGCATTTGCATTTGATCGCCCGCACCGTTGTACTTCACGAACATTGCCGGGGTCGCGCCCCGTGGAAATGTTCTTTACCGGTAAAGTGGTTAGCAGTGGCAACCCGTGACCCCTTGTGAAGGGAATGTCAATCCGCTGGTGCCAGCTGGGCAAAATTCGCCTGAGGTTTGTGGAACCAATATGGTGGCTTGTGATTGGATAATTTGATATATCCTCTATTTGATGCATAGTTGCTTTAGACTGCTTTGGTCTTATCTCATGATCCTGATTCTGTTGTCAGCATATTCATTGTTTGATGCTGTCTATACAGTTATTCAGCATGCTCGGTTCATAATTCCTGTCATGATTATACAATTCCTGTTGATTATTCATTCGCTGCATAATCATGCTTACCTAATGTGATTATTACTATCCTCTAGTATTGTATACCAGTAGGTACGATCTGCTATTTCTCGGCTCGTCGTGGCCCACTGGGATACACTCCGGTGTGTCTCACACCCTCGGGTGACTTTTTCAGGTCACGCGGGTGTTGGGATGTCGGGACGAATTGGCGAGGTATCGATATAGAGATTGACCCTGGACAGCGAATGCACATGTATTTGTATCAGTTAAAGGAAATATGTAATTCATTTGTTGAGTTGTTGTAATAATTAAATTGTAATTTTTGATAGTTGTGTAGTACGTAGTTAGTCGTACTCTGATGTTGTTGCCAAGCTAGCCGTGCATATATAGAGAAGGCTCAATCCCCATGGGGGGATTAGGACTCTTCTATATATGTGGCGGTCTGTCATTACCATGGCTGTTTTTGCAACTCTGATAAAAAAAAAAAAAATTTATACACTGGTTTTTTGAACTCGGGGGTGACAGATTAGATGGTATCGAGAAATAGGACTACGATGCCTAGGTTGGTTAGGAACGAACCTAGGATGACTTGTGTTCCGAGAGAGGATGGGGTTTTGGCATAGCGGTTTGAACGTAGAAGTGTTTCGTTGTTCATGTTCGGGGAACCGTGTTAGTGAAGGGTTAGCCGCGGGGTCATGTTCGCCTGTGGGCTTAATAACTTAGTGGAGCCAGGGGCTAGATCAGTACATGGGTTCAAAGGTTGACACGATTCTTGCAGTAATTGTTTGATTTATGGCATAGCAGCAGATGGCTGTAAATATTGCACCATCCCTAACAATTTGCTTAGAGATTTCATAAAAATGTTGATCTTTCGATGACCCCGTGTCATTAGTTCATTGCCTTTGTGCCGTGGTAATCCTGAATATGGAAAGATTAAAAGTTTGTCCTACGTGTCCAATTTAATAAGAAGATAGAGAACGTTGAATATGACTCAGTTTCTTGTGATTAGACAAAGTGGCATTCCTGACCACGTGATGGTAGTACCTTTGGTAGAGGTCATGTCATTGGCATAGTGACTGTGTAGGAGGTATGTGATGTACCTTCAGATGTGAGTGGGCCTCCAACTAGTGGTTGGGGCGACAGATCTATGGTATTTAGCTTTCTTTTTTGGTAAGCACGTTGGCTGCGACACACGTACTTTCGAAAGAACGAGGAAATACTCTGCCTGTAATGGGGAATATCAGATTGGGTTTAAATGAGTAGCACTGAGAGTTAACGACGCGGTGAGTGATTGTACCTTGCGAACCTTTTAGAGGTTTAATAGTGGATTAGTTACGTTTAAGTTTCGGGGAC
>CM055062.1:6074818-6120128 GCA_029204045.2 Tillandsia leiboldiana
AGAAATCAGAAATCAAAAAAACGGGTCCAATCACCTTAAGTGTGTGATAGTAACCCTTATTTTAATTCCTCTAGGACCATAACGGCCGATCTACTATTGAAACCCTGACATAGGTATGAGAGGTAAACTAACGAAAGTTCGACGTTGTTGAGCGCAATGGCACTGACGGATTCGCGTTTTGTTTGGCGACCCGTGTGCATCGAAGTGCGTGCGTCGGTTTGCGACATACGAACAAGATGGCCCGGAGATTCATACGAGCACCAACTCAAACAAATGATTAGCCTATTTTGAAGGGCTCGACGAGCCGGACGTCGTGGCGAAGTCCATTTTCAGTTTCGGCGACTCGAGTGCCTCGAAAAGCGTGAAATACATTGAAAAAGTGAGTATTTTTGAAGAAACCCTAATATTTTATGTACCAAATTAATGAGGCTTCTTGGTAAGGGTTCTGGATGCAATTGTGACCTACAGCAGGGACTTAAAGGCTTAGGTTAATTGTGTAAGGGGTTTTGTGCAAATGTGCAATTAACACATGCAACACGTGTTGGAGTATTCCCGAACCCCTGCCTCTTCCTCTTCGGTAACTGAAGCTCCACCACGACTCTTCAGCTCGCAACCGCCGCGGCCCTTCAGCTCCGAAACGGCCGGCCACTCGGGTCGCCGGAATTTAGTTAGAGAAGGTTATAAATAGTAGTCCTCTCTTGAGCTGTGACAAACCAAAGCCATAGGTTTAGCTAACCTTCTTCTGAGAGCTCCACTGTGAGGCCGCAACCAAGCTCTGGTGAACCCGACCCCAGCCGTCGCCGAGCGCCGCCGCAGCCACCTCCCTCTTTCTTCCTTACTCCGACGAAGTAGAGGTTGGAACCAAGTTGCTTCAAGGTTGGAGTTAGAAGGCCTGTGGAGTTCCTGCTGTTAGGAGGATCCTTGCTGAAGCTTGCCGTGGCCGCGCGTGCAAGTGGACCAAGATTCCGGCTACTTCCTTCTTCCCCGAGCTCGGCTAAGGTAAGAGACCCAAACCATTGGTTGTTAGCCCCTAGACCATGTGCAGGAAACTTCCTAAGCCCTACGCATCATCCCTGCAAATCCCTGAGCCCCCATGCAAAGCGGTTGGCGGCGGCCACAAAGGGTCGCCGGAAACCTAACTTAGCTCCGCCTCGGGAGAACTCCGTAACCATTTGACCAAAATGGCTCAAATTTGTGTGCATATACTGTAGGACTTGCAGATAATTTCTGAAAAAATTTTAAAGAATATGGTTAGGTATTTAAAAAGATAATTGATGCCTTAGATTTTCGGTTTTTAAGCAATTGGCCGAGCTTGCTGCTCCGGCTCCGGCGGGCTTCCCCGACGCGGGCCACCTACCCAGAACTCTTCCTGGGTCTGAGAGGAGTGCACCCCATGTATTTGCATGGCACCCATGCAGCAAGAATAGAGCGCGGCCAAGATGGGTTCGAATGGGATCTAATCGCGGCCGCCGGCGTTCCGGCCATCTCCGGCCGGGGAGGGTTGGTCGGGAAGCTTCCTATGACTCTTTAGAGCATTTCCATTCAAGTTGGAAGTCTCCAAATTGCCCCATTAAAAATCCGCCATTAATGGAGTTGAAGCTCAAACCGAGCTTGTGGCCGCCGCGTCGCCGCCGTGTCCTGTCGCCGGGCACGGGTCCAGTGGGTTAGTTGTAAGTTTTAGCATCTACTTGGTCAAGTTGTTTGGTCCCAGATGCCCTGGTTGAATGATCACAAATTTCGATGCCTTAACTTCATCTTCAACCTCGGACCTCCGGCCATCCATCCATGCATCTTGGCCCAAACTTGCAGAGAATGTAGATAAATCTATTTAGAGCATTTCCTTCCAATAATGGAAGCTTTTGGTTCAGTATTTGCAGAGATTGAGCTCGGGAATGGTTTGTATATGCTTGTATACAAATGGTGCACACCAACTGTTTGCTTAAATGTCTCAAAGAAGAAAAGTTTTGAATTGGACTTTTGTGTAAATGAAAGTTGCTTACAAATGTCCCCTGAGCTTAATGCTCACTTTAGACCAAGATGGTTCTGGTGTGGACAAGTGTTTGGAGCAATGTGAACTTGTTTGAGTGCATGGCTTTGGTTCTGGTTGAACCAGCAGACCTGGGCTACAATTAGGGTGAGCCCTAGCATCTTGACACTATTTAGAGACACTTTCATATACAAAGTTTAATTAAAAGAGGTTTAGATTAAAAGTTGTAGTTAAACACAACCTTTTAATGAAATGTTGGCCCAAAACCATGTCCCGGGCTGTTTGCGAAGCCGCGACAGTGTGCCCTAGGCTAATTTGGGGTCACCGGACGCGATGCTCGCGTTATATTTTGGGTTTGAAGAGCCGGAGAAACAAAAATGCATTAAGGCTATGTTAGGTAAAGAATTTTATGGCCCGAAGTTTGCCTCGGGTTGCGTGCTGCCACAAATGTGTGAGCACGGTGTTCAGCAAGTTAAAAGTCACCTGCTGGAAGTGACGGTTTGTTAAAATGAGTTTCCAGTTGAAAGAACGAGCGAAAACAGTGCTCAAATGACACTATTAGTTAAATAATTAGAGGTTTTAAAATGGATCTGGGGTTTAAGTTGTGATTAGTGAATTCGAGGTTGATCAATATGTTTGATTCAGGTCTGTCCAGTTTGCATCTGGTTCTGAGCATACAGTTGATTCAGTCTTGTCGCCTGCGATTTGACAGGTGGGTTTATCTTCGGTCCGGGCTTTATCATTTCGGCCCTCTGTGTACGGTATTGGTGGGACCCCTGTTTTTGATAAGCTTAAACATTACTTTGAGCCTGCCTTCCTTTTGATTCAGTTTATACTGCTTCATGCCTGAGTTATACTTTTATCAGTTATCTGTTGCTTTACATAGTGCTTCCAGTATTCATATCATTATTCTGGACATTGCCATGCCTGATTGGTCATTTGCTAGGTTATATACCTGATTATCAGTACTTCCTGATTATATCTGATCCATGATATTTAGTTGCTGCTTATTCTTGCATATGAGTTGAGACTCAGTTGATTCTGATATTGCATCCTTGATTGGATTGTGTTGAGCTTGCTTTCCTGTTGATCAAATATTACACTGCTGAACACATAATTTTAATCAACTAATGTTTTACTGAACGTCGTAGGGTCGCCTGAGTCTGTTCTTGTTTGATAGGACAAAGGCATTGCTCTTCGAAGTTTGGGCCTAAAAACCTGTTTTCAGAATAGGTTTTCCGCAAAATATGTGTTTAGTTTTGTATGTTTGGTTGGTCTGCATGATTGAGTTGAGATTTGCTGTTGATCTTATGTTGAGTTGAGATTTAATTGATTAGTTGCTGATTATTCATGCATGAGAGTTGAGATTCAGTTGATTGCATCCCAGTGGGGATTTCCCGGCTTATTGCCGATTACCCGGTCAGTGGACCGTGAGTTTGAGCATTTGCATTTGATCGCCGCACCGTTGTACTTCACGAACATTGCCGGGGTCGCGCCCCGTGGAAATGTTCTTTACCCGGTAAAGTGGTTAGCAGTGGCAACCCGTGACCCTTTGTGAAGGGAATGTCAATCCGCTGGTGCCAGCTGGGCAAATTCGCCTGAGGTTTGTGGAACCAATATGGTGGCTTGTGATTGGATAATTTGATATATCCTCTATTTGATGCATATGTTGCTTTTAGACTGCTTTGGTCTTATCTCATGATTCCTGATTCTGTTGTCAGCATATTCATTGTTTGATGCCTGTCTATACAGTTATTCAGCATGCTCGGTTCAATTATATTCCGTCATGATTATACATATTCCTGTTGATTATTCATTCGCTGCATAATCATGCTTACCTAATGTGATTATTACTATCCTCTAGTATTGTATACCAGTAGGTACGATCTGCTATTTTCTCGGCTCGTCGTGCCCACTGGGATACACTCCGGTGTGTCTCACACCCTCGGGTGACTGTTTTTCAGGTCACGCGGGTGTTGGGATGTCGGGACGAATTGGCGAGGTATCGATATAGAGATTGACCCTGGACAGCCGAATGCACATGTATTTGTATCAGTTAAAGGAAATATGTAATTCATTTGTTGAGTTGTTGTAATAATTAAATTGTAATTTTTGATAGTTGTAGTACGTAGTTAGTACTCTGATGTTGTTGCCAAGCTAGCCGTGCATATATAGAGAAGGCTCAATCCCATGGGGGATTAGGACTCTTCTATATATGTGGCGGTCTGTCATTACCCTGGCTGTTTTTGCAACTCTGATAAAAAAAAAAAAAAAATTTATACACTGGTTTTTTTGAACTCGGGGCGTGACAGATTAGATGGTATCAGAGAAATAGGAATACGATGCCTAGGTTTGGTTAGGAACGAACCCTAGGATGACTTGTGTTCACGAGAGAGTGCTGGGTTTTGGCATAGCGGTTTGAAACTTAGAAGTGTTTCGTGTTCATGTTTCGGGAACCGTTGTTAGTGAAGGGTTAGCCGCGGTCATTGTTTCGACTGTGGGCTTAATACTTTAGTGGAGCCAGAGGGCTCAGATCAGTACATGTGGTTCAAAGGTTGACCACGATTCTTGCAGTAATTGTTTGATTTATGGCATAGCAGCAGATGGCTGTAAATATTGCACCATCCCTACAATTTGCTTAGAGATTTCATAAAATGTTGATCTTTCGATGACCCCGTGTCATAGTTCAGTGGCCTTTGTGCCGTTGGTAAATCCTGAATATGGAAAGATTAAAAGTTTGTCCTACGTGTCCAATTTAATAAGAAGATAGAGAACGTTGAAATATGACTCCAGTTTCTTGTGATTAGACAAAGTGGCATTCCTGACCACGTGATGGTAGTGACCTTTGGTAGAGGTCATGTCATTGGCATAGTGACTGTGTAGGGAGGTATGTGATGTACCTTCAGATGTGAGTTGTGCCTCCAACTAGTGGTTGGCGACAGATCTATGGTATTTCGCCTTTCTTTTGGTAAGCACGTTGGCTGCAGACAACGTACTTTCGAAAGAACCGAGGAAATACTCTGCCCTGTAATGGGGAATATCAGATTGGGTTTAAATGAGTAGCCTGAGAGTTAACGACGCGTTGTGACTGATTGTACCTCTGCGAACCTTTTAGAGGTTTAATAGTGGATTAGTTAAGTTTAAGTTTCGGGGACGAAACTTCTTAGAAGTTGTGGGTAATGTAGTAATCTAGAAATTAAAGACTTTAAATTTACTTTTGGAATTTACTTGATTAATAGTTTTTGGCAAAATTGGGACTTAGTGGATCAATGGTGGCCCAGAAATATCGACTTTTGATCGGGGTTTAGTATGGAAAATCCGAGATCACCGTAGCGATCGTCTCGTCGAAACATAGAAGTTTCATATTCATATGTTTTCGATCCGACGGTCGGATCTTCCAGAAATCAGAAATCAAAAAAACGGGTCCCACAACTTAAGTTGTGAATAGTAACCCCTTATTTTAATTCCCTCTAGACCACTAACGGCCGATCTACTATCTGAAACCCTGACATAGGGGTATGAGTAGTCAAACCTAACTAAGTTCGACGTTTGAGCGCAATGGCACTGACGGATTTCGCGTTTGGCGACCCGTGTGCATCGAAGTGCGTGCGTCGGTTTGCGACATACAGAACAAGATGGCCCGAGATTTCATACGAGCACCAAATCAAACAAATGATTAGCCTATTTTGAAGGTCTCGACGAGCCGGACGTCGTGGCGAAGTCCATTTTCAGTTTCGGCGACTCGAGTGCCTCGAAAAGTGTGAAATACATTGAAAAAGTGAGTATTTTTGAAGAAACCCTAATATTTTATGTACCAAATTTAATGAGGCTTCTTGGTAAGGGTTCTGGATGCAATTGTGACCTACAGCAGGGACTTAAAGGCTTTAGGTTAATTGTGTAAGGGGTTTTGTGCAAATGTGCAATTAACACATGCACACACGTGTTGGAGTATTCCCGAACCCCTGCCTCTTCCTCTTCGGTAACTGAAGCTCCACCAGACTCTTCAGCTCGCAACCGCCGCGGCCCTTCAGCTGCCGAAACGGCCGGCCACTCGGGTCGCCGGAATTTAGTTAGAGAAGGTTATAAATAGTAGTCCTCTCTTGAGCTGTGACAAACCAAAGCCATAGGTTTAGCTAACCTTCTTCTGAGAGCTCCACTGTGAGGCCGCAACCAAGCTCTGGTGAACCCGACCCCAGCCGTCGCCGAGCGCCGCCGCAGCCACCTTCCTCTTTCTTCCTTACTCCGACGAAGTAGAAGGTTGGAACCAAGTTGCTTCAAGGTTGGAGTTAGAAGGCCTGTGGAGTTCCTGCTGTTAGGAGGATCCTTGCTGAAGCTTGCCGTGGCCGCGCGTGCAAGTGGGACCAAGATTCCGGCTACTTCCTTCTTCCCCGAGCTCGGCTAAGGTAAGAGACCCAAACCATTGGTTGTTAGCCCCTAGACCATGTGCAGGAAACTTCCTAAGCCCTACGCATCATCCCTGCAAATCCCTGAGCCCCCATGCAAAGCGGTTGGCCGGCGGCCACAAAGGGTCGCCGGAAACCTAACTTAGCTCCGCCTCGGGAGAACTCCGTAACCATTTGACCAAAATGGCTCAAATTTGGTGTGCATATACTGTAGGACTTGCAGATAATTTCTGAAAAAATTTTAAAGAATATGGTTAGGTATTTAAAAAGATAATTGATGCCTTAGATTTTCGGTTTTTAAGCAATTGGCCGAGCTTGCTGCTCCGGCTCCGGCGGGCTTCCCCGACGCGGGCCACCTACCCAGAACTCTTCCTGGGTCTGAGAGGAGTGCACCCATGTATTTGCATGGCACCCATGCAGCAAGAATAGAGCGCGGCCAAGATGGGTTCGAAATGGGATCTAATCGCGGCCGCCGGCGTTCCGGCCATCTCCGGCCGGGGAGGGTTGGTCGGGAAGCTTCCTATGACTCTTTAGAGCATTTCCATTCAAGTTGGAAGTCTCCAAATTGCCCCATTAAAAATCCGCCATTAATGGAGTTGAAGCTCCAAACCGAGCTTGTGGCCGCCGCGTCGCCGCCGTGTCCTGTCGCCGGGCACGGGTCCAGGTGGGTTAGTTGTAAGTTTTAGCATCTACTTGGTCAAGTTGTTTGGTCCCAGATGCCCTGGTTGAATGATCACAAATTTTGATGCCTTAACTTCATCTTCAACCTCGGACTCCGGCCAATCCATCCATGCATCTTGGCCCAAACTTGCAGAGAATGTAGATAAATCTATTTAGAGCATTTCCTTCCAATAATGGAAGCTTTTGGTTCAGTATTTGCAGAGATTGAGCTCGGGAATGGTTGTATATGCTTGTATACAAATGGTGCACACCAACTGTTTGCTTAAATGTCTCAAAGAAGAAAAGTTTTGAATTGGACTTTTGTGTAAATATGAAAGTTGCTTACAAATGTCCCCTGAGCTTAATGCTCACTTTAGACCAAGATGGTTCTGTGTGGACAAGTGTTTGGAGCAATGCGAACTTGTTTGAGTGCATGGCTTTGGTTCTGGTTGAACCAGCAGACCTGGGCTACAATTAGGGTGAGCCCTAGCATCTTGACACTATTTAGAGACACTTTCATATACAAAGTTTAATTAAAAGAGGTTTAGATTAAAAGTTGTAGTTAAAACAACCTTTTAATGAAATGTTGGCCCAAAACCATGTCCCGGGCTGTTTGCGAAGCCGCGACAGTGTGCCCTAGGCTAATTTGGGGTCACCGGACGCGATGCTCGCGTTATATTTTGGGTTTGAAGAGCCGGAGAAACAAAAATGCATTAAGGCTATGTTAGTAAAGAATTTTATGGCCCGAAGTTTGCCTCGGGTTGCGTGCTGCCACAAATGTGTGAGCACGGTGTTCAGCAAGTTAAAAGTCACCTGCTGGAAGTGACGGTTTGTTAAAATGAGTTTCCAGTTGAAAGAACGAGCGAAAACAGTGCTCAAATGACACTATTAGTTAAATAATTAGAGGTTTTAAAATGGATCTGGGGTTTAAGTTGTGATTAGTGAATTCGAGGTTGATCAATATGTTTGATTCAGGTCTGTCCAGTTTGCATCTGGTTCTGAGCATACAGTTGATTCAGTCTTGTCGCCTGCGATTTGACAGGTGGGTTTATCTTCGGTCCGGGCTTTATCATTTCGGCCCTCTGTGTACGGTATTGGTTGGACCCCTGTTTTTGATAAGCTTAAACATTACTTTGAGCCTGCCTTCCTTTTGATTCAGTTTATACTGCTTCATGCCTGAGTTATAACTTTTATCAGTTATCTGTTGCTTTACATAGTGCTTCCAGTATTCATATCATTATTCTGGACATTGCCATGCCTGATTGGTCATTTGCTAGGTTATATACCTGATTATCAGTACTTCCTGATTATATCTGATCCATGATATTTAGTTGCTGCTTATTCTTGCATATGAGTTGAGACTCAGTTGATTCTGATATTGCATCCTTGATTGGATTGTGTTGAGCTTGCTTTCCTGTTGATCAAATATTACACTGCTGAACACATAATTTTAATCAACTAATGTTTTACTGAACGTCGTAGGGTCGCCTGAGTCTGTTCTTGTTTGATAGGACAAAGGCATTGCTCTTCGAAGTTTGGGCCTAAAAACCTGTTTTCAGAATAGTTTTCCGCAAAAATATGTGTTTAGTTTTGTATGTTTGGTTGGTCTGCATGATTGAGTTGAGATTTGCTGTTGATCTTATGTTGAGTTGAGATTTAATTGATTAGTTGCTGATTATTCATGCATGAGAGTTGAGATTCAGTTGATTGCATCCCAGTGGGGATTTCCCGGCTTATTGCCGATTACCCGGTCAGTGGACCGTGAGTTTGAGCATTTGCATTTGATCGCCCGCACCGTTGTACTTCACGAACATTGCCGGGGTCGCGCCCCGTGGAAATGTTCTTTACCGGTAAAGTGGTTAGCAGTGGCAACCCGTGACCCTTTGTGAAGGGAATGTCAATCCGCTGGTGCCAGCTGGGCAAATTCGCCTGAGGTTTGTGGAACCAATATGGTGGCTTGTGATTGGATAATTTGATATATCCTCTATTTGATGCATATGTTGCTTTTAGACTGCTTTGGTCTTATCTCATGATTCCTGATTCTGTTGTCAGCATATTCATTGTTTGATGCCTGTCTATACAGTTATTCAGCATGCTCGGTTCATTATATTCCTGTCATGATTATACATATTCCTGTTGATTATTCATTCGCTGCATAATCATGCTTACCTAATGTGATTATTACTATCCTCTAGTATTGTATACCAGTAGGTACGATCTGCTATTTCTCGGCTCGTCGTGCCCACTGGGATACACTCCGGTGTGTCTCACACCCTCGGGTGACTGTTTTTCAGGTCACGCGGGTGTTGGGATGTCGGGACGAATTGGCGAGGTATCGATATAGAGATTGACCCTGGACAGCCGAATGCACATGTATTTGTATCAGTTAAAGGAAATATGTAATTCATTTGTTGAGTTGTTGTAATAATTAAATTGTAATTTTTGATAGTTGTAGTACGTAGTTAGTACTCTGATGTTGTTGCCAAGCTAGCCGTGCATATATAGAGAAGGCTCAATCCCATGGGGGATTAGGACTCTTCTATATATGTGGCGGTCTGTCATTACCCTGGCTGTTTTTGCAACTCTGATAAAAAAAAAAAAAAATTTATACACTGGTTTTTTGAACTCGGGGCGTGACAGATTAGATGGTATCAGAGAAATAGGAATACGATGCCTAGGTTTGGTTAGGAACGAACCCTAGGATGACTTGTGTTCACGAGAGAGTGCTGGGTTTTGGCATAGCGGTTTGAAACTTAGAAGTGTTTCGTGTTCATGTTTCGGGAACCGTTGTTAGTGAAGGGTTAGCCGCGGTCATTGTTTCGACTGTGGGCTTAATACTTTAGTGGAGCCAGAGGGCTCAGATCAGTACATGTGGTTCAAAGGTTGACCACGATTCTTGCAGTAATTGTTTGATTTATGGCATAGCAGCAGATGGCTGTAAATATTGCACCATCCCTACAATTTGCTTAGAGATTTCATAAAATGTTGATCTTTCGATGACCCCGTGTCATAGTTCAGTGGCCTTTGTGCCGTTGGTAAATCCTGAATATGGAAAGATTAAAAGTTTGTCCTACGTGTCCAATTTAATAAGAAGATAGAGAACGTTGAAATATGACTCCAGTTTCTTGTGATTAGACAAAGTGGCATTCCTGACCACGTGATGGTAGTGACCTTTGGTAGAGGTCATGTCATTGGCATAGTGACTGTGTAGGGAGGTATGTGATGTACCTTCAGATGTGAGTTGTGCCTCCAACTAGTGGTTGGCGACAGATCTATGGTATTTCGCCTTTCTTTTGGTAAGCACGTTGGCTGCAGACAACGTACTTTCGAAAGAACCGAGGAAATACTCTGCCCTGTAATGGGGAATATCAGATTGGGTTTAAATGAGTAGCCTGAGAGTTAACGACGCGTTGTGAGTGATTGTACCTCTGCGAACCTTTTAGAGGTTTAATAGTGGATTAGTTAAGTTTAAGTTTCGGGGACGAAACTTCTTAGAAGTTGTGGGTAATGTAGTAATCTAGAAATTAAAGACTTTAAATTTACTTTTGGAATTTACTTGATTAATAGTTTTTGGCAAAATTGGGACTTAGTGGATCAATGGTGGCCCAGAAATATCGACTTTTGATCGGGGTTTAGTATGGAAAATCCGAGATCACCGTAGCGATCGTCTCGTCGAAACATAGAAGTTTCATATTCATATGTTTTCGATCCGACGGTCGGATCTTCCAGAAATCAGAAATCAAAAAAATGGGTCCCACAACTTAAGTTGTGAATAGTAACCCCTTATTTTAATTCCCTCTAGACCACTAACGGCCGATCTACTCTCTGAAACCCTGACATAGGGGTATGAGTAGTCAAACCTAACTAAGTTCGACGTTTTGAGCGCAATGGCACTGACGGATTTCGCGTTTGGCGACCCGTGTGCATCGAAGTGCGTGCGTCGGTTTGCGACATACAGAACAAGATGGCCCGAGATTTCATACGAGCACCAAATCAAACAAATGATTAGCCTATTTTGAAGGTCTCGACGAGCCGGACGTCGTGGCGAAGTCCATTTTCAGTTTCGGCGACTCGAGTGCCTCGAAAAGCGTGAAATACATTGAAAAAGTGAGTATTTTTGAAGAAACCCTAATATTTTATGTACCAAATTTAATGAGGCTTCTTGGTAAGGGTTCTGGATGCAATTGTGACCTACAGCAGGGACTTAAAGGCTTTAGGTTAATTGTGTAAGGGGTTTTGTGCAAATGTGCAATTAACACATGCACACACGTGTTGGAGTATTCCCGAACCCCTGCCTCTTCCTCTTCGGTAACTGAAGCTCCACCAGACTCTTCAGCTCGCAACCGCCGCGGCCCTTCAGCTGCCGAAACGGCCGGCCACTCGGGTCGCCGGAATTTAGTTAGAGAAGGTTATAAATAGTAGTCCTCTCTTGAGTTGTGACAAACCAAAGCCATAGGTTTAGCTAACCTTCTTCTGAGAGCTCCACTGTGAGGCCGCAACCAAGCTCTGGTGAACCCGACCCCAGCCGTCGCCGAGCGCCGCCGCAGCCACCTTCCTCTTTCTTCCTTACTCCGACGAAGTAGAAGGTTGGAACCAAGTTGCTTCAAGGTTGGAGTTAGAAGGCCTGTGGAGTTCCTGCTGTTAGGAGGATCCTTGCTGAAGCTTGCCGTGGCCGCGCGTGCAAGTGGGACCAAGATTCCGGCTACTTCCTTCTTCCCCGAGCTCGGCTAAGGTAAGAGACCCAAACCATTGGTTGTTAGCCCCTAGACCATGTGCAGGAAACTTCCTAAGCCCTACGCATCATCCCTGCAAATCCCTGAGCCCCCATGCAAAGCGGTTGGCCGGCGGCCACAAAGGGTCGCCGGAAACCTAACTTAGCTCCGCCTCGGGAGAACTCCGTAACCATTTGACCAAATGGCTCAAATTTGGTGTGCATATACTGTAGGACTTGCAGATAATTTCTGAAAAAATTTTAAAGAATATGGTTAGGTATTTAAAAAGATAATTGATGCCTTAGATTTTCGGTTTTTAAGCAATTGGCCGAGCTTGCTGCTCCGGCTCCGGCGGGCTTCCCCGACGCGGGCCACCTACCCAGAACTCTTCCTGGGTCTGAGAGGAGTGCACCCATGTATTTGCATGGCACCCATGCAGCAAGAATAGAGCGCGGCCAAGATGGGTTCGAAATGGGATCTAATCGCGGCCGCCGGCGTTCCGGCCATCTCCGGCCGGGGAGGGTTGGTCGGGAAGCTTCCTATGACTCTTTAGAGCATTTCCATTCAAGTTGGAAGTCTCCAAATTGCCCCATTAAAAATCCGCCATTAATGGAGTTGAAGCTCCAAACCGAGCTTGTGGCCGCCGCGTCGCCGCCGTGTCCTGTCGCCGGGCACGGGTCCAGGTGGGTTAGTTGTAAGTTTTAGCATCTACTTGGTCAAGTTGTTTGGTCCCAGATGCCCTGGTTGAATGATCACAAATTTCGATGCCTTAACTTCATCTTCAACCTCGGACTCCGGCCAATCCATCCATGCATCTTGGCCCAAACTTGCAGAGAATGTAGATAAATCTATTTAGAGCATTTCCTTCCAATAATGGAAGCTTTTGGTTCAGTATTTGCAGAGATTGAGCTCGGGAATGGTTGTATATGCTTGTATACAAATGGTGCACACCAACTGTTTGCTTAAATGTCTCAAAGAAGAAAAGTTTTGAATTGGACTTTTGTGTAAATATGAAAGTTGCTTACAAATGTCCCCTGAGCTTAATGCTCACTTTAGACCAAGATGGTTCTGTGTGGACAAGTGTTTGGAGCAATGTGAACTTGTTTGAGTGCATGGCTTTGGTTCTGGTTGAACCAGCAGACCTGGGCTACAATTAGGGTGAGCCCTAGCATCTTGACACTATTTAGAGACACTTTCATATACAAAGTTTAATTAAAAGAGGTTTAGATTAAAAGTTGTAGTTAAAACAACCTTTTAATGAAATGTTGGCCCAAAACCATGTCCCGGGCTGTTTGCGAAGCCGCGACAGTGTGCCCTAGGCTAATTTGGGGTCACCGGACGCGATGCTCGCGTTATATTTTGGGTTTGAAGAGCCGGAGAAACAAAAATGCATTAAGGCTATGTTAGTAAAGAATTTTATGGCCCGAAGTTTGCCTCGGGTTGCGTGCTGCCACAAATGTGTGAGCACGGTGTTCAGCAAGTTAAAAGTCACCTGCTGGAAGTGACGGTTTGTTAAAATGAGTTTCCAGTTGAAAGAACGAGCGAAAACAGTGCTCAAATGACACTATTAGTTAAATAATTAGAGGTTTTAAAATGGATCTGGGGTTTAAGTTGTGATTAGTGAATTCGAGGTTGATCAATATGTTTGATTCAGGTCTGTCCAGTTTGCATCTGGTTCTGAGCATACAGTTGATTCAGTCTTGTCGCCTGCGATTTGACAGGTGGGTTTATCTTCGGTCCGGGCTTTATCATTTCGGCCCTCTGTGTACGGTATTGGTTGGACCCCTGTTTTTGATAAGCTTAAACATTACTTTGAGCCTGCCTTCCTTTTGATTCAGTTTATACTGCTTCATGCCTGAGTTATAACTTTTATCAGTTATCTGTTGCTTTACATAGTGCTTCCAGTATTCATATCATTATTCTGGACATTGCCATGCCTGATTGGTCATTTGCTAGGTTATATACCTGATTATCAGTACTTCCTGATTATATCTGATCCATGATATTTAGTTGCTGCTTATTCTTGCATATGAGTTGAGACTCAGTTGATTCTGATATTGCATCCTTGATTGGATTGTGTTGAGCTTGCTTTCCTGTTGATCAAATATTACACTGCTGAACACATAATTTTAATCAACTAATGTTTTACTGAACGTCGTAGGGTCGCCTGAGTCTGTTCTTGTTTGATAGGACAAAGGCATTGCTCTTCGAAGTTTGGGCCTAAAAACCTGTTTTCAGAATAGTTTTCCGCAAAAATATGTGTTTAGTTTTGTATGTTTGGTTGGTCTGCATGATTGAGTTGAGATTTGCTGTTGATCTTATGTTGAGTTGAGATTTAATTGATTAGTTGCTGATTATTCATGCATGAGAGTTGAGATTCAGTTGATTGCATCCGAGTGGGGATTTCCCGGCTTATTGCCGATTACCCGGTCAGTGGACCGTGAGTTTGAGCATTTGCATTTGATCGCCCGCACCGTTGTACTTCACGAACATTGCCGGGGTCGCGCCCCGTGGAAATGTTCTTTACCGGTAAAGTGGTTAGCAGTGGCAACCCGTGACCCTTTGTGAAGGGAATGTCAATCCGCTGGTGCCAGCTGGGCAAATTCGCCTGAGGTTTGTGGAACCAATATGGTGGCTTGTGATTGGATAATTTGATATATCCTCTATTTGATGCATATGTTGCTTTTAGACTGCTTTGGTCTTATCTCATGATTCCTGATTCTGTTGTCAGCATATTCATTGTTTGATGCCTGTCTATACAGTTATTCAGCATGCTCGGTTCATTATATTCCTGTCATGATTATACATATTCCTGTTGATTATTCATTCGCTGCATAATCATGCTTACCTAATGTGATTATTACTATCCTCTAGTATTGTATACCAGTAGGTACGATCTGCTATTTCTCGGCTCGTCGTGCCCACTGGGATACACTCCGGTGTGTCTCACACCCTCGGGTGACTGTTTTTCAGGTCACGAGGGTGTTGGGATGTCGGGACGAATTGGCGAGGTATCGATATAGAGATTGACCCTGGACAGCCGAATGCACATGTATTTGTATCAGTTAAAGGAAATATGTAATTCATTTGTTGAGTTGTTGTAATAATTAAATTGTAATTTTTGATAGTTGTAGTACGTAGTTAGTACTCTGATGTTGTTGCCAAGCTAGCCGTGCATATATAGAGAAGGCTCAATCCCATGGGGGATTAGGACTCTTCTATATATGTGGCGGTCTGTCATTACCCTGGCTGTTTTTGCAACTCTGATAAAAAAAAAAAAAAAATTTATACACTGGTTTTTTGAACTCGGGGCGTGACAGCCCGGACCAGCCGCACCAGCAACTTTGGGACCTACGCTGGGAGCCGTTATTGGGAACCCCTTGAGGGAGAGACGGCCGACCCTTGGGTCGTGGGAAAATAGGTAGATACCATGGAAAGGCTCTTCGAAGCTTTGCTAATGGAGGAGGGTGAATGGGTCCCTTTGGCAGTCCCTTTTCTTGAGGGAGACGCCCGCAAGTGGTGGAAGACGGTGCGCCCTGACCCCTCGGAGGGCACCGCCCTTCCATCTTGGACCACGTTCCGAGGAAAACTGTTTGGGGCATTTCTCTCCGACAGCATCAAACAGCAGATAGAAGATGACCTGAAGCCCATCAAGCAAGGAAGTCGGACAGTTATGGGATATCAACGGGCATTTGTGAGGTTGATCAAATGTGTTCCCTTGTTATAAGAGATGAATCTCACAAGGCCCGTCTATTTGTGAATGGCTTATGGAGCGACATCTTCAAGGTGGTGCAAACGGCGGGTTTGCACGCCTTCCAAGAGGCGGTCGATAGAGCCACCGCGGTGGAGCGCGGATTTACGATTTCACGAGCCCGACGGGAGAGCTCAGAACACAACAGGTATAAGAAACGAACTCGGCCAAGCTTCAGAAGAGAGCATACCAAGAGGAGTCGGCCTCCTAAATACTCGAGATTGCAACAAGGAACCAAGAATGCGCCGACGAGAGGACAATGGCCGGTGGACAAGTCTTGCATCATTTGCGATGGAATACACCAAGTGACCGGATGTCTCCAGAAGCAAGACCATTGTTTTCGAAGTGGCAAACCGGGGCACTATCGTTGCAACTGCCCCTCGAAAACGGGGACATCATCCGTAGCAACATCTACACCCTCGTCTCCGCAATCTGGAGGAGGGAGAGTCTTTAGTATGACCCACCATAGGACGGACCCATAGAGCATGATGTAACAGGTAATACTCGAGTTTCAGACCATCGTGCTAGAACTTTGGTGGCAACACCTAAGCATCCCACTCTTTCACCTCGCTTCATGTTTTCACCCTACCTTAGTTATTAGAAGAAATCCCTATCGTAGGAATAAGTTCGGTTGGACCCTCTGGCTACCCCTCGGGGCAGGCGGCTGTACCCCTTCCTGCCCAGTGAGGGTGAAGCGGGTTCTTAGTCTCTAAGAACTAATGAGGTTCCGTTAAAGGTTGTCGGTGTAGCGCTTGGGGCCAACAGTCGCGGCAATGTTTAAGCGGTAGTTGACTGCTTGAAGTTCCAAGCGAGTCTCCGGGAACGGACTTACCGAAACTTGTAAACTTAGCTTGTAGGAACGCCTTCTGCTCGCTTTTCTTTGTTGCGGGCAAGGAGCTTGGTAGAAGGCAGTCGAGTAGCGTTCACGAGTACCGTATGGATCTCGACACGAGAAGGACAAATACTCCTCTACCTCGGATAGATGACTTACGCGATCAACTACAAGGAGAAACGGCGTTCCCAAAGAATGATCTGCGGTCCGGCTATCGCCAGCCTAGAGTCCGGGGTAAAGACATACTGAAAACAGACCTGCGAGCTCGGAATAGTCAACATAAGTTTACAGTTGTACCATTTAGACTCGTTAATGCACCAGCGGTGCTCATGGGCATGATGAATAGGATATTCAAGCCCTTCTTAGACCAGTCGGTGATGGCCTTTTAGTGGACGTTCCGATCTACTCTCGCACAGACAAGGGGTATGGGGAACACTTGCGAGTAATCCCCCAGACCCTCCGGGGTCAGAAACCATATGCCAAAACTTAGAAAGTGTGAGTTATGGTCCGCAAGGGGGACTTTTTGAGGCATATCGTTTCGGTGTCTGGAATTGCAGTGGATCCAAGGAGGATTGGATAAGGGATCAACTGGGCTCGACCAACAGAAATGATAGAAATCCGAAGCTTCTTAGGACGGGCAGACCGCTACAGATGCCTCGTGGGAGGCCACTTCCCCAAATCGGCTAACCCAAAGGGGGGAGAGATACGTCTAGATGGCCCAGTGCCAGGAGGGCTTCAAGGGACTTAAAGGCGAACACGTACAGGCGCCAGTGCTCACATTGCCGAAGCCCGGAAAGGACTATAAGATTTAGTCTGACGAATCTCCAAGAGGATCTTGGGAGATCAAATAACGGACACGCGACTACAACTTGTGTGAGACAGAATGTCCACGGAGCAAGACGGAGTTTGTATGACTGACACAGATGATGTAATAAGGTGCCGGGGACGAATTTGTGTACCCAGTAAGCTAGAAATAAGGGAAGAAAGTCTAGCAAAGGTATATGATACCTCCTATATCGTGCATCCCGGAGGTACAAAGAGGTGCAAGGATCTGTGGCAGACCTTCAGTTGGCCCAAATCGAAAGAGCGATGTGGCACAAATTGTGGCGCAATATTGGGTGTGCCAACAGGTGAAAGCGAAACATCAGTGACCGGCGGGGGAAAGCAGACGTTTCGGCTACGAGGGAGGTAGTAGCAAGGAAGACCTCTTACAAAGAGTAATTTTGGCCACGATCCCAGAGGAACCCTTAGAAGTAACGCTTCGTACCTTCCTGCCCAATAAGGAGGTGAAGACTTAGTTGTCTTTTATGTTGGCTATTTAGTTAAGGGTTAAATAGGTCCAACTTCCGGCCTTGTGACAATAGACCCGAGGCGTTGTAACAGTATGCCTTGGACGTCCAGGTGAGGTGAGTCGGGCCAAGACCCGAGGCGTTGTAACAGTACGCCTTAGACGTCCAGGTGGGTTGAGTCAGGTCAAGATCGGTGGCGGTGTGACAGAATGCCTTAAGTAAATGGGTTGCGTATTTCTTATAATTCGAGCTTTTGGGATTGTTGGTTGGAGTCGACGACCCGACATTTGGGATTTCGGGGCACGTAGGCCCGGTGGCATACCGGTTGACGTTACTGCCAAACCTCGATACGGAGGCTGGCATGGGAGGAAAAGAAACTCCGCAACTGGACAATCCCTTACGTAAAGGTGTAATGGAGTAACCATGAGGAGCGCGAAGCGACTTGGGCACTTAAGACGAAAATGAAGGAAGTTTTCCCAGAATTGTTTAGCGAGGGTTGAGTTTAAGCTTCGAGGACGAAACTTTTTATAAAGTGTGAGTGGTGTAATGACACGACTTTTCTAGTGATATTTTATCCTCCTGCTAATAGAGTGTGAGTTAGAGGAAATTAAAATATCGGGCTCTTTAGAGTTGAGTAACACACGGTGCGGATATTTCTCGGTGATAGAGCTCGAAAAACGATGAACGGCGGTGCAATCGGATCCAAAATCTGATGTACGGATCTCCCGGAATGGGGTTTCTAAGATCGCAGTGACTTAAAGCGTGCATCGAAATTCGTGTAAAATATCCGGCACGCTTTTTGAGGAATTTTGGATATTCCGTGTGATTAATTAATTAAGCAATTAATTAATCAATGACGTGAAATTAAATCTGGGAATTTATTCCCTATATTCATTAATTAGGAAATTAATTAATCGGTGACTAGGATTTAAAAAAGTGGGGCTTATCTCGTGGGATTAGATATTTATTGTTAGAAGATAAATATCCGAATATTCGGGACTTTTCCTTTTTACGTACGAATAATAAAAGGGAAATAAAAGAATAAAATAAAATGGGAAATTAAATTAATAAGAGGATATTTAAACCCCGGTCACCGGAAAGCGGAAAAAACCCCTAATTTAAAATACCGCCTTCTCAAATCCTCCTTTTTCGTGCGTACCGAAAACCCAACGAAACCCTAGTTGGAAAAGAGAGAAAAGAAAAAGGAAACCCTAACCGGAGGAGAAAAGAAGGAAAGAAGGAGAAAGCGGAGGAACCCGATCGCCCCAATTGACGTCCGGAGACCGGAGAACGAGATCGTCGACGGGGAGCGGATCCGGATCTCCAACGCCGCGAGGACCAAGATCAGTTCTTTAATTCCGATAAATTAAGGTTAGTGATCATCGTTTCGTTGTCAAATTAATCGGGGGTTTTCCGTGTTCTTGTAAGGTCGTTTTAATTGGTACATCGATCGCGGATTTTCGTCGGGTTTTGATCCATGTTTTATTATCGTTCTTGATCGAGGGTGATCGATGGTTTTTATCGAGTTTAATCGATGGTTTTTAATCGGTTTCCTTTTATCGGGTTTCCGATCGACGTTTTGGTTGTTCGTCGATCGTTGGTTTAGTCATTAGAATTATCGTGTATTTATTCGAGAATTTTTGGGGATGTTTCGTCGGAACATAGTGGGTTAACGGGAGGTCGCCGCCGCCGTTACCATGTCCGCGGGATCTTCGCCGGGGTCACACGGGAGCGAAAACGGAGAAGAAATCGTGAAACGGGAGCGAAAACGAAGAGAAAACGTGAAAAGTTAGGGTTTACTGTGCTGTCCGTACGGCGGCGGTCCACGGACCCCGGGCGAGCACCCGGTGCACGCCCCGCTGTCCCAAAAGCGCAGACCCGGTGCACGAAACCGTACGCCGTGCTGCACAGTGTGCGCGGTGCACGCCCTAGGCGTGCACCCGGCGCGCGCGCTTGCGGCCGAAGAGCAAGGACCCGGTGCACGCTCGGGTCGTGCACCGGCCCGGCCCGAGATGCGCGGTGCACGCTTCCTGCGTGCACCCGGCGCATGCCGCCACCGCCTGACGCCGTGAACCTGGTCCACGGTTGCCCCTGTGCACCACCCGACAGCCCAAAGTTCGGTGGCTCCGTTTGGGTCCGTTTTTCCACCGTTTTGAGCGCCGTTTTCGCCGTTGGGATCACCATCTCCGTGATTTTCTTGGCATGGCCACCTGGGATCTTTTTGGTCACCGTTTCGCCATGTTGGGTGCTATTTTCGCCGATGCTCCGCGCCTCGACGAAATCGTCGGGGACACGCCGTCGGGTCTCTTTTCTCATCATTTTCGCCGCCGGGGCCTTCTTGGTCTAACCATTGACGTCCCGAGTGGGCTGCCGGTTGAGAATTGGGTTTTGCTGGTTTTCCGTTAGCGGTTTTGGGTTCCGACGGAGTTCGCGACGAAATAGTCGCGTTCCGGTTGTTGTTAGTCTTTGATGTTACTGTTACGGAATTTGAGTTGGCGTAGTTTCGTGAAAGTCTCAAGTCTTGAAGATTGAAGGTGAAGAAAATTGGATCATTTAACTCAATCTCAAGAAAGAAGAATTCAAAAGGATCAGGTATGTTTTAACTAAAGATTTTGTGTGATCCGAATACTTCTTGTAGTGTAGAAACACTTGGAAGAATCTTTCATTGCATAAAAATCAAAAACTGGACTTGGGACATGTTCAGGATCCGGATCAGGTTGTTCGATCCGGATCCCGAAGGTGGTTCGTTCATACATCAGTTCAATCCGGATCGTGGCCTCTTGATCCGGATCCCGAACAGTGAGTTTACCATTTTCCTTGAACGATCCGGATCATGCTTCGCAATCCGGATCCCGAACGTTGATGTTTGGTAAACTGTATGAACGATCCGGATCATGCACTTCGATCCGGATCCCGAACCTTCGTTTTTCTGGAACTGGCTGACTCGTTACGACGATCCGGATCCTAGCTAGTCCGATCCGGATCGCCGTCCGTAAAATTTCCAGAAATGTTAGGTTTTGATTCTTATCTCCTTCCTAGGGTTTCTAACCTATAAATAGACCCTATGACTCTTTTTCTAGGGTTAATCCACACAGTCAATAGCCGTCATTTTCATATATCATTTTATACGGCTATAGATCCACATATAGAGAAGAAAGGAAATCATTAGAGAATACTCTATGTTTCTTCATCTATATTGATTAGTTTGATTCTAGGTTTTCATACTCACATCTTGAGTTGAATCAAACTAATGAATACTTAGATGGTATTTCCGATCTATCTTTGATCTAAGTATTCGGCGGATCATCACCACCCAAAACAACGATTTACCCCAAAAATCGGCGCGTGGATTCGCGTGTCCTTGTGGATTCAAGGTTCAACCGCTCTCGTGGATTCGGAGCGAGGCACGTTCGTGGATTCGAAGGGTGCTATTGGGTGAAGACCGTGGATTCGGTCGGACGTCGTGGATTCGACGTTGGACACCGTGGATTCGGCGTTGGGCGCAGATCGTGGATTCGAGAAGCGTCGCGGAGCGAGCGGAGAAGATCCTCTAGGAGCGTATGGAAAAGGTTGAGTCGTAAGTGTGTACGGTAAATCACCTTGTACGTGTTTTAATTCTAGTGGATTTCTGCCGTGTTATCGGTCCCGTGGTTTTTTACTCCGGTGATGGAGTTTTTCACGTAAAAATCTTGCGTATTATTTTTATTTCCGCATTGGGTTTTATCGCAACGATTTTTTGAGTGTTTATACGTTTACACCTATTCACCCCCCTCTAGGTGTTTTTTTCCCTATTTAGATCCGTATTACATATAACCCAACAAGTGGTATCAGAGAGGGAATAGGGTTGTAAACAATGGTTGAAGGTGGAAACATCAACCGACCCCCGTTCTTCGATGGAACAAATTATGCGTACTGGAAAGTACGGATGAAAGCCTTTTTAATTTCCATCGACGAACGGGTGTGGCAATCGATTGAATTAGGATGGTCTAATCCAACTGAATTTAATGGTGATGTTCGCACCTTAAAACCTAGGTCGAAATGGACCAAGGAAGAGTTAGATTCATCTTCTTTCAATGGCAAGGGAATTAATGCTATTTTTAATGCCTTATCTCAAACTGAATTCTCTCGCGTCTCGGCATGTGAGACTGCGAAAGAAATCTGGGATGTTCTTCAGGTTACACATGAGGGAACTAATCTCGTGAAGATTCAGAAACTGCAAATGCTTACGAGCAAGTTTGACTCTATCTTAATGGCAGAAAATGAATCTTTCACGGACTACTATACACGATTGCAAGACATCGTAAACTCATGTGCTAATCTGGGAGAGAAGATTCCAGAATTTAAGATTGTAAGAAAAATCTTAAGAACTCTTCCTGAACGATTTCGCCCAAAGGTTACTGCCATTGAAACTATTAAACACCCGGACGAAATACGTGTAGAAGAATTAGTTGGTTCATTGCAAACTTATGAAATGACATTTACTACTAACAATTCTTCTGGAAAGGAATCCACTTCTAAGTCTTCAGGTTATGCATTGAAAACAACTAAGGAAGAAGACGCGGATACGTCCTCCTCAGACGATGACGAGAACCTTTCTATGGAGGAATTTGAGAAGCAGCTCGCTCTCTTGACAAGGAAGTTTCGCCGCAACTTTCGAAGGGGTAATTCAAGCAAATCTCCATCCTTCGGAAAGTCGAACAAAGGCAAGGGTACTTCAGGTTACAAGTCAAGAAAGCAAGAGAACTTCTCAAAGGATAAGAAAAGTTCAGAAGGACAACTACAATACTTCAAATGTCGAGGTTACGGCCACATTGCAACGGAGTGTCCTAACAAGTATCCGGCAAAGAAGAAGGCGATGCAAGTCGTCACTTGGGATGACAACTCAACGTCAAATGAGTCGTCTTCGAGTGATGAAGAAAAGAGCTCTACCGCATTCCACGCGTCCGTATCTTCACCCTTCATGTGCTTTATGGCAAATACATCTGAGTCGTTGTCCAACTCCACTGTTGAAAAGAACGCAACGGACAACGAATCGGATGATTCGGAAGGTGAAGATTTTGCTCTAGCCTACCACAGACTTTTGAGGGACTCAAAGAAAGTGGCTAAGCAAAACAAGAGTTTGAGAGGGAGAGTGCATGATCTCGAAGAAGAAGCAAAAAGAGCGACCTCTCTCTCAAACGCTCTTGAAGTGGAAAGGGAAAACCTGATAAAGGCAAATGCTTCCCTTCAAGAGTCCAATGAGCAACTTGAGAAGGAACATACAAATCTGGTGGATAACGCGAATCACTTCTCAAAGCTCTACAACGAGGCTCGACAGGATAACCTGGAAATGACAAAGACCATTTTCCAACTCAAGAATGACTTACAGCGATTCTCTTCAGGAAGGAGTAAGTTGGATAGACTTCTTGGTCTTGGTCAATCAAATAGGTTCGGCCTCGGATACACTCAAACTGGAAACAGTCCAAGTTCGAGTGAGACAGTTTTTGTGCCTCAGTCGGTATCTCCTCCTCCGACACCGGAATTCAAGACAAACAACGACAACAAACCTACTTCATCCTCTTTGGGATCGTCAAGATCTAAGGTATGTTTTCGTTGTGGTGTTTCAGGGCACATAAGAAGATATTGCAAGACGGGAGTCGAACGCTCATCTCAAAGACCTCTTGCAACAACTACCAAAACGGCTCCTCCCCGAAAATCAAAGCAAAACTTTTCAAATGAAAAGAGATTTGGTAGTTCATCGCGCAAGACGATTACATCAAGGAACAACAATCGCTATAACAAGACGCCTTCACCTAGGCATATAACTTCTCGACCATTACCGACGCACTCCAAAAGGGTTTGGGTGCGCAAAGGTGAAATTTTCCCTTGTCTTGTTTCCAATGTTTCCTTGCATGCATATGATAGTTCGTCTTGGTATCTAGATAGCGGGTGTTCCCGTCACATGACCGGTGACAAAAATAGTTTTCAAAATCTTGAGAAAATCTCCGGAGGACACGTTGTTTTCGGAGACGGTCGATCTTCTAAAATTGTTGGAAAAGGGACGGTAGCTATTCCAGATGGCCCGATTTTGAAAAACGTCTTATTTGTTGATGGCCTTAAGACTAACCTCATAAGCATAAGTCAACTTTGCGACAATGGTTTTTCAGTTAACTTTTCATCTGTTGAATGCGTTGTAACTGATAAGGACCATGTCTTCTTTCTAAAAGGGGTTAGATCTGAAAACAATTGTTATGTTGTTCCTAATAAATTTTCTGAAAATTGTAACTTAGCCGCTTTGAATAATGAAACTCTTTGGCATGAAAGGCTAGGTCACTTAAACTTTAAGGAACTTACTAGAATTTCAAACAAGGACGTGGTCAAGGGGGTTCCAAAGCTTTTATTTAAACAAAACATTGTGTGTGGTGGTTGCCAAAAGGGAAAACAGTCTAGGACTGCACACAAGAACTTGAACCACGTTGGTACAAAACGGCCCTTGGAACTTTTGCACATGGACTTAATGGGGCCGACCCGTCAACCATCTTTGGGAGGTAAATGGTATATCTTTTTATTGGTTGATGATTTCTCTCGGTTTTCTTGGGTAGCATTTTTAAAAGAGAAAGCCGATACGTTTGACTCTTTTCATGAGATTTGCCATCGTATTATGATTGAAAAGAATGAAAAGATCATTCGTGTTAGAAGTGATAGAGGTGGAGAATTCATAAATTCAAAATTTATTGACTTTTGCATTTCAAATGGAATCAAACATGAATTCTCGGCACCCTATACACCTCAGCAGAATGGTGTTGTTGAGCGCAAGAACAGGGTTGTTCAAGAGATGGCGCGTGTGATGCTTCATAGCCGGAATTTGCCGCTACATTTTTGGGCTGAAGCTGTGAACACCGCTGTCTATGTCATTAATAGAGTTTACTTGCGCCCAGGAACTTTAAATACACCATATGAGCTGTGGTTTAGTAGAAAACCCAATATCAAATATTTTCGTGTCTTCGGGATTCGATGTTACATTTTACGTGACCGTGAAAATCTTGGAAAGTTCGACTCTCGAAGTAATGAAGGGATCTTTCTGGGTTATTCTACGAATAGCAGAGCATATCGAGTATTTAACATTGAATCTAAGACGATCGTAGAATCTATAAATGTTAAAGTAGATGAAGCTTTTCACTTTGAACCTGGAAAATCTACCCTCGATATCTCTCTAGATGATGATTCTCCTGCTAGTGCATCTTCTCATAATAATACTTCCAATATTAATGATGCATCTAATGGTTCTTCTAGTTTATCTGATGTGCAGGAATCATCTCATATATCTCCGAGTACTCCGTTTCAACAAACGCTACGAATCTCCAAGGATCATCCGGAATCGAATATTATTGGAGATCCACAAGAAGGAGTCAGAACTCGGAGGCAGTTGGTTTGTGGATTCGCTTGCTACGTATCTTTAATCGAACCAAAGAACATAGATGAAGCTCTTCAGGATGACTACTGGATTAAAGCAATGCAGGAAGAGCTCCATCAATTTGAGCGAAACAAAGTCTGGGAATTAACGAAGCCTCCAAAGCAACACAATGTGATAGGTACCAAATGGATCTTCAAGAACAAGAAAAATGAGGATGGTACTATCATCAGGAACAAGGCACGATTAGTTGCTCAAGGCTACTCTCAAGTAGAAGGTATAGACTTTGACGAAACATTCGCCCCTGTAGCTAGACTCGAGTCCATTCGTATACTGTTTGCTATTGCTTGTCATTTTAAAATCAAATTATTTCAAATGGACGTTAAGAGCGCATTTCTAAATGGGTTTTTAAATGAGGAAGTTTATGTGGCTCAACCGAAAGGTTTTGTAGATCATAAACAACCTAACCATGTTTTTCGTTTGAAAAATGCTCTTTACGGTCTGAAACAAGCACCGCGAGCATGGTACGAAAGGTTAACAAAGCACCTTTTGGAGAAGGGCTATACTCGAGGGGGAGCTGATAGGACTCTCTTTGTGAAGCATTATCAAAATAATTTCATTGTAGCACAAATATATGTCGATGACATAGTATTTGGCGCAACAAGAGATAACGATGCTTCTAAATTCGCGGAGACCATGGAAAGCGAATTTGAGATGTCCATGATGGGCGAATTGACTTATTTTCTTGGATTGCAAATTAAACAAAATGATGAAGGTATTCACTTGAGTCAATCCAAGTATGCAATGGAGTTGGTCAAAAAGTTTGATCTAGAAAATTATAAAGATTTTCCGACTCCAATGGGAACTAGCCACAAGGGACTTGGAAGTGAATCACATAGTGAGAATGTAGACGAGAAATTGTATCGAAGTATGATTGGAAGTCTACTTTACCTCACGGCTAGTCGCCCGGATATATCTTTTGGTGTTGGGATTTGCGCGAGATATCAATCAGCACCAAAGGAGGTTCACCTGAAAGCGGTGAAAAGGATCATCCGGTATATCAAAGGATCAATTAATTTCGGAATTTGGTATCCTATGGGAACAAGTTTGGATATTGTTGGATACTCAGATGCCGATTGGGCAGGATCAGTGGATGATCGGAAAAGCACGAGTGGTGCATGCTTCTATCTTGGCCATTGCCTTGTTGCATGGCATAGTAAAAAGCAGAACTGCATAGCACTCTCGACTGCCGAAGCGGAATACATTTCAGCTGGAAGTTGCTCAACTCAACTCATTTGGATGAAAAGCGTATTGAGCGACTTCCGCATTTCAGCATCTTCGGTAACAATACTTTGTGACAACACTAGTGCTATTAACATTTCTAAAAACCCTGTGTTGCACTCTAGAACAAAACATATTGAACTTAGATATCATTTTCTTAGAGAGCTAGTTGAATCAAATACTCTTCAACTTTCATATATTTCAACTGAGGATCAATTAGCTGACATTCTAACAAAACCTTTGGATCAAAAACGTTTTATTCATTTACGAAAAGCAATTGGGATGCTTTCCTTGAAATAATCTTCTTTTTGAAATCTTTGCTTAGGATAGGTTTTGTATTTGTTTTTGTTTTGTTCATTATCTATGTTTGTACATAGGACATTAATTGAGCATAGATCATAATTGACTTTAATTGCATCTTTTCGCACATTTAGAAATTTATTATGCTTTTGCCATCATAATATTTCACTGTTGCAATGATCATTTATGTTAATTAAGTCATCTTCTAAAGTGATCAAAGTCAATTTCTCTCTCTCTATGATCTCTTGGTATAGTCATTATCTTATTTGACTGCTTAGTCGAGTATGAAATCGAGATCAATATTTGGTTGAATACTTTATATCTTAAATAATTGATAGCCAATTGAGGGGGAGTCTTAGAAAAGGTAAAATGCTCAAAAGATGTGGAAAGAGTTACATCCCAATGAGGAGTGTGAAAACTACCACCACATGGAGGAAAGAGCTACCACCTCGGTCGTCCGAGTATTGTGTGCAGCTACCACATGTATACCAAGCATGGTTGTTCAAATTTTTGATTAAGTAAAATGCATGTTGAAATACTTGACTCTGTCAAATTTCAAGGTTGGTATAAGGTGGGTTTTTAAAGAAAGATGCTCAAAGAGCCACTCTCTTCAACAGATTGTCTAGATACATTATCTATTATATTTGGGATTTCAAACATCTATTGATCTTTGTATTTCATTTTCTTTACTGAATTGATGATTTGATAAAGGCATTACTCATAAGATCAAGTTAGATGTGATTGAAGGTGTTCAACTTTAAGGGATTTAATTCTTGTAAATTTTCGTTTCATTTTTGGATATTATTGATAGATTTGGCATAATCTAATTCTTGTTGTATGAAACGATGATTTTTGTTTAAAGTTGATACACATTTGTGCTTACAATCTTTTTCTGATTTTTCTTGAATTTCTCTGAAATTTTCTAAAGAAAAAGTTGGGGCCGATCCGGATCGGGGTAGATGATCCGGATCCCGAACGCAGGAATTCTTCTGCGGGCTGACGATCCGGATTGTATCTGCCGATCCGGATCCCGAACGCAGTTTCTCACTGCGGGTAGCCGATCCGGATCGCAGTTATGAACTGATCCGGATCGCGGCTAGGTTTTATAGGGAACGAAAGGGGTTTTTGATTTCTTTACTCCAATCTTTTGTTCCAAAGTTTCCAGAGCCTCTCTCTCTAGATTTCATCCTTCCTGGAAGCTTTCAAACTCAGGTTCTTCAACTCCAAGTAAGTTTTATTGATCAAAATCTCGGTTTTTCACCGTTTTTCTCTTTTTCTCCTCAAACGTGATGAATTTCTTGGATCAACTTTGTTTGTGGATGGTTTTTGATCAAATTTCTTTTGAAATAAGAACTCTGGGTAGATTAGTTTTGATTATATGCTAGGTATTCACCTGATTAATGGATTTTTAGGCTTCGATTTCTAAAATTTTGGTTTTAGGGCATATAATAAGGATTTTCGAAAATCATGCAATTGATCTATTTTTAAAAGTCCTTTTGCAAAACTAATTTGATTCTTAGCTTCTCGACATGATTATGATTGTTTGGGTACAATTTTTTCAATCTTTGAAAATTAACAATTTTTCATGTGTTCTTGAGTTGGTCTACACAGGATTCCTTTTCTCAAGAAACCATTAGCAATGGTGATCACTTGGATTGTCTTTCTACTTGCGGCTATGGTTCATACAAGAGACACCGTCAAGCCCAAGAGGGCTAAGAAGGCTAAGAAAGCGAAGAAAGCTAAAGATGATTCCGATACAGAATCTGAAATGGAATCAATTGATTGGGATGAACTGCAAGTTGAAGCAACGACTGTTCCCACTGCTTCAAAGGGAAAAGCGCCTGCGGAAACATCAAAGGCTCCGCCCACTGCTGCTGAGAAAGGCAAAGCTCCAATGGAAGAAACTTCTGAGAAGACAAGAAGAAAAAGTGTTGCTCGCAAGAGAGGAAGTGCTCGAGGAATCACCATTGAGCAACCAGCTGCTGGCCAAGCACCTGCACAAGACTTTGTCAGCTCGGCCAGAATAAAGGATTTTGAAAACAGAGAATGCATTGGAGAAAGGCATGTTGATGTAAAAGCCTTAAAGCAGCGTTCTCAGACGTTTGGAACTTTGTTTGACCAGAGAGGTCTTGCTTCCATTTGCAATTTCCCGGAGACCACTGGGTATTGTCTTCACTCAGTGAGGATGTTTTATCAGAATGCCTGCTATCTAGTTGATCAGGAAAGCGGGCGTCGGGATTTTCAAACATTAGTCAAGAATGTCAGAATCAAAGTAACGCCTCAGCTAATTGGTGAAGTACTAGGGATGGACGCCCGAGCCGATGGCACTCATTACTTGAAGAATCAAGTCTTCAACACCTTCTCCTGGAGAGTGGTAGTTGATGGAATCTGTGTTCCAGATACTCGGTCGACAGGAAACTCCGTCTTCTCGAAAGAACTACGACCAGAGTACCGCATCTTAAATCTCATTGTTTGTTACAATATTATTCCAAACATGAACACAAAGGTTCTTCGGTGGGAAAGAATGATATTCCTTTATCTACTTGGAAACCCCGCAGCAGCAATGGGAGCTAACTTAAACATTCCTTACGTCATCTGGTCAAGGATGGCACGATATGTGGAGCAAGCTCATCCGTCAGAGAGACTACCTTTTCCAATGATCATCATGCGCATTCTTCGCAAATTTAAAGCTGACACAAATGCGAGTTCCTATCTGCACAGTCTAGGAACGATCAATGACACAACAATTGTAAAGTCTCTTTCGACGAAACCAGATGAACCTTTCATACCTCTTCACCGGCAACGAGAACAACGACAACAAGCAACAACCTCTGCACCGGCAGCAGCTCCTCCAGTTCAACCAGCACCTCCGGCACAAGAAGCACCACAATCAACTTCTGATGATGATGCATCTGTTACCTCAATATATAAAGAACAGCAAAGGCTCTCCAACGAGCAAGAACGTATATCAAATGAACTAATTGAGGTAAAGGAAGAAATAAAGAAGGTAAATAAAAATCAATCAGCAATGAACAAGCGAATAAAGAAGATTTTCCAAATCCTCGGCTGTATCAGTTCAGACGAGTCTGAATAATCCGTATCCTTCTAATTTCTGTTTATTATGCATATGCTTAAATCCTTCTGTTATGCAGGTTTTTAAGTTTTAATTTGAGTTTTTAGTTCTCGAACTTAATCTGTTAACCATTCTCTCCACTTCTGTAATCTTTGGCTTTATTTGTGACAAAAAGGGGGAGAGAGTTTAGAACAATGATTTGAACAATGAAATTGAATGATGAAATATCGAAATATCAAGGTACAATGATGATTTTGTATACATCAAGGTAAGTATGATCTCAACTTCAACTTTTGGTTTTCATCTTGTGATTGTTTGCATGTCTCGACTAACTATTTGACTAACTATTTGGGCATGTAATATATCTAACAAGTTGATGTTGGACTAACATTTTGTGACATTTGGTTTTTAGTTGCATAGAAGATATGTTGGTTTTTAACTTTGATTCTCTTACATATCTGAATTCTCAAATGTCATGGTGATTAGATAAACTCTATCTCTGTACTAGGTTTTGTATGCTAAATATTCTTGAGGTATCTAACGATCTCTTTTTGTCAAGAATGATTTCTTTGTGCAGAAAGTACAGATGTCTAAGTCTAGAGTCTGTTTTAGGAGTTTATCTCATGTTTTTAAATTCTTTGGATCTCCATTGTAAATTTTTGTTGTATGGTGATAGCGACAAAAATATCTTTTTGAATTTTCTTTAGTGGATCTATATTTTGTCACGAAACCGCCAAAGGGGGAGATTGTTACGGAATTTGAGTTGGCGTAGTTTCGTGAAAGTCTCAAGTCTTGAAGATTGAAGGTGAAGAAAATTGGATCATTTAACTCAATCTCAAGAAAGAACAATTCAAAAGGATCAGGTATGTTTTAACTAAAGATTTTGTGTGATCCGAATACTTCTTGTAGTGTAGAAACACTTGGAAGAATCTTTCATTGCATAAAAATCAAAAACTGGACTTGGGACATATTCAGGATCCGGATCAGGTTGTTCGATCCGGATCCCGAAGGTGGTTCGTTCATACATCAGTTCAATCCGGATCGTGGCCTGTTGATCCGGATCCCGAACAGTGAGTTTACCATTTTCCTTGAACGATCCGGATCATGCTTCGCAATCCGGATCCCGAACGTTGATGTTTGGTAAACTGTATGAACGATCCGGATCATGCACTTCGATCCGGATCCCGAACCTTCGTTTTTCTGGAACTGGCTGACTCGTTACGACGATCCGGATCCTAGCTAGTCCGATCCGGATCGCCGTCCGTAAAATTTCCAGAAATGTTAGGTTTTTGATTCTTATCTCCTTCCTAGGGTTTCTAACCTATAAATAGACCCTATGACTCTTTTTCTAGGGTTAATCCACACAGTCAATAGCCGTCATTTTCATATATCATTTTATACGGCTATAGATCCACATATAGAGAAGAAAGGAAATCATTAGAGAATACTCTATGTTTCTTCATCTATATTGATTAGTTTGATTCTAGGTTTTCATACTCACATCTTGAGTTGAATCAAACTAATGAATACTTAGATGGTATTTCCGATCTATCTTTGATCTAAGTATTCGGCGGATCATCACCACCCAAAACAACGATTTACCCCAAAAATCGGCGCGTGGATTCGCGTGTCCTTGTGGATTCAAGGTTCAACCGCTCTCGTGGATTCGGAGCGAGGCACGTTCGTGGATTCGAAGGGTGCTATTGGGTGAAGACCGTGGATTCGGTCGGACGTCGTGGATTCGACGTTGGACGCCGTGGATTCGGCGTTGGGCGCAGTTCGTGGATTCGAGAAGCGTCGCGGAGCGAGCGGAGAAGATCCTCTAGGAGCGTATGGAAAAGGTTGAGTCGTAAGTGTGTACGGTAAATCACCTTGTACGTGTTTTAATTCTAGTGGATTTCTGCCGTGTTATCGGTCCCGTGGTTTTTTACTCCGGTGATGGAGTTTTCCACGTAAAAATCTTGCGTATTATTTTTATTTCCGCATTGGGTTTTATCGCAACGATTTTTTGAGTGTTTATACGTTTACACCTATTCACCCCCCTCTAGGTGTTTTTTCCCCTATTTAGATCCTATTACATATAACCCAACAGTTACCGGTTTGATATGGGTTTTTAGTTTTACTCGATGGTTTTGACTTGTTGGGTTTTTGACCGACGTTGCGGTCCCCTAGGCACGACGATTTCGGTTTTGCGGGTTTAACGTAACAGTGGTTGGGACCACTGGTTTTTACCTGATTAGGGTAAGGTGTTAATTTGTGCTCTTGGATATTTTAGTAGGCAGCAAGGAGTCCTGATTTGCTTAGGAGGGTCGCGGGCGCGGTCGTATATCTTCAACTAGGTGGGTACCCTTGCTATAAGTGCAACAAGTGCAGTAAGTGCATCTATCATCATAAAAAGGCTCGTTAAATTGTCTAACAAAGTAGATGGAATGTTAAATCTTTCACTTAAATGTTTCTTTTCATTCTAACATGATAATTGTAGCGACTGCGGTCGCGGTGCTCAATACACGCCGACACCGGCAAATATTGGGGTGGGATGCTGCACGTACACAGGCGGATTGGCCTCCGCATGGGTGTACTTTTCCGAAGAAGTGGTCTTTTTGACCCGTGTGCCTCACAAAGGGGTGGGTGCCGTGAGGACCTCTTCACGACAGCTAAGGTGGCCGCACTAGCTCTGTGAAGGGGTTAAAAGCATCAATGGGGTTGTGCACGAGGAGGGACTTCCGTCTCTCCGACAGGTACTCTGGGGTTGGTGCCCAGCTTATTTGGTGACAGGGTTTTAGCGAAAGGTTCCGGTGTATTTCGGTTTGTTCTCGAATCTATGTTAATCGTTAAGACATCTACTTTGTTTGTCACCGACTTTACCC
The DNA here is from genome assembly GCA_029204045.2 of Tillandsia leiboldiana. NCBI lineage: Eukaryota > Viridiplantae > Streptophyta > Magnoliopsida > Poales > Bromeliaceae > Tillandsia > Tillandsia leiboldiana. Next base: position 6,107,364 of record CM055062.1, read on the forward strand.
ACTCCGTGACAGGTTTAACTAGGTGTAGTAGTCGGGACGACGGTGAGGCAGCGATTAAAGAACATTAGCTGGATGAGGTTTATTCCATTATTTCTTGCTTGAGTTATCTCTTCCCTTTGTTATCTAAGTTTAAGTTCTGAATTGCTTGATTGTGGAATGTTGTGGATGTTGGATTGAGAGACGGTTTTGTGATGTGATTTTTATAATGTTCCTTGATGATTTATATGCGGCATATTTTATACCGAACAAAAAGGGGTTTCGAAAATGTTTTCCAAAACCAAGTGTCGTGTGGGCACTGCTTCGAAAACCTGTGGATTTATCATTTCCGAAACGATGTAGCCGCCTTACTGTGAATGTGTAGACGTTTTTAAAGAAATGGGTGTCGAGTGGACACCGTTTACAAACTTGTAGGTTCCTCTTAATGTGATTAAATGTTTTTACACTCTCGCACTTGTTGACTGTGACTGTGTGGTTAAAGATTGCATGTTGATGTTGTAAATGAGACGCCGTGCATATGCAAAGGAGACTCTGTCCGTGGGCAGGGTGAATTTGTGTATGTGGCGGTCTGACACGCACCGGGGACGAGGCTGATGCCTATTTATTAAGGAAAAAAAATTATACACGCACATTTCCGCTTATCTTTACTTAAAATCCCCCGGGGGCGTGACAGTCACTCCCCTCGAGTGCCACTCCGGAGTGTGCGATATACTGGCTTTGAGTCCTTGAGACTCCTATCCCCTATCGGTGTTATGCGTTGGCCTGCATAACCGATTTGGCAGGCACAACAGGCAGTACCATTGTTTACTGGTGATTAGATTGGGTTTATTCAGGCAGGTACTTTATTATTGCACTGTGTCAGGGGGCTGAGTGGAGTCTAGTAGCTGTGTTTAGACCAGTGCTAGTGTTGTTTGTCAGGTTATATCCAATATGGATCTAAATAGGGGAAAAAACTCCTAGAGGGGGGTGAATAGGTGTAAACGATAAACACTCAAAAATCTTTGCGTAATAAAACCCAATGCGGAAAAATAAAATAACACGCAGAGATTTTACGTGGAAAACTCCATCACGGGAGTAAAAAACCAAGGGACCGATAACACGGTGAAATCAACTAAGATTAAACACGTACAAAGGTGATATAACGTACTCACAGACGACTCAACCTTTTTCCATACGCTCCGAGTTGATCTTCCCCGCTCGCTCCGCAACGCGCCTCGAATCCACGATGTGCGTCCAACGCCGAATCCACGGCGTCCAACGTCGAATCCACGACGTCTAACCGAATCCACGGTCTCCACCAAGTAGTACATTTTGATCACACGAATCGTACCTCGCTCCGAATCCACGAGAGCGGTAGCACCTTGAATCCACAAGGCCACGCGAATCCACGCGCCGATTTTGGGGAAAATCGTTGTTTTGTTGGTGGTGATGATCCGCCGAATACTTAGATCGAAGATAGATCGGAAATGCCATCTAAGTATTCATTAATTTGATTCTACTCAAAATCTGAGTATGAAACCTAGAATCAAATTAATTAATATAGATGAAGAAACATAGAATTAAATCTAGTTATTTCCTTTCTTCTCTATATGTGGATCAATAAGTTTTTCATCCGTTTATATTCCTCGTTCATTTACGGAGATAAAAAACTTATTGTGGATTACCCTAAAGAATAGAATTAGGGTTTACTTATAGGTTAGAAACCATTGGAAGAGGATAAGAATCAAAAACCAACCTTATCTGGAAGTTTTCGGGTCGACAATCCGGACTGAAATAATGCGATCCGGACTGTCGTCATTAAACAGAGTTTTTCCAGAAAGACCACGTTCGGGGTGCGGACTGAAATCCCACGGTCCGGACTGTTCATGCAGTTTCTGCAAAATCCACGTTCGGGGTCCGGACTGAACAAGATGTGTTCCGGACTGGATTTGCGCATGAACTAACCTATGTTCGGGGTCCGGACTGTAGTACCCTGATCCGGATCCTGAACATATAACATGTCCAGTTTTTGATTTTTATGCGATTAAGAATCCATCCAAGTGTTTCTACACTGTAAGAAGTATTCGGATCACCAAACTTATTTAGTTAAACGTACCTGATCCTTTCGAATTCTTCTTTCTTGAGATTGAGGTAAATGATCCAACCATCTTCATCTTCAATCTTCAAGACTTAACCATTTCACGAAATACGCCAAAACAAAATCCTTAACAATCTCCCCCTTTGGCGATTTCGTGACAAAACATAGATCCACATAAGAAAATTCAAAAAGATATTTTTGTGGCTATCACCATACAAAAAAAATTTACATTTGAGATCCAAATAAACTAAATACATGAGATAAACTCCTAAAACAGACTCTAGACTTAGACATCTATACTCTCTGCAAAAAGAAGTAATTCTTGACAAAAAAAATCGTTAGATACCTCAAGAATTTTTTGCATTCAAAAACTAAACAGAGAGATAGAGTTTATACTCACCATGATATTTATAAAATCAGATATGTATTAAGATAGCAATCAGAAATAGACATATCTTCTAAGCATTAAAATCTAAATGTCATAAGTTTGTTAGTCAACAACAACTTGTTAGTAATAATACATGCCCAAATAGTTAGTCGAATAGTTAGTTGAGGCATGCATTCAATCACAATACAAAACCAAAGTTGTTGTATACTTACCTTCCAGGTTTCAGTATCCAAAAGTTCTCACAAACTTGTCAAACCATTGTTCACCATTGTTTATATCTCTCTCTCCCTTTTTATCACAAAAATAGCCAAAATTACAAAATAAAGGGAGTTAACAAGTTCAAAAACAAAAGGAAATGTAAGAACTAAAACTAAAAACCTGCAAAACAGAAAAATATAAATTAGAACAACAAAATAAAGATTATTTAGAATCTTCAGAACTGGTACAGCCGAGTTTTTGAAAAATCTTCTTCAGTAGCTTGTTCATTGAAGTCTGTTCCTTCCTTAAATCTCCTATGTCGGCTTTCATTGCAACGAACTCGTTCGACATTCGTTCCTGTTCTGAGGAAAGTCGTTGTTGCTCCCTATAAATAGAGGTAACAGAGGCATCATCCTCTGAAGTTGAAGCTGGTGCAGGTGGTGCTGAAGCTGTTGCAGTTGTTTTTGCTGCTGCTGTTGATGTTGAGGGTCTCTTTCCGCGAGGAGGTGTTGGAGTCTCATCCTGTCTTTGTGAGAGGGACTTCACAATAGTTGTGTCGTTGATAGTTCCCAAACTATGCATGTATGCTGACGATGAAATATCGACTTTGAATTTCTTCAAAATTCGCATAATAATAATTGGGAAGGGAAGTCGCTCTGTGGGATGGGCATGTTCCACATACCGTGCCATCCTTGACCAGATGAGGAAGGGAATGTTGAAGTTAGATCCCATGGCTGCTGCTGGGTTTCCAAGAAGATAGAGGAATAACATTCTATCCCACCTCAGAACTTTTGTTTGCATATTTGGCAAAATGTTGTAGCAAACTATAAAGTTCAGAAATCTGTACTCAGGTCGAAGTTCTTTAGAAAGAATTGAGTTCCCCGACGACAGAGTATCTGGGAGACATATCCCATTAACAACCACTCTCCAGGTTGTATTGCTGAAGACATGACCCTTTAGGTAATGAGCTCCATCAACCCAGGGCTTCATTCCTAACACCTCACCAATTAACTGAGGTGTGACCTTGATCTTAACATTCCTAACCATTGTCACAAACTCTCTTGGTCCGTCGTCAAGATCACCAACTTTGACGAATTCTGATAGAACATCCGGATAAGATGAAGACAATATCCAAGATTGTCCGGGAAATTGCAAATGGGTGCAAGTCCCATTTGATCAAAAAGAGTCCCAAAAAGTACAGAGCGCTCCTTGAGAGCTTTGACATTTACATGTCTTTCCCCAATGCATTCTCTGTTTTCAAAATCCTTGATTCTCTCAGAACTCACAAAATCTTGGGGAGGAAGCTGGCTTGCGAGTGGCTCTTCAATAGATATACCTCGAGCACTCCCCCTTTTTCTGGCAATGCTCTTTCTCTTTGTTTTAGCAGGGCTTGCTTCCATCGGGGCTTTCCCTTTTTCAGCGGTAGTGGGCGGAGTTTTCGCCTTCGAAGTTTCTGCAGGGGCTTTCCCCTTTGAGGCAGTAGGTGCAATGCCTTCTACTAAAAGCTCATCCCAATCAATGGATTCCGTCTCAGATTCCGTCTCGGAATCATCCCGAGTTTTCTTAGCTCTCTTAGGTTTGTTCATTGCTCTTGTGTGTACCATAGCAGCAAGAAGAACTATTATCCAAGTGAACACCATTGTTGCTATTGAACGTGAGAAACCTGTGAGCAAAGACTCAAGAACACGAAAAAATTGTTTATTTTCAAAAATTGGAAAAATTGTACCTAAACAATCATTATCATGTAGAGAGACTAGGAATCAAATTAGTTTTGCAAAAAGAATTTTAAAAATAGATCAATCCCATGATTTTCAAAAATTCTCATTATATGCCCTAAAACTGAATTTTCAGAAATCGAAACCTAAAAATCCGTTAATCAAGAGAATACCTGGCATATAAACAAAACTAATCTACTCAAAGTTCTTATTTCAAAAGAAATTTGACCAAAAACCATCTAGAATCGAATTCCACCCATGATTTTCATTCACGTTTATGAAGAACAATGCAAATCAGTGGAAAAATTGAAATTTGATCAAAGCGACTTACTTGAGATCCAAAGAACTCGAGTTTGAAAGGCTCTAAATCGATTGTTTTCTAGTGAGAGAAACTCTAGAGCCTTGGAAACAAAAGCTTGAGGTGAAATAAAATCAAAAACCCTTTTGTTTCATATAAACCCTAGCCGCAGTCCGGAACAGATCAAGAATCCAGTCCGGATCGGCTACCCGCAGAAAATTCCTGCGTTCGGGATCCGGAACGGATATTCCAGTCCGGATCGGCTCCAACTTTTTCTTCAGAAAAATTTAGAAAAATTCCAGAAAATCCAGAAAAAGTATGTAAGCACTTTTGCATGTCAACTTTAAATAAAAGTCATCGTTTCATATCAAGAGAAATAGATTATGCTAAATCTATCAACAATATTCAAGTAATGAAACGAAAATTTATAAAAATTAAATTCTTTAAAGTTGAACAAGTTCAATGACATCTATCATAATCTTATGAGTAATGCGTTTATCAAATCATCAATATAGTAAAGAAAATGAAGTGCCAAGATCGATAGATGTTTAAAATCTCAAATAAGTTAGATAATATATCTAATCAATTTATTGTAAGGAGTGGCTCTTTGAGCATCTTTCAATAAAATCCCCACCTTATACCAACCTTGGAATTTGACAGAGTCAAGTATTCCAAAATGCATTTTATCTTATCAACTTGAAAAATCATGCTTGGTATACATGTGGTAGCGGCACACAGTACTCGGACGACCGAGGTGGTAGCTCTTTCCTCCATGTGGTGGTAGTTTTCACACTCCTCATTGGGATGTAACTCTTTCCACATCTTTTGAGCATAAACATTTTAATAAACTCCCCCTCAATTGGCTATCAATTATCTAAGATATGAGGTATTCAACCAAAGATTGATCTCGAATTTCATACTTAACTCAAATTTTAAAATATGATAAAAACTACACCAAGAGATCATATGAGAGAGAAATTGACTTTGATCAATTAAAAATGACTTAATTGACATAAATGATCATTGCATCAAATGAATTATTATGATATCCAGAGCATAATAAATTTCTAAATATATGAAAGGATGCAAGTAAAGTCAATTACATATGCTCAATTGATGTTCTATGTACAAACATAGATAAGGAACAAAAACACAAAACAAAACCTAACCTAAACAATGATTTCAAAAAGTGTTATTTCAAGGAAAGCATTCCAATTGTTTTACGTAAATGAATAAACCGTTTTTGATCCAAAGGTTTTGTTAAAATGTCAGCTAATTGATCTTCAGTTGAAATATAGGAAATTTGAAGAATATTTGATTCAACTAGCTCTCTTAGAAAATGATATCTAAGTTCAATGTGTTTTGTTCTTGAGTGCAACACAGGATTTTTAGAAATATTTATAGCACTTGTGTTGTCACAAAGAATAGTTACCGAAGTTGCTGAAATTCGGAAGTCGCTCAACATGTTTTTCATCCAAATGAGTTGAGTTGAACAACTACCCGCTGAAATATATTCCACTTCGGCAGTCGAGAGTGCAATGCAGTTTTGTTTTTTACTATGCCATGCAACAAGACAATGGCCAAGATAAAGACATGCACCATTCGTACTCTTCCGATCATCCACTGATCCTGCCCAATCGGCATCTGAATATCCTATTATGTCAAGAGTTGTTCCCATAGGATACCAAATTTCGAAATTCAGTGTTCCTTTGACGTACTGGATGATCCTTTTCACCGCTTTCAGGTGAACCTCCTTTGGTGCTGATTGATATCTCGTGCAGATCCCAACACTAAAGGATATATCCGGGCGATTAGCCGTGAGGTAGAGTAGACTTCCAATCATGCTGCGATAAAGCTTCTCGTCTACACTTTCACTAAGAGATTCACTTCCTAATCCCTTATTGCTAGTTCCCATTGGAGTCGGAAAATCTTTAGAGTTTTCTAAATCGAATTTCTTCACCAACTCCCTTGCATACTGGATTGGCACAAATGGATGCCTTCTTCATTTGTTTCACTTGCAATCCAAGAAAATATGTTAGTTCCCCCATCATAGACATCTCGAATTCGCTTTCCATGGTTTCAGCGAATTTAGAAGCATCATTGTCTCTAGTTGCAACAAATACAATGTCATCAACATAGATTTGTGCCACAATGAAGTTATCCTGATAATGCTTCACAAAGAGAGTCCGATCTGCTCCCCCTCGAGTATAGCCCTTTTCCAAAAGGTGCTTTGTCAACCTTTCGTACCATGCTCGCGGTGGTTGTTTTAGACCGTAAAGAGCCTTTTTCAAACAAAAAATATGGTTAGGTAGTTTATGGTCAATGAAACCTTTCGGTTGAGCTACATAAACTTCCTCGTTCAAAAACCTATTTAAAAACGCGCTCTTAACGTCCATTTGAAAGAGTTTGATTTTAAAATGACAAGCAATTGCGAACAAAATACGAATCGACTCGAGTCGAGCAACCGAGGCGAACGTCTCATCAAAGTCCATACCTTCAATTTGTGAGTAGCCCTGAGCAACTAGGCGTGCTTTGTTCCTGATAATGGTACCATCCTCGTTTTTCTTGTTCTTGAAAATCCATTTAGTACCAATCACGTTGTGTTGCTTCGGTGGCTTCGTTAGTTCCCAGACTTTGTTTCTTTCGAACTGATGGAGTTCTTCCTGCATTGCTACAATCCAGTAGTCATCCTGAAGAGCTTCATCGACGTTCTTTGGTTCTACCATGGAGACGTAACATGCGACTCCACAAACCAACTGTCTCCGAGTCCTGACTCCTTCTTGTGGGTCTCCAATAATGTTTGATTCCGGATGATCCTTGGAGATACGTAGCGTTTGAGGTAACGGAGTACTTGGAGGTACGTATGATGATTCCTGCATATCAGATAAACTAGAAGAACCATTAGATGCATCAACTGTATCGAATGAATTATTATGAGAAAATGCATTTACAGGAGTATCATCATCTAGAGACATATCAGGGTAGATTTATCAGATGCAAAATGAAAGCTTCATCTACTTTAACATTAATAGATTCTACCATCGTTTTAGATTCCAGGTTAAATACCCGATATGCTCTACTGTTTGTAGAATAACCCATGAAAATTCCTTCGTCACTTCGAGAGTCGAATTTACCAAGATTTTCGTGATCACGCAAAATATAACAACAACTCCCAAAGATACGAAAATATTTGATATTTGGTTTTCTACAGAACCATAGCTCATATGGTGTATTTAGAGTTCCCGGGCGCAAATACACTCGATTAATTACATAGACGGCGGTGTTCACAGCTTCAGCCCAAAAATGTAACGGGAGTTTCCGGCTATGAAGCATAACACGCGCCATCTCTTGAACAACCCTGTTTTTGCGCTCGACTACACCATTCTGCTGAGGTGTATAGGGTGCAGAGAATTGATGTTTTATGCCGTTGGAAGTGCAAAAATCAATGAATTTAGAATTGACGAATTCTCCACCTCTATCACTTCAAACACGAACGATCTTTTCATTTCTTTCAATCACAATACGATGACAAACCTCATGAAAAGAGTCAAAAGTATCCGCTTTCTCTTTTAAAAATGTTACCCATGAATATCTAGAGAAATCATCAACCAAAAGAAAAATATACCATTTACCTCCCAAGGATGGTTGACGTGTCGGCCCCATTAAGTCCATGTGCAGTAATTCTAAGGGCCGGTTGGTACCAACGTGGTTCAAGTTCTTGTGTGCAGCCCTTGATTGTTTTCCCTTTAGACAACCTCCACACACAATGTTTTCTTTAAAAGAAAGTTTAGGAACCCCCTTAACCACGTCTTTGTTTGAAATCCTTGCTAGTTCTTTAAAATTTATGTGACCTAGTCTTTCATGCCAAAGAGTTTCATTATTTAAAGAAATTAGGTTACACTTTTCAGAAATTTTATTTTGAACTACATAGCAATTATTTTCAGATCTAACCTCTTTCAAAAAGAATAATTTACATAAGTTACGGGACATTCAATCGCTTGAAAGTTAAAGACAAGGAAAGAATTCACCTTTGCGTACCCAAACCTTTTGAGTTTTGGAGTGCGTTGGCAATGATTGAGAAGTTATTTTCCTTGGTGAAAACGTCTTGTATGATTGAATGCTTTTCATTGATGATGTCGTCTTGTGGGGTGAGCTACCAATGTCCCTTTCTTTTGAAAAATTCTTCTTTGATTTTCGGGGAATGAACTCATTGGTAGTTGTTGCAAGAGGTGCTTGATGTGATCTTTTCGCTCCAATCTTGCAATTTCTTCTTATGTGCCCTGCAAACCACAACGAAAACATACCTTTGAACTTGACGAACCCGAAGTAGGTGAGGTAAGGTTGTTGTCGTTGATTGCAGTGAATTCCGTCGTCGGAGGAGGAGATACCGGCTGGGGCACAAAACTGTCCCAACCGAACTAGGACTGTCTCCAGTTCGATTGTATCCAAGGCCGAAACGGTTTGTTTGACCAAGACCAAGCATCTTATCCAACTTGCTCCTTCCAGAAGAAAATCGCATCAAATCATCTTTAAGTTGGAAATTGTCTTCGTCATTTCCATTTTTTCCTGACGAGCCTCGGAGTAGAGCTTCAAGAAGTAACTTGCTTTATCCACCAGTTTTACGTGTTCCTTCTCGAAATGCTCATTTTTCTCTTGAAGGGAAACATTCACTTTGATCAAGTTATCCCTTTCCACTTCAAGACCGTTTGAGATAGAAGTTGCCCTTTTTACTTCTTCTTCGAGATCCTGCAATCTCCCTCTCAAACCCTGGTTTTGCTTTGCCAGTTTCTTTGAATCCTTTAAAAGTTTATGGTAGGCAAAAGCAAAGTCTTCACCTTCGGAATTACTCGATTCATTGTCCGTTGCATTCTTTTCAACTTGGGAGGAGTTGGACAATGAATCGGATGTACTTGCCATAAAGCACACGAAAGGTGAAGTTGTGGACGCGTGGAACGCCGCTGCGTTGTTTTCTTCATCACTGAAAGATGACTCATTTGACGTTGAGGTGTCATCCCAAGTGACGGCTTGCATCGCTTTCTTCTGCGACGGATTCTTATTGGGACACTTCGTTGAGATATGGTCGTATCCTCGGTACTTGAAGCATTGGACTTGTCCGTCCGAGTTTTTCTTATCCTTTGAAAAACTCTCTTGCTTTCTTGACTAGTAGCTTGAAGAACCTTTGCCTTTCTTCGACTTTACGAAGGATGAATTTTTACTTGAATTACCTCTTCGAAGTTTCGGCGAAATTTTCTTGTCAAGAGAGCAAGCTGCTTCTCGAAATCCTCCATAGATAGGTTCTCATCATTGTCTGAGAGGATGAATCGCGTCTTTTTCTTTTGTTGTTTTCAACGCAAAACCTGAGACTTAGAAGATGATAGCTTTTCCCAGAAGAATAGTTAGTAGGAAATGTCATTTCATATGTTGAAGTGCACCAACTAATTCGTCATACACGATTTTCGTCTGGGTGTTTAATAGTTTCAATGGCCGTAACCTTGGAACAAAATCTTTCAGGAAGAGTCCTTAAAATCTTTCTTACAACTTTAAATTCTGGAATTTTCTCTCCCAAGTTAGCACATGTATTCACGATGTCTTGCAATCGCGTATAATAATTGTGAAAGATTCATTTTCTGCCATGAAAATAGAGTCAAACTTGCTCGTAAGCATTTGCAGCTTTTGAATCTTCACAAGGTTTGTTCCCTCATGTGTAACTTGTAGAACATCCCAGATTTCTTTCGCAGTCTCACATGCCGAGACGCGAGAGAATTCAGTTTGTGACAAAGCATTAAATAAGGCGTTAATTCCTTTGCCATTGTAAGAAGATGAGTCAATCTCTTCCTTGGTCCATTTCGACCTAGGTTTGATGGTGTGAACATCAACAATAATTTCAGTTGGATTTGACCATCCTAACTCGATTGATTGCCACACCCGTTCGTCGATGGAAATTAAAAAGGCTTTCATCCGTACTTTCCAGTAGGCATAGTTTGTTCCATCGAAGAACGGGGGTCTGTTGATGTTTCCACCTTCAACCATTGTTTACAACCCTATTCCCGCTCTGATACCACTTGTTGGGTTATATCTAATATGGATCTAAATAGGGAAAAAAACACCTAGAGGGGGGTGAATAGGTGTAAACGATAAACACTCAAAAATCTTTGCGTAATAAAACCCAATGCGGAAAAATAAAATAACACGCAAGATTTTTACGTGGAAAACTCCATCACAGGAGTAAAAAACCACGGGACCGATAACACGGTGAAATCCACTAAGATTAAACACGTACAAGGTGATATAACGTACTCACAGACGACTCAACCTTTTTCCATACGCTCCGAGTTGATCTTCTCCGCTCGCTCCGCAACGCGCCTCGAATCCACGATTGCGTCCAACGCCGAATCCACGGCGTCCAACGTCGAATCCACGACGTCTGACCGAATCCACGGTCTCCACCAAGTAGTACGTTTCGATCACACGAACGTACCTCGCTCCGAATCCACGAGAGCGGTAGCACCTTGAATCCACAAGGCCACGCGAATCCACGCGCCGATTTTGGGAAAATCGTTGTTTTGTTGGTGGTGATGATCCGCCGAATACTTAGATCAAAGATAGATCGGAAATACCATCTAAGTATTCATTAATTTGATTCTACTCAAAATCTGAGTATGAAAACCTAGAATCAAATTAATTAATATAGATGAAGAAACATAGAATTAAATCTAGTTATTTCCTTTCTTCTCTATATGTGGATCTATAAGTTTTTCATCCGTTATTTTCCTCGTTCATTTACGGAGATAAAAAACTTATTGTGGATTACCCTAAAGATAGAATTAGGGTTTACTTATAGGTTAGAAACCATTGGAAGAGGATAAGAATAAAAAAACCAACCTTATCTGGAAGTTTTCGGGTCGACGGTCCGGACTGAAATAATGCGATCCGGACTGTCGTCATTAAACAGAGTTTTTCCAGAAAGACCACGTTCGGGGTCCGGACTGAAATCCCACGGTCCGGACTGTTCATGCAGTTTCTGCAAAATCCACGTTCGGGGTCCGGACTGAACAAGATGTGTTCCGGACTGGATTTGCGCATGAACTAACCTATGTTCGGGGTCCGGACTGTAGTACCCTGATCCGGATCCTGAACATATAACATGTCCAGTTTTTTATTTTTATGCGATTAAAAATCCATCCAAGTGTTTCTACCTGTAAGAAGTATTCGGATCACCAAACTTATTTAGTTAAACGTACCTGATCCTTTTGAATTCTTCTTTCTTGAGATTGAGGTAAATCATCCAACCATCTTCATCTTCAATCTTCAAGACTTAACCATTTCACGAAATACGCCAAAACAAAATCCTTAACAATCTCCCCTTTGGCGGTTTTGTGACAAAACATAGATCCCCTTAGAAATTCAAAAAGATATTTTTTTGCTATCACCAGACACAAAAATTTACATGTGAGATCCAAATAAACTACACTACATGATAATCCTAAAGACAGACCTAGACTAGCATCCTGTACGGCATCTGCAAAGAAGAGTAATTCTTGACAAAAAATATGCTAGATACCTCAAGAATTTTTTTGCATTCAAAAACAAACAGGAGAATAGAGTTATATACCTCACCATGAGCATTTATAAAATCATATCTGTATAAGATAGCAATCAGAATAGACATATCTTCTAAGCATTAAAAATCCAAATGTCTAAGTTTGTTAGTCACAACACTTGTTAGTAATAATAAACGATGCCCAAAATAAAGTTAGTCGAATAGTTCGTTGAGGCATGCATTCAATCACATACAAAACCACAGTTATTGTAGACTACCTTCGCCAGGTTTTATATATCCAAAGTTTCACAAACTTTTCAAACCAATTGTTCCCATTGTTCATATCTCTCTCCCCCTTTTTATACAAAATGAAGCCAAAATTACAAATAAAGGGGCGTTAACAATTCAAAAACAAAAGGACATGTAAGAACTAAACTAAAAACCGCAAAACAAAAAATATAAATTAAACACAGAAAAAGATTATTCAAATCTTCAGAACGGTACAGCAAGCCGAGTTTTTGAAAAAAATCTTCTTCAGTAGCTTGTTCTTGA
>CM055062.1:6120228-6270178 GCA_029204045.2 Tillandsia leiboldiana
TTGGCAGGCACAACAGGCAGTACCATTGTTTACTGGTGATTAGATTGGTGTATTCAGGCAGGTACTTTATTATTGCACTGTGTCAGGGGGCTGAGTGGAGTCTAGTAGCTGTGTTTGACCAGTGGCTAGTGTTGTTTGTCAGGTTATATCCAATATGGATCTAAATAGGGGAAAAAAACTCCTAGAGGGGGGTGAATAGGTGTAAACGATAAACACTCAAAAATCTTTGCGTAATAAAACCAATGCGGAAAAATAAAAATAACACGCAGAGATTTTACGGGGAAAACTCCATCACGGGGTAAAAAACCAAGGGACCGATAACACTGGTGAAATCAACTAAGATTAAACACGTACAAAGGTGATATAACGTACTCACAGACGACTCAACCTTTTTCCATACGCTCCGAGTTGATCTTCCCCGCTCGCTCCGCAACGCGCCTCGAATCCACGATGTGCGTCCAACGCCGAATCCACGGCGTCCAACGTCGAATCCACGACGTCTAACCGAATCCACGGTCTCCACCAAGTAGTACATTTTGATCACACGAATCGTACCTCGCTCCGAATCCACGAGAGGCGGTAGCACCTTGAATCCACAAGGCCACGCGAATCCACGCGCCGATTTTGGGGAAAATCGTTGTTTTGTTGGTGGTGATGATCCGCCGAATACTTAGATCGAAGATAGATCGGAAATGCCATCTAAGTATTCATTAATTTGATTCTACTCAAAATCTGAGTATGAAACCTAGAATCAAATTAATTAATATAGATGAAGAAACATAGAATTAAATCTAGTTATTTCCTTTCTTCTCTATATGTGGATCAATAAGTTTTTCATCCGTTTATATTCCTCGTTCATTTACGGAGATAAAAAACTTATTGTGGATTACCCTAAAGAATAGAATTAGGGTTTACTTATAGGTTAGAAACCATTGGAAGAGGATAAGAATCAAAAACCAACCTTATCTGGAAGTTTTCGGGTCGACAATCCGGACTGAAATAATGCGATCCGGACTGTCGTCATTAAACAGAGTTTTTCCAGAAAGACCACGTTCGGGGTGCGGACTGAAATCCCACGGTCCGGACTGTTCATGCAGTTTCTGCAAAATCCACGTTCGGGGTCCGGACTGAACAAGATGTGTTCCGGACTGGATTTGCGCATGAACTAACCTATGTTCGGGGTCCGGACTGTAGTACCCTGATCCGGATCCTGAACATATAACATGTCCAGTTTTTGATTTTTATGCGATTAAGAATCCATCCAAGTGTTTCTACACTGTAAGAAGTATTCGGATCACCAAACTTATTTAGTTAAACGTACCTGATCCTTTCGAATTCTTCTTTCTTGAGATTGAGGTAAATGATCCAACCATCTTCATCTTCAATCTTCAAGACTTAACCATTTCACGAAATACGCCAAAACAAAATCCTTAACAATCTCCCCCTTTGGCGATTTCGTGACAAAACATAGATCCACATAAGAAAATTCAAAAAGATATTTTTGTGGCTATCACCATACAAAAAAAATTTACATTTGAGATCCAAATAAACTAAATACATGAGATAAACTCCTAAAACAGACTCTAGACTTAGACATCTATACTCTCTGCAAAAAGAAGTAATTCTTGACAAAAAAAAATCGTTAGATACCTCAAGAATTTTTTGCATTCAAAAACTAAACAGAGAGATAGAGTTTATACTCACCATGATATTTATAAAATCAGATATGTATTAAGATAGCAATCAGAAATAGACATATCTTCTAAGCATTAAAATCTAAATGTCATAAGTTTGTTAGTCAACAACAACTTGTTAGTAATAATACATGCCCAAATAGTTAGTCGAATAGTTAGTTGAGGCATGCATTCAATCACAATACAAAACCAAAGTTGTTGTATACTTACCTTCCAGGTTTCAGTATCCAAAAGTTCTCACAAACTTGTCAAACCATTGTTCACCATTGTTTATATCTCTCTCTCCCTTTTTATCACAAAAATAGCCAAAATTACAAAATAAAGGGAGTTAACAAGTTCAAAAACAAAAGGAAATGTAAGAACTAAAACTAAAAACCTGCAAAACAGAAAAATATAAATTAGAACAACAAAATAAAGATTATTTAGAATCTTCAGAACTGGTACAGCCGAGTTTTTGAAAAATCTTCTTCAGTAGCTTGTTCATTGAAGTCTGTTCCTTCCTTAAATCTCCTATGTCGGCTTTCATTGCAACGAACTCGTTCGACATTCGTTCCTGTTCTGAGGAAAGTCGTTGTTGCTCCCTATAAATAGAGGTAACAGAGGCATCATCCTCTGAAGTTGAAGCTGGTGCAGGTGGTGCTGAAGCTGTTGCAGTTGTTTTTGCTGCTGCTGTTGATGTTGAGGGTCTCTTTCCGCGAGGAGGTGTTGGAGTCTCATCCTGTCTTTGTGAGAGGGACTTCACAATAGTTGTGTCGTTGATAGTTCCCAAACTATGCATGTATGCTGACGATGAAATATCGACTTTGAATTTCTTCAAAATTCGCATAATAATAATTGGGAAGGGAAGTCGCTCTGTGGGATGGGCATGTTCCACATACCGTGCCATCCTTGACCAGATGAGGAAGGGAATGTTGAAGTTAGATCCCATGGCTGCTGCTGGGTTTCCAAGAAGATAGAGGAATAACATTCTATCCCACCTCAGAACTTTTGTTTGCATATTTGGCAAAATGTTGTAGCAAACTATAAAGTTCAGAAATCTGTACTCAGGTCGAAGTTCTTTAGAAAGAATTGAGTTCCCCGACGACAGAGTATCTGGGAGACATATCCCATTAACAACCACTCTCCAGGTTGTATTGCTGAAGACATGACCCTTTAGGTAATGAGCTCCATCAACCCAGGGCTTCATTCCTAACACCTCACCAATTAACTGAGGTGTGACCTTGATCTTAACATTCCTAACCATTGTCACAAACTCTCTTGGTCCGTCGTCAAGATCACCAACTTTGACGAATTCTGATAGAACATCCGGATAAGATGAAGACAATATCCAAGATTGTCCGGGAAATTGCAAATGGGTGCAAGTCCCATTTGATCAAAAAGAGTCCCAAAAAGTACAGAGCGCTCCTTGAGAGCTTTGACATTTACATGTCTTTCCCCAATGCATTCTCTGTTTTCAAAATCCTTGATTCTCTCAGAACTCACAAAATCTTGGGGAGGAAGCTGGCTTGCGAGTGGCTCTTCAATAGATATACCTCGAGCACTCCCCCTTTTTCTGGCAATGCTCTTTCTCTTTGTTTTAGCAGGGCTTGCTTCCATCGGGGCTTTCCCTTTTTCAGCGGTAGTGGGCGGAGTTTTCGCCTTCGAAGTTTCTGCAGGGGCTTTCCCCTTTGAGGCAGTAGGTGCAATGCCTTCTACTAAAAGCTCATCCCAATCAATGGATTCCGTCTCAGATTCCGTCTCGGAATCATCCCGAGTTTTCTTAGCTCTCTTAGGTTTGTTCATTGCTCTTGTGTGTACCATAGCAGCAAGAAGAACTATTATCCAAGTGAACACCATTGTTGCTATTGAACGTGAGAAACCTGTGAGCAAAGACTCAAGAACACGAAAAAATTGTTTATTTTCAAAAATTGGAAAAATTGTACCTAAACAATCATTATCATGTAGAGAGACTAGGAATCAAATTAGTTTTGCAAAAAGAATTTTAAAAATAGATCAATCCCATGATTTTCAAAAATTCTCATTATATGCCCTAAAACTGAATTTTCAGAAATCGAAACCTAAAAATCCGTTAATCAAGAGAATACCTGGCATATAAACAAAACTAATCTACTCAAAGTTCTTATTTCAAAAGAAATTTGACCAAAAACCATCTAGAATCGAATTCCACCCATGATTTTCATTCACGTTTATGAAGAACAATGCAAATCAGTGGAAAAAATTGAAATTTGATCAAAGCGACTTACTTGAGATCCAAAGAACTCGAGTTTGAAAGGCTCTAAATCGATTGTTTTCTAGTGAGAGAAACTCTAGAGCCTTGGAAACAAAAGCTTGAGGTGAAATAAAATCAAAAACCCTTTTGTTTCATATAAACCCTAGCCGCAGTCCGGAACAGATCAAGAATCCAGTCCGGATCGGCTACCCGCAGAAAATTCCTGCGTTCGGGATCCGGAACGGATATTCCAGTCCGGATCGGCTCCAACTTTTTCTTCAGAAAAATTTAGAAAAATTCCAGAAAATCCAGAAAAAGTATGTAAGCACTTTTGCATGTCAACTTTAAATAAAGTCATCGTTTCATATCAAGAGAAATAGATTATGCTAAATCTATCAACAATATTCAAGTAATGAAACGAAAATTTATAAAAATTAAATTCTTTAAAGTTGAACAAGTTCAATGACATCTATCATAATCTTATGAGTAATGCGTTATCAAATCATCAATATAGTAAAGAAAATGAAGTGCCAAGATCGATAGATGTTTAAAATCTCAAATAAGTTAGATAATATATCTAATCAATTTATTGTAAGGAGTGGCTCTTTGAGCATCTTTCAATAAAATCCCCACCTTATACCAACCTTGGAATTTGACAGAGTCAAGTATTCCAAAATGCATTTTATCTTATCAACTTGAAAATCATGCTTGGTATACATGTGGTAGCGGCACACAGTACTCGGACGACCGAGGTGGTAGCTCTTTCCTCCATGTGGTGGTAGTTTTCACACTCCTCATTGGGATGTAACTCTTTCCACATCTTTTGAGCATAAACATTTTAATAAACTCCCCCTCAATTGGCTATCAATTATCTAAGATATGAGGTATTCAACCAAAGATTGATCTCGAATTTCATACTTAACTCAAATTTTAAAATATGATAAAAAACTACACCAAGAGATCATATGAGAGAGAAATTGACTTTGATCAATTAAAAATGACTTAATTGACATAAATGATCATTGCATCAAATGAATTATTATGATATCCAGAGCATAATAAATTTCTAAATATATGAAAGGATGCAAGTAAAGTCAATTACATATGCTCAATTGATGTTCTATGTACAAACATAGATAAGGAACAAAAACACAAAACAAAACCTAACCTAAACAATGATTTCAAAAAGTGTTATTTCAAGGAAAGCATTCCAATTGTTTTACGTAAATGAATAAACCGTTTTTGATCCAAAGGTTTTGTTAAAATGTCAGCTAATTGATCTTCAGTTGAAATATAGGAAATTTGAAGAATATTTGATTCAACTAGCTCTCTTAGAAAATGATATCTAAGTTCAATGTGTTTTGTTCTTGAGTGCAACACAGGATTTTTAGAAATATTTATAGCACTTGTGTTGTCACAAAGAATAGTTACCGAAGTTGCTGAAATTCGGAAGTCGCTCAACATGTTTTTCATCCAAATGAGTTGAGTTGAACAACTACCCGCTGAAATATATTCCACTTCGGCAAGTCGAGAGTGCAATGCAGTTTTGTTTTTTACTATGCCATGCAACAAGACAATGGCCAAGATAAAGACATGCACCATTCGTACTCTTCGATCATCCACTGATCCTGCCCAATCGGCATCTGAATATCCTATTATGTCAAGAGTTGTTCCCATAGGATACCAAATTTCGAAATTCAGTGTTCCTTTGACGTACTGGATGATCCTTTTCACCGCTTTCAGGTGAACCTCCTTTGGTGCTGATTGATATCTCGTGCAGATCCCAACACTAAAGGATATATCCGGGCGATTAGCCGTGAGGTAGAGTAGACTTCCAATCATGCTGCGATAAAGCTTCTCGTCTACACTTTCACTAAGAGATTCACTTCCTAATCCCTTATTGCTAGTTCCCATTGGAGTCGGAAAATCTTTAGAGTTTTCTAAATCGAATTTCTTCACCAACTCCCTTGCATACTTGGATTGGCACAAATGGATGCCTTCTTCATTTTGTTTCACTTGCAATCCAAGAAAATATGTTAGTTCCCCCATCATAGACATCTCGAATTCGCTTTCCATGGTTTCAGCGAATTTAGAAGCATCATTGTCTCTAGTTGCAACAAATACAATGTCATCAACATAGATTTGTGCCACAATGAAGTTATCCTGATAATGCTTCACAAAGAGAGTCCGATCTGCTCCCCCTCGAGTATAGCCCTTTTCCAAAAGGTGCTTTGTCAACCTTTCGTACCATGCTCGCGGTGGTTGTTTTAGACCGTAAAGAGCCTTTTTCAAACAAAAAATATGGTTAGGTAGTTTATGGTCAATGAAACCTTTCGGTTGAGCTACATAAACTTCCTCGTTCAAAAACCTATTTAAAAACGCGCTCTTAACGTCCATTTGAAAGAGTTTGATTTTAAAATGACAAGCAATTGCGAACAAAATACGAATCGACTCGAGTCGAGCAACCGAGGCGAACGTCTCATCAAAGTCCATACCTTCAATTTGTGAGTAGCCCTGAGCAACTAGGCGTGCTTTGTTCCTGATAATGGTACCATCCTCGTTTTTCTTGTTCTTGAAAATCCATTTAGTACCAATCACGTTGTGTTGCTTCGGTGGCTTCGTTAGTTCCCAGACTTTGTTTCTTTCGAACTGATGGAGTTCTTCCTGCATTGCTACAATCCAGTAGTCATCCTGAAGAGCTTCATCGACGTTCTTTGGTTCTACCATGGAGACGTAACATGCGACTCCACAAACCAACTGTCTCCGAGTCCTGACTCCTTCTTGTGGGTCTCCAATAATGTTTGATTCCGGATGATCCTTGGAGATACGTAGCGTTTGAGGTAACGGAGTACTTGGAGGTACGTATGATGATTCCTGCATATCAGATAAACTAGAAGAACCATTAGATGCATCAACTGTATCGAATGAATTATTATGAGAAAATGCATTTACAGGAGTATCATCATCTAGAGACATATCAGGGGTAGATTTATCAGATGCAAAATGAAAAGCTTCATCTACTTTAACATTAATAGATTCTACCATCGTTTTAGATTCCAGGTTAAATACCCGATATGCTCTACTGTTTGTAGAATAACCCATGAAAATTCCTTCGTCACTTCGAGAGTCGAATTTACCAAGATTTTCGTGATCACGCAAAATATAACAACAACTCCCAAAGATACGAAAATATTTGATATTTGGTTTTCTACAGAACCATAGCTCATATGGTGTATTTAGAGTTCCCGGGCGCAAATACACTCGATTAATTACATAGACGGCGGTGTTCACAGCTTCAGCCCAAAAATGTAACGGGAGTTTCCGGCTATGAAGCATAACACGCGCCATCTCTTGAACAACCCTGTTTTTGCGCTCGACTACACCATTCTGCTGAGGTGTATAGGGTGCAGAGAATTGATGTTTTATGCCGTTGGAAGTGCAAAAATCAATGAATTTAGAATTGACGAATTCTCCACCTCTATCACTTCAAACACGAACGATCTTTTCATTTCTTTCAATCACAATACGATGACAAACCTCATGAAAGAGTCAAAAGTATCCGCTTTCTCTTTTAAAAATGTTACCCATGA
Organism: Tillandsia leiboldiana; assembly: GCA_029204045.2. Lineage (NCBI taxonomy): Eukaryota > Viridiplantae > Streptophyta > Magnoliopsida > Poales > Bromeliaceae > Tillandsia > Tillandsia leiboldiana. The sequence goes on from CM055062.1 coordinate 6,127,722, forward strand.
ATATCTAGAGAAATCATCAACCAAAAGAAAAATATACCATTTACCTCCCAAGGATGGTTGACGTGTCGGCCCCATTAAGTCCATGTGCAGTAATTCTAAGGGCCGGTTGGTACCAACGTGGTTCAAGTTCTTGTGTGCAGCCCTTGATTGTTTTCCCTTTAGACAACCTCCACACACAATGTTTTCTTTAAAAGAAAGTTTAGGAACCCCCTTAACCACGTCTTTGTTTGAAATCCTTGCTAGTTCTTTAAAATTTATGTGACCTAGTCTTTCATGCCAAAGAGTTTCATTATTTAAAGAAATTAGGTTACACTTTTCAGAAATTTTATTTTGAACTACATAGCAATTATTTTCAGATCTAACCTCTTTCAAAAAGAATAATTTACATAAGTTACGGGACATTCAATCGCTTGAAAAGTTAAAGACAAGGAAAGAATTCACCTTTGCGTACCCAAACCTTTTGAGTTTTGGAGTGCGTTGGCAATGATTGAGAAGTTATTTTCCTTGGTGAAAACGTCTTGTATGATTGAATGCTTTTCATTGATGATGTCGTCTTGTGGGGTGAGCTACCAATGTCCCTTTCTTTTGAAAAATTCTTCTTTGATTTTCGGGGAATGAACTCATTGGTAGTTGTTGCAAGAGGTGCTTGATGTGATCTTTTCGCTCCAATCTTGCAATTTCTTCTTATGTGCCCTGCAAAACCACAACGAAAACATACCTTTGAACTTGACGAACCCGAAGTAGGTGAGGTAAGGTTGTTGTCGTTGATTGCAGTGAATTCCGTCGTCGGAGGAGGAGATACCGGCTGGGGCACAAAAACTGTCCCAACCGAACTAGGACTGTCTCCAGTTCGATTGTATCCAAGGCCGAAACGGTTTGTTTGACCAAGACCAAGCATCTTATCCAACTTGCTCCTTCCAGAAGAAAATCGCATCAAATCATCTTTAAGTTGGAAAATTGTCTTCGTCATTTCCATTTTTTCCTGACGAGCCTCGGAGTAGAGCTTCAAGAAGTAACTTGCTTTATCCACCAGTTTTACGTGTTCCTTCTCGAAATGCTCATTTTTCTCTTGAAGGGAAACATTCACTTTGATCAAGTTATCCCTTTCCACTTCAAGACCGTTTGAGATAGAAGTTGCCCTTTTTACTTCTTCTTCGAGATCCTGCAATCTCCCTCTCAAACCCTGGTTTTGCTTTGCCAGTTTCTTTGAATCCTTTAAAAGTTTATGGTAGGCAAAAGCAAAGTCTTCACCTTCGGAATTACTCGATTCATTGTCCGTTGCATTCTTTTCAACTTGGGAGGAGTTGGACAATGAATCGGATGTACTTGCCATAAAGCACACGAAAGGTGAAGTTGTGGACGCGTGGAACGCCGCTGCGTTGTTTTCTTCATCACTGAAAGATGACTCATTTGACGTTGAGGTGTCATCCCAAGTGACGGCTTGCATCGCTTTCTTCTGCGACGGATTCTTATTGGGACACTTCGTTGAGATATGGTCGTATCCTCGGTACTTGAAGCATTGGACTTGTCCGTCCGAGTTTTTCTTATCCTTTGAAAAACTCTCTTGCTTTCTTGACTAGTAGCTTGAAGAACCTTTGCCTTTCTTCGACTTTACGAAGGATGAATTTTTACTTGAATTACCTCTTCGAAAGTTTCGGCGAAATTTTCTTGTCAAGAGAGCAAGCTGCTTCTCGAAATCCTCCATAGATAGGTTCTCATCATTGTCTGAGGAGGATGAATCCGCGTCTTTTTCTTTTGTTGTTTTCAACGCAAAACCTGAAGACTTAGAAGATGATGCTTTTCCAGAAGAATAGTTAGTAGGAAATGTCATTTCATATGTTTGAAGTGCACCAACTAATTCTTCTACACGGATTTCGTCTGGGTGTTTAATAGTTTCAATGGCCGTAACCTTGGAACGAAATCTTTCAGGAAGAGTCCTTAAAATCTTTCTTACAACTTTAAATTCCTGAATTTTCTCTCCCAAGTTAGCACATGTATTCACGATGTCTTGCAATCGCGTATAATAATTTGTGAAAGATTCATTTTCTGCCATGAAAATAGAGTCAAACTTGCTCGTAAGCATTTGCAGCTTTTGAATCTTCACAAGGTTTGTTCCCTTATGTGTAACTTGTAGAACATCCCAGATTTCTTTCGCAGTCTCACATGCCGAGACGCGAGAGAATTCAGTTTGTGACAAAGCATTAAATAAGGCGTTAATTCCTTTGCCATTGTAAGAAGATGAGTCAATCTCTTCCTTGGTCCATTTCGACATAGGTTTGATGGTGTGAACATCAACAATAATTTCAGTTGGATTTGACCATCCTAACTCGATTGATTGCCACACCCGTTCGTCGATCGAAATTAAAAATGCTTTCATCCGTACTTTCTAGTAGGCATAGTTTGTTCCATCGAAGAACGGGGGTCTGTTGATGTTTCCACCTTCAACCATTGTTTACAACCCTATTCCCGCTCTGATACCACTTGTCGGGTTATATCTAATATGGATCTAAATAGGGAAAAAAACACCTAGAGGGGGGTGAATAGGTGTAAACGATAAACACTCAAAAATCTTTGCGTAATAAAACCCAATGCGGAAAAATAAAATAACACGCAGAGATTTTACGTGGAAAACTCCATCACAGGAGTAAAAAACCACGGGACCGATAACACGGTGAAATCAACTAAGATTAAACACGTACAAAGGTGATATAACGTACTCACAGACGACTCAACCTTTTTCCATACGCTCCGAGTTGATCTTCTCCGCTCGCTCCGCAACGCGCCTCGAATCCACGATGTGCGTCCAACGCCGAATCCACGGCGTCCAACGTCGAATCCACGACGTCTGACCGAATCCACGGTCTCCACCAAGTAGTACGTTTCGATCACACGAATCGTACCTCGCTCCGAATCCACGAGAGCGGCAGCACCTTGAATCCACAAGGTCACGCGAATCCACGCGCCGATTTTGGGAAAAATCGTTGTTTTGTTGGTGGTGATGATCCGCCGAATACTTAGATCAAAGATAGATCGGAAATACCATCTAAGTATTCATTAATTTGATTCTACTCAAAATCTGAGTATGAAAACCTAGAATCAAATTAATTAATATAGATGAAGAAACATATAATTAAATCTAGTTATTTCCTTTCTTCTCTATATGTGGATCAATAAGTTTTTCATCCGTTTATATTCCTCGTTCATTTACGGAGATAAAAAACTTATTGTGGATTATCCTAAAGAATAGAATTAGGGTTTACTTATAGGTTAGAAACCATTGGAAGAGGATAAGAATAAAAAAACCAACCTTATCTGGAAGTTTTCGGGTCGACAGTCCGGACTGAAATAATGCGATCCAGACTGTCGTCATTAAACAGAGTTTTTCCAGAAAGACCACGTTCGGGGTCCGGACTGAAATCCCACGGTCTGGACTGTTCATGCAGTTTCTGCAAAATCCACGTTCGGGGTCCGGACTGAACAAGATGTGTTCCGGACTGGATTTGCGCATGAACTAACCTATGTTCGGGGTCCGGACTGTAGTACCCTGATCCGGATCCTGAACATATAACATGTCCAGTTTTTTATTTTTATACGATTAAGAATCCATCCAAGTGTTTCTACACTGTAAGAAGTATTCGGATCACCAAACTTATTTAGTTAAACGTATCAGATCCTTTGGAATTCTTCTTTCTTGAGATTGAGGTAAATCATCCAACCATCTTCATCTTCAATCTTCAAGACTTAACCATTTCACGAAATACGCCAAAACAAAATCCTTAACAATCTCCCCCTTTGGCGGTTTTGTGACAAAACATAGATCCACTTAAGAAAATTCAAAAAGATATTTTTGTTGCTATCACCATACAACAAAAATTTACATTTGAGATCCAAATAAACTAAATACATGAGATAAACTCCTAAAACAGACTCTAGACTTAGACATCTGTACTCTCTGCAAAAAGAAGTAATTCTTGACAAAAAATATCGCTAGATACCTCAAGAATTTTTTGCATTCAAAAACCAAACAGAGAGATAGAGTTTATACTCACCATGACATTTATAAAATCATATATGTATTAAGATAGCAATCAGAAATAGACATATCTTCTAAGCATTAAAATCCAAATGTCATAAGTTTGTTAGTCAACAACAACTTGTTAGTAATAATACATGCCCAAATAGTTAGTCGAATAGTTAGTTGAGGCATGCATTCAATCACAATACAAAACCAAAGTTATTGTATACTTACCTTCCAGGTTTTAGTATCCAAAAGTTCTCACAAACTTGTCAAACCATTGTTCACCATTGTTCATATCTCTCTCCCCCTTTTTATCACAAAAATAGCCAAAATTACAAAATAAAGGGAGTTAACAAGTTCAAAAACAAAAGGAAATGTAAGAACTAAAACTAAAAACCTGCAAAACAGAAAAATATAAATTAGAACAACAAAATAAAGATTATTCAGAATCTTCAGAACTGGTACAGCCGAGTTTTTGAAAAATCTTCTTCAGTAGCTTGTTCATTGAAGTCTGTTCCTTCCTTAAATCTCCTATGTCGGCTTTCATTGCAATGAACTCGTTCGACATTCGTTACTGTTCTGAGGAAAGTCGTTGTTGCTCCCTATAAATAGAGGTAACAGAGGCATCATCCTGTGAAGTTGAAGCTGGTGCAGGTGGTGCTGAAGCTGTTGCTGTTGTTTTTGCTGCTGCTGTTGATGTTGAGGGTCTCTTTCCGCGAGGAGGTGTTGGAGGCTCATCCTGTCTTTGTGAGAGGGACTTCACAATAGTTGTGTCGTTGATAGTTCCCAAACTATGCATGTATGCTGACGATGAAATATCGACTTTGAATTTCTTCAAAATTCGCATAATAATAATTGGGAAGGGAAGTCGCTCTGTGGGATGGGCATGTTCCACATACCGTGCCATCCTTGACCAGATGAGGAAGGGAATGTTGAAGTTAGATCCCATGGCTGCTGCTGGGTTTCCAAGAAGATAGAGGAATAACATTCTATCCCACCTCAGAACTTTTGTTTGCATATTTGGCAAAATGTTATAGCAAACTATAAAGTTCAGAAATCTGTACTCAGGTCGAAGTTCTTTAGAAAGAATTGAGTTCCCCGATGACAGAGTATCTGGGAGACATCCCATTAACAACCACTCTCCAGGTTGTATTGCTGAAGACATGACCCTTTAGGTAATGAGCTCCATCAACCCAGGCCTTCATTCCTAACACCTCACCAATCAACTGAGGTGTGACCTTGATCTTAACATTCCTAACCATTGTCACAAACTCTCTTGGTCCGTCGTCAAGATCAACCAACTTTGACGAATTCTGATACAACATCCGGATAAGATGAAGACAATATCCAAGATTGTCCGGGAAATTACAAATGGGTGCAAGTCCCATTTGATCAAAAAGAGTCCCAAAAAGTGCAGAGCGCTCCTTGAGAGCTTTGACATTTACATGTCTTTCCCCAATACATTCTCTGTTTTCAAAATCCTTGATTCTCTCAGAACTCACAAAATCTTGGGGAGGAGGCTGGCTTGCGAGTGGCTCTTCAATAGATGTACCTTGAGCACTCCCCTTTTTCTGGCAACGCTCTTTCTCTTTGTTTTAGCAGTGCTTGCTTCCATCGGGGCTTTCCCTTTTTCAGCGGCAGTGGGCGGAGTTTTCGCCTTCGAAGTTTCTGCAGGGGCTTTCCCCTTTGAGGCAGTAGGTGCAATGCCTTCTACTAAAAGCTCATCCCAATCAATGGATTCCGTCTCAGATTCCGTCTCGGAATCATCCCGAGTTTTCTTAGCTCTCTTAGGTTTGTTCGTTGCTCTTGTGTGTACCATAGCAGCAAGAAGAACTATTATCCAAGTGAACACCATTGTTGCTATTGAACGTGAGAAACCTGCGAGCAAAGACTCAAGAACACGAAAAAATTGTTTATTTTCAAAAATTGGAAAAATTGTACCTAAACAATCATTATCATGTAGAGAGACTAGGAATCAAATTAGTTTTGCAAAAAGAATTTTAAAAATAGATCAATCCCATGATTTTCAAAAATTCTCATTATATGCCCTAAAACCGAATTTTCAGAAATCGAAACCTAAAAATCCGTTAATCAAGAGAATACCTAGCATATAAACAAAACTAATCTACTCAGAGTTCTTATTTCAAAAGAAATTTGACCAAAAACTATCTAGAATCGAATTCCACCCATGATTTTCATTCACGTTTATGAAGAACAATGCAAATCAGTGGAAAAATTGAAATTTGATCAAAGAGACTTACTTGAAATCCAAAGAACTCGAGTTTGAAAGGCTCCAAATCGATTGTTTTCTAGTGATAGAAACTCTAGAGCCTTGGAAACAAAAGCTTGAGGTGAAATAAAATCAAAAACCCTTTTGTTTCGTATAAACCCTAGCCGCGGTCCGGAACAGGTCAGGAATCCAGTCCGGATCGGCTACCCGCAGAAAATTCCTGCGTTCGGGATCCGGAACGGATATTCCAGTCCGGATCGGCTCCAACTTTTTCTTCAGAAAAATTTAAAAAAATTTCAGAAAATCCAGAAAAAGTATGTAAGCACTTTTGCATGTCAACTTTAAATTAAAATCATCGTTTCATATCAAGAGAAATAGATTATGCTAAATCTATCAAAAATATTCAAGTAATTAAACGAAAATTTATAAAAATTAAATCCTTTAAAGTTGAACAAGTTCAATGACATCTATCATGATCTTATGAGTAATGTGTGACGCCCCACTTCCCAGGGGGTCACCCATCCTAGAACTACTCTAGCTCTAGCACGCTTAACTCTCATGTTCCTCTTGGATCTTGCTACCATCCAAAATGCTATAGCCGGGTTAGAGATTTAGTCCTATTATATCATTTATATAGAGGACTAATCCAAATTCCGGGGGTGTCACATTCTTCCCCCCTTTAAGCCCTGACGTCCACGTCAGGCTCAAGCACATTCACAAGCACCAGGCGATGTGAGACTCGTCTCGCTAGCCTTAGCCGACCTTGTGAGGAGCTGCACTCCACTCACAACGGTCATTAGCCGGGGAGCCTCGCTCTACCCGCTATATAACCCTGGCTCAGCCGAGACTCATCTCACATTTCCGGCTGGTGAATGGCTCTGATACCAACTGTGACGCCCCACTTCCCACATCGGATGTGGATGGAATTGTGATTGGATTTATATGAGACTTGGACACTAGTAATAATAACTGGGTTTAAACATTTTGGGCTGTGGTTTGGGCCCAACGAGTTATTATTGCTAGTGGGCCGGGTCGTTACATTTGGTATCAGAGCCAATAACCAGCCGGAAGTGTGTGGCGAGTCTCGGCTGAGTCTGGGTCTAGATGACAGGGCTAGCGAGACCAGTCTCACATCGCCTGGTGATCTTGGGCTGCTGTGTGTGTGTTTGGGCTGACGAGGACGTCAGGCCTAAACGGGGGGAGTCTGTGACGCCCCCAATAGTCCCACATCGGATGTGGATGGAATTGTGATTGGATTTATATGAGACTTGGACATTAGTAATAATAACTGGGTTTAAGCATTTTGGGCTGTGGTTTGGGCCCAACGAGTTATTATTGCTAGTGGGCCGGGTCACTAGCAATCCATGTTCCTCTTGGATCTTGCTACCATCCAAAATGCTATAGCCGGGTTAGAGATTTAGTCCTATTATATCATTTATATAGAGGACTAATCCAAATTCCGGGGGTGTCACATTCTTCCCCCCTTTAAGCCCTGACGTCCACGTCAGGCTCAAGCACATTCACAAGCACCAGGCGATGTGAGACTCGTCTCGCTAGCCTTAGCCGACCTTGTGAGGAGCTGCACTCCACTCACAACGGTCATTAGCCGGGGAGCCTCGCTCTACCCGCTATATAACCCTGGCTCAGCCGAGACTCATCTCACATTTCCGGCTGGTGAATGGCTCTGATACCATCTAATCTGTCACGCCCCGAGATTCGAAAAAGGGTCTAAATTTTTTTTTTTTTTTTAAATCAGAGTTTAAACTTATTTTCTCCAAGGCGTGAACAGACCGCCACACATATAGAAAAGTCTCTGTATCTCCAACAGAGTCTTCCCTATATGTGCTCGGCTAACAGATACAGTCAATCAGAGTAGATACAAGATAGATATACTAATTAAGTTCTACTCTATTACATCCACAAGGTTCCAGAGTTATTACAATCCAGTTTCTCAAAATGGAAATATCAGTTATAAGTTTTACTAAAACCAAAAAGGGTACATCCTACCAGGGTCAGTCTATCTCACATCCTCACAAGGTCGGCTAAGGCTAGCGAGACGAGTCTCACATCGCCTGGTGCTTGTGAGCGTGCTAGAGCTAGAGTAGTTCTAGGATGGGTGACCCCCTGGGAAGTGGGGCGTCACATAATGCGTTTATCAAATCATAAATATAGTAAAGAAAATGAAGTACCAAGATCGATAGATGTTTAAAATCCCAAATAAGTTAGATAATATATCTAATCAATTTATTGTAAGGAGTGGCTCTTTGAGCATCTTTCAATAAAATCCCCACCTTATACCAACCTTGGAATTTGACAGAGTCAAGTATTCCAAAATGCATTTTATCTTATCAACTTGAAAAATCATGCTTGGTATACATGTGGTAGCTGCACACAGTACTCGGACGACCGAGGTGGTAGCTCTTTCCTCCATGTGGTGGTAGTTTTCACACTCCTCATTGGGATGTAACTCTTTCCACATCTTTTGAGCATAAACATTTTAATAAACTCCCCCTCAATTGGCTATCAATTATCTAAGATATGAGGTATTCAACCAAAGATTGATCTCGAATTTCATACTTAACTCAAATTTTAAAATATGATAAAAACTATACCAAGAGATCATATGAGAGAGAAATTGACTTTGATCAATTAAAGATGACTTAATTGACATAAATGATCATTGCATCAAATGAATTATTATGATATCCAGAGCATAATAAATTTCTAAATATATGAAAGGATGCAAGTAAAGTCAATTACATATGCTCAATTGATGTTCTATGTACAAACATAGATAAGGAACAAAAACACAAAACAAAACCTAACCTAAGCAATGATTTCAAAAAGTGTTATTTCAAGGAAAGCATTCCAATTGTTTTACGTAAATGAATAAACCGTTTTTGATCCAAAGGTTTTGTTAAAATGTCAGCTAATTGATCTTCAGTTGAAATATAGGAAATTTGAAGAATATTTGATTCAACTAGCTCTCTTAGAAAATGATATCTAAGTTCAATGTGTTTTGTTCTTGAGTGCAACACATGATTTTTAGAAATATTTATAGCACTTGTGTTGTCACAAAGAATAGTTACCGAAGTTGCTGAAATTCGGAAGTCGCTCAACATGTTTTTCATCCAAATGAGTTGAGTTGAACAACTACCCGCTGAAATATATTCCACTTCGGCAGTCGAGAGTGCAATGCAGTTTTGCTTTTTACTATGCCATGCAACAAGACAATTGTGGTGACCCTGATCCCCGTGAAGCTTCTCCCATGAACCGTGGTGTAGAACACCTAGTGATGGTGTATCTGGCCCATAGTGCATCAAAGGGATGCCACAGATGGACCCTGCGTGATATCCACAGCAGGATTGGCCTTCGGCTGCATTTGCCGAATTTTCAAAATTTTTTTGGGCCAAACAGAGGTTGGATTTGGATTCAGCGCGGAAAAACGCTTGAAAACGGCTATTTGCTTGTTTGATTCTGAGTCCGGATGCCCAAAAACGGACTCCCGGAAGTTTTCGCTGAATTTCGGTGCATGGGAGGGGTCATGGACCGCCGGCTGCCACGTGGCGGCCCCGGGCCGTTTCGGGCACGCACAGTGTTGGGCCGGGCCCAACACTGTAGCAGCCCGAAAATTCCAGCGCCCGAATCTTGGGACCCATCCGGTATTTTCGGATTTGTTTTTCTGCGGCCTATAAATAGCCCGAGCTCCCTTCCTCTTCGTTTTTTTGGCATTTCCGAGCTTCAAACCGGCAGGAGTTCTTCACCAAAGTTGATCCTCACGCAGTGAAGCTTCCATCTGCAGAGTTTGGGTATTTTTCGGGGCACGCTTATCGAGATACTCATTTTCTTGGCTCGGCATGACGCTTTTTCTTCGGTGCTTCTTCCGTCGCTCTTTGGTGCACGAGCTCCCCTGGCCTACTCGGACCATATTCTCATGCGATTTCTTCGCTGTTAGATTCGCAACAGGTAAGGCTACGATTTTGGTTTCTTCCACATTTCCTGGTTTCATGCTTTTCCAGGAGTTTTTCTTTGCTCACTGGGACACTGGTTTGCTGTGAGGATTTGTGAGGACAGCAGCTTCATCCGAGGAGATCTCCGCGCACGAGTGTCGGATCAGGACGTGCTTATAGACTTTTTTCATCTTCTCGATGCAAGGATCATCGTGGTATTTTTCTTGGAATTTTTGGAGACCTTCCCGAAGGTATACACTTTTCCTTTTATCTGTACAGGAGTTTACAGTTGGATGGTTTTGGGATTTTGCGCACCGATACTGTGGAATTTGTAACTTGGCCTACGGTGCTCGGAATTGGGAGTGCAGGTACTTGTTTCGAAGCTATCGACACGAAGATCGCAGAGATATTTTATTTGGAATTTTTCGAGCACATTCAGTAGGCGAAATAATCGCATCTTTGCGGCTGTAATTTCAGTGTTGTATTTCTTGGCAGATTTTGGGATTTAAGTGTAACTGTAGCCTTATGTTGTACCCCGGAAGGATTGTGGACTGTGCTGGATCTGTTGGACCTAGAGTTGTTATTTTCCTGGTTTTCTCAGCTGTACGACTTTGAACAGTTAGCGTTTTCAGGTGGGTGGCTTTGCTTTCAGGATCTATGGACTGTGCTCTAATTCTATTGATATAGAATCATGCATGATAGTGATTGGACTTGGGTAGCATGCTAGAGTGTAGGAATTGTTGTTCCTAGTATTATCTGTCGATCTTGTGATCTTTTACTTCCTTCTATCTGTTAAATTATAGTATCTTGGAACCTGACCTAGCACCCCCGTCATATGTTGCATGTGTAACCAGACCAGTAGAAAACCCTCACTTGGGCTAGGGTTATTTATGTTTAGACATCCTCACTTAATGTTTCATTCCTGGACTTAGTGTTATCCTCGCCCGGGTAGTGGGCTGAGCGGTCGGGACTTCTTTTTAGTATGGGATGCATTTGCACTCGTGCTTGGGAGCAGAGTGGAGTCTGGTAGATATAATGGATCGCTTGTCTGTACCGGGAACCGTTTGGGGTAACGGTGGTCCCGGGAGGTCTTGTTTTCCCCTGTTTGGGTTGTCGCCACTGTGTCAGTGGTAGTAGTTTACTAGTGTTAGCCGGACCTAGAACCTAGAACCCTTTTCGACATACACATGATTTTAGTCTACCAATGTTTCTTCCAAGCATCGAAGGGCCGCTGGAGTCTGTTCTTGTTTGATTGGACAAAGGCATTAGTCCTTCGGGGTTTGGGTAAAACACTTATTTTTCTAACTGTTTTTCTAAAAAGAACTAAAATCATTAAATATGGATTTCTTCCAGATCAAAATGATTTTCAATAACAAATATCACCGTTTTTCTGTAAATCTCCCCACTCGAAAGGATTCGAGTGATCCGGGTTCTAGGGGCCGTTCCTTTGTCGGGACGAAAGCCACGGGGGCCGAGCCTGGAACCTGTTCTTCTTTGATAGGGTTGTAGGTGTAGGTCTCCCGGGACTTTCGGGCCCTGTTGGTATCTTCTACGTGTTGTACCGAGTTTGTTGCGTTTCCGAACTATAAGGAGGTCGGGAACTTCGATAGGCGGAGCATAGAGTCTGTTCTTGTTTGATAGGGTTCTAAGCACCGGCCTATCGGGTTCCTGAACCCTTATGGTGTCGGTCTTTCCTGTGAGTTTAGTGTTCTATTGTGGGAGCCGTCTGGTGGACGGTGGCCCCCCCCAGCTGTGTGGTTTTCCAGCTTGTGGTTGAGAGTTGGTGTTGTTGGTCGATCTTATTGATCGTGGTTTGGACTATAGCCTGCATGAGCCATATTTGAGCTCGACAGAGATACGCAGATACTTTCCTCGGTGGGGTCGCGCCCCTCGAGTGCCACTCCGGAGTTGGGCCTGTTACTTGCTATCGCGACTTGTCGACGCCGTCCCTCTGACTGGGCCAGTTAGTGGCAGTCACGGACACCCTACGGTGGACCCGTCCTGTTGAGGATGTGCGGCAGTAGGTGGGCGCAGGTTTGACTGGACCCTTTGCAGCAGTCAGTATAGATTTGGTGAGTTTACTGTGTGTGTTAGTAGATGCATCATGTTCCATCTGTTCCATTTTCTTGAGCATCTAGATAGAGGCATAGTAGCTGTAGAGTTACTTTTCCAGCCCTTCATTTCGGTTTTATATTGTTACTTTATACCTCTAGTAGACTTAGTGGGCAGACCGTCGGGCTTGTTGGCGGCACCCACTGAGAACTACTTGGGACGTAGTTCTCACACCCGTCGTGGTGTCTTTTCCCACAGGGACTTCTACTCCTGTTCCTGCTGCTCCTGTTGCTGCTTCTTCTGATCGAGGTAAGGGAGTCGCGAGATAGTTCCCTACCCGTCATCGTCCAGAGAGTAGATGTACCCCTTACTTTTTGTGAGTTCTTGTTGAGAGATCTTGTAGTGAGGTATAGAGTTGTACTTTTATTTTACTGCTTGAGAGACTTATGTACTTTTGGTGAGGGCTTTGTGTTGTATTTTTTTCTTCTTTTTAGCAGTTTACTTTCAGCTCTGATATCTATATAGCTTAGTTGATCTTTTGCAGGTTAGTCGCTTCGTCTATACGGGGCTTCCCGTATGGGCGGCGGATCTGTTGGCGAGCCCGGGTCGCAGTTTCGACGCCGGGGCGTGACAACAATGGCCAAGATAAAAACATGCACCACTCGTACTCTTCCGATCATCCACTGATCCTGCCCAATCGGCATCTGAATATCCTATTATGTCAAGGGTTGTTCCCATAGGATACCAAATTTCAAAATTCAGTGTTCCTTTGACGTACTGGATGATCCTTTTCACCGCTTTCAGGTGAACCTCCTTTGGTGCTGATTGATATCTCGCGCAGATCCCAACACTAAAGGATATATCCGGGCGACTAGCCGTGAGGTAGAGTAGACTTCCAATCATGCTGCGATAAAGCTTCTCGTCTACACTTTCACTAAGAGATTCACTTCCTAATCCCTTATTGCTAGTTCCCATTGGAGTCGAAAAATCTTTAGAGTTTTCTAAATCGAATTTCTTCACCAACTCCCTTGCATACTTAGATTGGCACAAATGGATGCCTTCTTCATTTTGTTTCACTTGCAATCCAAGAAAATATGTTAGTTCCCCCATCATAGACATCTCGAATTTGCTTTCCATGATTTCAGCGAATTTAGAAGCATCATTGTCTCTAGTTGCACCAAATACAATGTCATCAACATAGATTTGTGCCACAATGAAGTTATCCTGATAATGCTTCACAAAGAGTGTCACACCCCGAGTTCGAAAACCAGTGTCTAAATTTTTTTTTTTTTTTTTCATCAGAGTTTTAAACCAAGCTAGAGCATGACAGACCGCCACATATATAGAAGAGTCCCAATCCCCCTTGGGATTGAGCCTTTTCTATCTATGCACGGCTAAGCTTTTACAACAACATCAGAGTAGACTAACTACGTACTACTAAAAGATGTTACAACATTTAAACAATTATTTACAATTTTGACAACTTGCTAATCCATAAACGGCTGTCCAGGGTCGATTGCTAACTCGGAACCTCACCAACTCGTCCCGACATCCCAGCACCCGATGGACCTGAAAAACAGTCACCCGAGGGTGTGAGACACACCGGAGTGTATCCTAGTGGGCACGACGAGCCGAGAAATAGCAGATCGTACCTACTGGTATACAATACTAGAGGATAGTAATAATCACATGCTAGGTTAAAGCAGATATATTATTGAAGCTGTAACTGAATGCAAACTTACTAAATCCAGGTAATCATGAGATATGACAAAACAGGCTAAACAGGCAACATATGCATCAACAATGATAGAATAACAAAATACCCAATCTAATGCCACTATCGGTCTCACAGAACCTCAGGCAATGCCACTATTGGTCTCACAGAACCTCAGGCTAAATACCACTTTCGGTCTCACAGAACCTCAGCCAAATGCCACTATTGGTCTCACAGAACCTCAGGCAATGCCACTATTGGTCTCACAGAACCTCAGGCTAACATGCTATCATAACCCTGCACTCACAGATGCAATCGGGCTCACGGGTCGTTGTGACCCTTTACCGGCAAAGAACACCGTGACGGTGGCCAAACCGTCGGTGTACGTGACTGAAAGCTGGCGCAGTGGTGATCACAATGCTGATGCTGAAACTTACTGTCAAAACCAGGTAATTGGCAGAAAGCCAGAACAATTCCAACAGGAATGCAATAACAGAATCAACTGAATCTCAACTCACATACAGGAATAATCATCAACTAATCCAATTAAGGATGCAATATCAGAATCAACTGAATCTCAACTCATATGCAGGAATAATCATCAACTACTATAGCATGGATCAGAATATACTGATAATCAAGTATAAATGTGCAAGCTAGCTAATGACCAATCAGGCATGGCAAATGTCCAGGAATAGAGTCATAATATCTGGAAGCAACTAAAGATCAGTCATGCAAGGCAACAGGTAACTGATAAAGATAATAATCAGGCAGATAACAGTATGAACTGAACAAAAGGAAAGGCAGGCTCAAGGTAATAATTAGGCTACAACAACAGGGGTCCAACCAATACTGTACCCCAGAGGGCCGAAATGATAAAGCCCGGACCGAAGATAAACCCACCTGTTGTTTCGCAGGCGATCTTTCGACTCCAAAAGGAAGCTCGAAACTGTGCCAACCTAATTCAAAAATGCTGATCAGGGAACAACTCAAAACCTCAAACTACTTAAACATCAGTGTTTGACAACAACACTTAGACCAACACACTGTTCTAAACAGTACTCATTGCCATTTTGCATTTAGACCCCCAGAGTTTCCGAAAATCGCACTTTTAGTGTCGTTTGAGCACTGTTTTCGCTCGTTCTTTCAACTGGAATAACATTTTCACGAACCGTCACTTCCAGCAGGTGACAATTAACTTGCTGAACACCGTGCTCACTCATTTGCAGCAGCACGGAACCCAAGGAAAACTTCGGGCCAAAAAATACTCCTCTAACATAGCCCAAATGCATTTTTGTTTCTCCGACTCATCAAAATCAGTTTTTAACACGAGCATCGCGTCCAGTGACCCCAAAATAGCCAAGAGCTCACTATCGCGGCTTCGCAAACAGCCCGGAATAGACTTTGGGCCAAACTATTCACTTAGAGGTTGATTACACTATAACTTAACTTTTATTGATCCAATAAAAAATCTGCTTTAGGTATATGTTCAAAATGCCTTAAGAAGCACAGAGCTTGCCCTATTGGCAGCCCAGCCATTGCTGGATCAACGGATCCATGTCCTTGCTCTCTAACATCAAGCACAATGCTCCAAATGTTAATCCACACAGATCTAATTTGATCTGAAGTGAGCATCAAGCTCAGGGGACCATTTGGAGTAAATTTAATTTTGTAATTGAACCCTAATTCCAATTATTTCTTCTCTTTGGCATTTTATCAAACACTTGGTGTGCACCAATCAATAACATGTAGCAAAACAAGTTCCAAGCTTGTTCTCAGTAAAGGGGGCACCTGGGAGCACCCAACTTGGATGGAATTAATCTACTAGGTTGCAGGAGCATCCCCATCAACTTGGTTTCGAGCTTGCTCCCCAAGTTTGGCCGCGGGCAAGATGAAAACCATGAAGAAGATGACCACCTTGGACCCGAAATGGCATTTTTCCGTCTCTGGTCTCTGGGCCTCAAGCAACTGCACCAAAAGGTGCCTTTCATCTCTATTATCACTTCTGGTTCAGTGCTCGGCGACAAGACACGGCGGCGGCGCGGCGGAGCGAAGCTTGGTTTCGAGCTCCACCACCTCTGATGGCGGATTTCCACCGAGGCTGCATGGGGTCCATTCAAGGGCATGGCTGGGATATAATTGATCCCAGGAAGCTTCCCGTCCACTCCCCGCAAGCCGGAGATGGCCGGAACGCTGGCGGCCGCGATTTGGTCTCATTTCGGGTCATCCATGGCACCCGAGTTTTCGGGATGCATGGATGCCATGCAAGTGCATGGTTGAGATCCCCTCACTCCCAGGAAGAGTTCTGGGCAGGTGGCCGGCGTCGGAGGAGCTCGCCGGCGCCGGAGCACACAGCTCGGCCAACATGCACAAAAACCCGAAACTAGGGTTTCGGTTTTCTCCAAAAACTCTTAACCAAAATTATTGAAACTTTGTAGAATTAATGTATAGGTCCTACAGTCCAAGCCCATGATTTTATATCCCACTTTGGTTCACCGGTTGCAGAGATCGATCGCGGCGGTGCATTTCTAGGTTTCCGACGAGATATTGCTCCCGCCGGCAACCGGCCATGCATGGGAAGCTCGGGCTGTTCCGGGAGCATCACAAGAACCCAACTGACCTACTGCTAGGGGTCTCGGGCTAAAACAAACCGTGGTTTAAGATCCTTACCTTGGCCGGAGTTGGTGAAGACAAGGAAGAAGCCGGTTTCTTTCTCCTTCTTCGCGTGACCACGGCAAGTGCCCAGGATGCTCCAGAGATGCCAAGGAATCCTCTGAGCACTTCATATACAACTTTGGACAAGTTTGGTTCCAACCTTTTCCTTTCCTCTCTCTCTCCCGAGTTCACAACAATGGAATTGTGACTCCTCGGCCACCCAGCACTCAGGGCTTGGTCTGGGAGATGAAGAGAGAGTTGAAGCTTCGGAATCTACCCCAAAACTCTTCGTGCTCTGGCCCAGGGCAGTCCAAGAGGCAATTCAACATTAATGCATTGATTCTTCTCAATTAGCCTTAAACCCGGGTTCACACACAACCCCCAGCCACCAAGCTCTGCACAGAAACATTTCGTGGGCTTCACAAGTTGGCAAAAGCCCAACAACAATGTTCCAAGAGCTTTGGCCCAAGAAACTTGAAGAAAAAGCGATAATTCGGCGCTTTTTACGCAATACGAGAAAATCCGCTCGACGAAATGCGAAATGGACTTCGCCACGACGTCCGGCTCGTCGAGACCTTCAAGATAGGCTATTCATTTGCTTGATTTGGTGCGCAAATGAATTCTCGGGCCATTTAGTTCTGTAAGTCGCAATCCGACGCACGCACTTCGATGCACCCGGATCGCCAAACACGAAATCCGTCAGTGCCATTGTGCTCAGAACGTCGAAATTAGCTAGAATCGACTACTCATACTGCTAGTCTCAATTTGCAGACAGTGAATTGGCCTACGGTCGATCGAGAGGGGACCGAAAACCAGAGTTTACTATTCACACTTAAGTCGTGGGGCCCGCAGCTTCTTTGCTGATTTTCGGAAGATCCGACCGTTGGATCGTCGACAAGCGAATCTCAATTTTTTCTTGTTTCGACGAGACGGTCGTAATGATGATCTCAGATTTTCGAGATCAGACCCCGATCAAAAGTCGGTATTTTAGGGCCACTTTACACTACTAATTTTCTATTTTTTGCCATTTAAATAATCCAGAAAATTACTTAAGCTTAGATTTTAGATTTTAAAAATTACGGTTACTACAAAGAGAATTCGATCTGCTCCCCCTCGAGTATAGCCCTTTTCCAAAAGGTGTTTTGTCAACCTTTCGTACCATGCTCGCGGTGCTTGTTTTAGACCGTAAAGAGCCTTTTTCAAACAAAAAATATGGTTAGGTAGTTTATGGTCAATGAAACCTTTCGGTTGAGCCACATAAACTTCCTCGTTCAAAAACTAATTTAAAAACGCGCTCTTAACGTCCACTTGAAAGAGTTTGATTTTAAAATGACAAGCAATTGCGAACAAAATATGAATCGACTCGAGTCGAGTAACCGGGGCGAACGTCTCATCAAAGTCTATACCTTCAATTTGTGAGTAGCCCTGAGCAACTAGGCGTGCTTTGTTCCTGATAATGGTACCGTCCTCATTTTTCTTGTTCTTGAAAATCCATTTAGTACTAATCACGTTGTGTTGCTTCGGTGGCTTCGTTAGTTCCCAGATTTTGTTTTTTTCGAATTTATGGAGCTCTTCCTGCATTGCTTCAATCCAGTAGTCATCCTGAAGAGCTTCATCAACGTTCTTTGGTTCTACCATGGAGACGTAACATGCGACTCCACAAACCAACTGTCTCCGAGTCCTGACTCCTTCTTGTGGGTCTCCAATAATGTTTGATTCTGGATGATCCTTGGAGATACGTAGCGTTTGAGGTAACGGAGTACTCGGAGGTACGTATGATGATTCCTGCATATCAGATAAACTAGAAGAACCATTAGATGCATCAACTTTATCGAATGAATTATTATGAGAAGATGCATTTACAGGAGTATCATCATCTAGAGACATATCCGGGGTAGATTTATCAGATGCAAAATGAAAAGCTTCATCTACTTTAACATTAATAGATTCTACCATCGTTTTAGATTCCAGGTTAAATATCCGATATGCTCTACTGTTTGTAGAATAACCCATGAAAATCCCTTCGTCACTTCGAGAGTCGAATTTACCAAGATTTTCGCGATCACGCAAAATATAACAACGACTCCCAAAGATACGAAAATATTTGATATTCGGTTTTCTACAGAACCATAGCTCATATGGTGTATTTAGAGTTCCCGGGCGCAAATACACTCGATTAATTACATAGACGGCGATGTTCACAGCTTCAGCCCAAAAATGTAACGGGAGTTTCCGGCTATGAAGCATAACACGCGCCATCTCTTGAACAACCCTGTTTTTGCGCTCGACTACACCATTCTGCTGAGGTGTATAGGGTGCAGAGAATTGATGTTTTATGCCGTTGGAAGTGCAAAAATCAATGAATTTAGAATTGACAAATTCTCCACCTCTATCACTTCGAACACGAACGATCTTTTCATTTCTTTCAATCATAATACGATGACAAACCTCATGAAAAGAGTCAAAAGTATCCGCTTTCTCTTTTAAAAATGTTACCCATGAATATCTAGAGAAATCATCAACCAAAAGAAAAATATACCATTTACCTCCCAAGGATGGTTGACGCATCGGCCCCATTAAGTCCATGTGCAGTAATTCTAAGGGCCGGTTGGTACCAACGTGGTTCAAGTTCTTGTGTGCAGCCCTTGATTGTTTTCCCTTTAGACAACCTCCACACACAATGTTTTCTTTAAAAGAAAGTTTAGGAACCCCCTTAACCACGTCTTTGTTTTAAAATCCTTGCTAGAGTTTTAAAATTTATGTGACCTAGTCTTTCATGCCAAAGAGTTTCATTATCTAAAGAAATTAGGTTACACTTTTCAGAAATTTTATTTTGAACTACATAGCAATTTTTTTCAGATCTAACCCCTTTCAAAAAGAATAATTTACATAAGTTACAGGACATTCAATCGCTTGAAAAGTTAAAGACAAGGAAAGAACTCACCTTTGCGTACCCAAACCTTTTGAGTTTTGGAGTGCATTGGCAATGATTGAGAAGTTATTTTCCTTGGTGAAAACGTCTTGTATGATTGAATGCTTTTCATTGATGATGTCGTCTTGTGGGGTGAGCTACCAATGTCCCTTTCTTTTGAAAAATTCTTCTTTGATTTTCGGGGAATGAACTCATTGGTAGTTGTTGCAAGAGGTGCTTGATGTGATCTTTTCGCTCCAATCTTGCAATTTCTTCTTATGTGCCCTGCAAAACCACAACGAAAACATACCTTTGAACTTGACGAACCCGAAGTAGGTGAGGTAAGGTTGTTGTCGTTGATTGCAGTGGATTCCGTCGTCGGAGGAGGAGATATCGACTGGGGCACAAAAACTGTCCCAACCGAACTAGGACTGTCTCCAGTTCGATTGTGTCCAAGGCCGAAACGGTTTGTTTGACCAAGACCAAGCATCTTATCCAACTTGCTCCTTCCAGAAGAAAATCGCATCAAATCATCTTTAAGTTGGAAAATTGTCTTCGTCATTTCCATTTTTTCCTGACGAGCCTCGGAGTAGAGCTTCAAGAAGTAACTTGCTTTATCCACCAGTTTTACGTGTTCCTTCACGAAATGCTCATTTTTCTCTTGAAGGAAAACATTCACTTTGATCAAGTTATCCCTTTCCACTTCAAGACCGTTTGAGATAGAAGTTGCCCTTTTTACTTCTTCTTCGAGATCCTGCAATCTCCCTCTCAAACCCTGGTTTTGCTTTGCCAGTTTCTTTGAATCCTTTAAAAGTTTATGGTAGGCAAAAGCAAAGTCTTCACCTTCGGAATTACTCGATTCATTGTCCGTTGCATTCTTTTCAACTTGGGAGGAGTTGGACAATGAATCAGATGTACTTGCCATAAAGCACACGAAAGGTGAAGTTGTGGACGCGTGGAACGCCGTTGCGTTGTTTTCTTCATCACTGAAAGATGACTCATTTGACGTTGAGGTGTCATCCCAAGTGACGGCTTGCATCGCTTTCTTCTGCGACGGATTCTTATTGGGACACTCCGTTGAGATATGGTCGTATCCTCGGTACTTGAAGCATTGGACTTGTCCGTCCGAGTTTTTCTTATCCTTTGAAAAACTCTCTTGCTTTCTTGACTTGTAGCTTGAAGAACCTTTGCCTTTCTTCGACTTTACGAAGGATGAAGCTTTACTTGAATTACCTCTTCGAAAGTTTCGGCGAAATTTTCTTGTCAAGAGAGCAAGCTGCTTCTCGAAATCCTCCATAGATAGGTTCTCGTCATCGTCTGAGGAGGATGAATCCGCGTCTTCTTCTTTTGTTGTTTTCAACGCAAAACCTGAAGACTTAGAAGAGGATGCTTTTCCAGAAGAGTAGTTAGTAGGAAATGTCATTTCATATGTTTGAAGTGCACCAACTAATTCTTCTACACGGATTTCGTCCGGGTGTTTAATAGTTTCAATGGCCGTAACCTTGGAACGAAATCTTTCAGGAAGAGTCCTTAAAATCTTTCTTACAACTTTAAATTCTGGAATTTTCTCTCCCAAGTTAGCACATGTATTCACGTTGTCTTGCAATCGCGTATAATAATTTGTGAAAGATTCATTTTCTGCCATGAAAATAGAGTCAAACTTGCTTGTAAGCATTTGCAGCTTTTGAATCTTCACAAGGTTTGTTCCCTCATGTGTAACTTGTAGAACATCCCAGATTTCTTTCGCAGTCTCACATGCCGAGACGCGAGAGAATTCAGTTTGTGACAAAGCATTAAATAAGGCGTTAATTCCTTTGCCATTGTAAGAAGATGAGTCAATCTCTTCCTTGGTCCATTTCGACCTAGGTTTGATGGTGCGAACATCAACAATAATTTCAGTTGGATTTGACCATCCTAACTCGATTGATTGCCACACCCGTTCGTCAATCGAAATTAAAAATGCTTCCATCTGTACTTTCCAGTAGGCATAGTTTGTTCCATCGAAGAACGGGGGTCTGTTGATGTTTCCACCTTCAACCATTGTTTACAACCCTATTCCCGCTCTGATACCACTTGTCGGGTTATATCTAATATGGATCTAAATAGGAGAAAAAATACCTAGAGGGGGGTGAATATGTGTAAACGATAAACACTCAAAAATCTTTGCGTAATAAAACCCAATGCGGAAAAATAAAATAACACACAGAGATTTTACATGGAAAACTTCATCACAGGAGTAAAAAACCACGGGACCGATAACACGGTGAAATCAACTAAGATTAAACACGTACAAAGGTGATATAACGTACTCACAGACGACTCAACCTTTTTCCATACGCTCCGAGTTGATCTTCTCCGCTCGCTCCGCAACGCGCCTCGAATCCACGATGTGCGTCCAACGCCGAATCCACTGCGTCCAACGCCGAATCCACGACGTTTGACCGAATCCACGGTCTCTACCAAGTAGTACGTTTCGATCACACGAATCGTACCTCGCTCCGAATCCACGAGAGCGGTAGCACCTTGAATCCACAAGGCCACGCGAATCCACGCGCCGATTTTGGAAAAAATTGCTATTTTGTTGGTGGTGATGATCCACCGAATACTTAGATCAAAGATAGATCGGAAATGCCATCTAAGTATTCATTAATTTGATTCTACTCAAAATCTGGGTATGAAAACCTAGAATCAAATTAATTAATATAGATGAAGAAACATAGAATTAAATCTAGTTATTTTCTTTCTTCTCTATATGTGGATCAATAAGTTTTTCATCCGTTTATATTCCTCGTTCATTTACGGAGATAAAAAACTTATTGTGGATTACCCTAAAGAATAGAATTAGGGTTTACTTATAGGTTAGAAACCATTGGAAGAGGATAAGAATCAAAAACCAACCTTATCTGGAAGTTTTCGGGTCGACAGTCCGGACTGAAATAATGCGATCCGGACTGTCGTCATTAAACAGAGTTTTTCCAGAAAGACCACGTTCGGGGTCCGGACTGAAATCCCACGGTCCGGACTGTTCATGCAGTTTCTGCAAAAACCACGTTCGGGGTCCGGACTGAAATCCCACGGTCCGGACTGTTCATGAGTTTCTACAAAATCCACGTTCGGGGTCCGGACTGAACAAGATGTGTTCCGGACTGGATTTGCGCATGAACTAACCTATGTTCGGGGTCCGGACTGTATTACCCTGATCCGGATCATGAACATATAACATGTCCAGTTTTTGATTTTTATGCGATTAAGAATCCATCCAAATGTTTCTACACTGTAAGAAGTATTCGGATCACCAAACTTATTTAGTTAAACGTACCTGATTCTTTTGAATTCTTCTTTCTTGAGATTGAGGTAAATGATCCAACCATCTTCATCTTCAATCTTCAAGACTTAACCATTTCACGAAATACGCCAAAACAAAATCCTTAACATTGTTGGGAGTCGTTTGGTTTCATGCTGGTCCCATGTCGTTGTGAGTACTTTGACCATTGTGTGAGAGGTTGAGCATCTTAAGTCTATCCGTTCTGAGAGAGAGCGTGGATTTCGACTATAGCCTGCATGAGCCACTACTCGATAACGAGTTAGTCCGTTTGGACACCCTACATAATTCCTGCCCGGCAGCGGGAGGTGGTTGTGTAGGTGGGCGCAGGTTTGACTGGACCAGATGTGGCAGTCAGCTCGATTGGGTCGATTGTGCACTTCATGTGCTAGTGGTTGCATACCATTCTATGGTTATCCCCTTTTGAGCATTTAGATAGAGGCATGATAGCTGTTGAGTGTCTCCAGCTTTCTTGTTCAGTTTTTACTGTATTGGTTATCTTATGCCTCTAGTGGACTTAGTGGGCAGATCGTCGGGCCTGGCGGTGGTACCCACTGAGAACTCCCTTTTTGGTGTAGTTCTCACACCCATTGGGGGTTTTCCCCCTCCCTTTCTTTTCTCTCATTGTTTTGCAGAGTCTTAGCGGGTGTTGTTGATTCTGCGGTTGTTGATCGAGGCGAGGGAGTCGTGAGCTAGATCCCTACCCGTCGTTGGAGAGTAGCGGTACCCCTTCAGAGGAGATCTTCAGTAGATTAGTTATTTTATTTCCTCTTTTGAGAGACTGATGCAGTGAGAATATGATGTGTATTGAGAGCCTGTACACTGATGTATTTATTGGAGATACCTCCCAGTTGAGTTCTAGGTTTTGTATCTGAGGATATTGTATGATTATCATTTTTGGGAGATGGACATTATTGTATTATTTTCAGTTGTGCAGTGGTTGATTTTAGTTTTACAGCAGATTTTCATTTATAGCTCTGATATCTGTTAGCTGTAGTACCTTTTTTTGCAGGTTGGACGCTTCGCCTGTACGGGGTTTTGCATAGGCGGCGGATCTGTTGGCGAGCCCGGGTCGCAGTTTCGACCCCGGGGCGTGACACCCGACCCGATCCGAACCGCGGCTAGGTTTTAATAGAAACGAAGGGTTTTTCAAAATCTTTTCATTCTAAACTTTTGTTTCTTGCTTCCTTGAGTTTCTCTCTCTAGAATCAAAGGCATTTGGATCTTTTGCAACTCATTTTCACTCGATCCAAGTAAGTTCTTATGATCAAAACTCTTGTTTTTCATTGTTTTTATGTATGTTCATCAAAACGTGAGGGATTTCATGGTAGAATCTCGATTTTGCACGGTTTTTGATCAAATTTCTTTTGAAATAAGAACTCTGGATACCTTAGATTTGTTTCTATGCTTTGTATTCATTTGATTAACGGATTTTTGGGCTTCGATTTCTGAAAATTCGATTTTAGTGCATTTTAGGAATTTTTGAAAATCATGGGATTGATCTCTTTTTAAAATTCTTTTTGCAAATCTATCTTGATTCCTAGTCTCTATACATGATAAAGATTGTTTGGGTATGATTTTTTAAAATTTTGAAATTAAATAATTTTTTTCATGTTCTTGAGTTCTAGCTCACAGGACCACAGTTTCAAATTCTGGCAGCAATGGCATTTGCTTGGTTGATTGTGTTCATCACTGCACTTGTGAGCACTAGGATATCGAACAAGCTCAAGAGAGCAAGGCAGACGCAAGAAGAAGAGGAGTTAGTTTCATTGGATGATTCGGACACCGAATCAGAGGACTGGGATAAAGTTCTTGAAGAAACCGCAGCGAAGGCTGCAGCGGTATCGAAGGGCAAAGCCCCAGTTCATGCAAAGGCGAAGACTCCGCATATTGCCACCAAGAAAGGGAAAGCTCCCATGCAATCAATTTTCATGAAAATGAAGAGTGTTGTAAGGAAAAAAGGAAGATCTCGTGGAATTGAGATTGAAGAGCCACTTGCGAGTGAGCCACCTCCACAGGTTTTTGTACATATCAGTACAGAAAGGATGAAAGATTTTGAGAAACGAGAATGCATAGGTGAGAGACATGTAAATGTCGCAGCTCTCAGGGAACGCTCTGCAGTGTTTGGAACCCTGTTTGATCAAGCACGACTTGCACAAGTCTGCAAATTTTCTAAAACTTCAGAATATTGTCTCCATCTTGTTAGGACTTTCTACATGTGTGCTATGCAACTTCAAGATCATGAGGACGGACCTAGAGAATTCAACACAACGGTCCGGAACACCAAGCTCACGATCACTCCTAAACTAATTGGAGAAGTGCTAGGTATGAGTGCCCAAACCGAAGGGACTCATTACATGAAGGGACATGTTATGACAAATACAACTTGGAGAACGGTTGTTGATGGAATTTGCATGCCGGATACTCGGTCTGCGGGAAACTCAGTTCTTTCAAAAGAACTTCGACCGGAGTACAGATTTTTGAACTTCATTGTTTGCTATAACATTTTGCCAAACATGCAAACAAAGGTTCTTCGTTGGGATAGAATGCTATTTCTATATTTACTTGGACACCCCGAAGCTTCCTTCGGATCAAATTTCAACATTCCATATCTTATTTGGTCAAGGATGGCGAGATATGTTGAAAATGCTCATCCTACCAAGCGACTTCCATTTCCGTTGATTATAATGCGGATTTTGAGAAAGTTTGATTCGATATTCGTTCATCAACTTATATGCATAGTCTGGGAACTATCAATGATTCTACAATTGTGAAGTCTCTCTCGAGCCAACCGGATAAGACCCCAACCCCGCCAATGATCAAAAGAACTTCAGCACCAACAGCAGCAGCACAAGCAGCAACAACGGCAACAGCAAGAGCAGCAGCAACAGCTTATACCTCAGAGGATGAAGCCTCTGTCACATCAATTTACCGAGAACAACAACGTTTATCGATGGAACAAGAGCGAATGTCGATTGAACAAGTTCGGATTTCTATGGAACTTGCGCAAATTACTGCCACTCAAGCCGACATGAAGAAAAAGTTCAAATCTTTCGCCAAATTGGTCAAAAAGATTTTTACTAAACTTGGTTGCGGTGACTCCGACGACACCGACTCGGGTTGATGTTTTTGTTTTTTTTACTTTTCAATGTTTGTTCTAATGATTTCTTTTGCAGGTTCTTCATTTCAGTTATTAATATTTTTGAACTTTGCATTACCCTCCTTTAATTTTGGCTTGTTTTCTATGACAAAAAAGGGGAAGAGAATGTCACGCCCCAGGGTCGAAACTGCGACCCGGGCCCGCCAACAGATCCGCCGCCCATACGGAAAGCCCCGTATGGATGAAGCGTCTAACCTGCAAAAGATAATACTACAGGTATACAGATATCAGAGCTAAAAAGTATACTACTGAAATCAGATAATACATCTCCAAATAGTACAAGTCTGAACCTCACAAACATAAGTCTCTCAAAATTAAAACTCTCAAAAATAACTATCTACTAAAATCCGGCAGACTGTAATACAAAGCTCCAAAAAGGGTACCACTATACTCCAAGGACGGGTAGGGAGCTAGCTCGTGACTCCCTCACCTTGAACTGCTGTCTCCGCTTGAACAGAAGCTGGAACAACTACCTCAGAAAAACCTGTCACCACAGCGGGTGTGAGAACTACACCAACACGTAGTTCTCAGTGGGTACCGTCTCCAAGACCAACGGTCTGCCCACTAAGTCTAATAGAGGCATAAGATAATAAGAAAACTATAATAATGAAAAGATAAGCTGGAAAGATATCTACAGCTATCATGCCTCTATCTACAATGCTCAATGGGTGATATAGATGAAAATGATGCATCGACTCTAATCCAGTATACACAATCAACCCAATCACACTGACTGCCACATGGGGTCCAGTCAAACCTGCGCCCACCTACTGCCATTACATCCACGGAGGACTGGACTTACGTAGACGTCCGTGACTGCCCACAAGGGGCCAGTCAGAGGGGCTGCGTCGACAAGTCGCGATAGTAAAGTAACAGGCCCAGCTCCGGAGCGGCACTCGAGGGGCGCGACCCTACCGAGGAAAGTATCTGCGCATCTCTGTCGAGCTCAATATGACTCATGCAGGCTATAATCCAAATCCACGATCAATCAGATCGACAATGTCCAACTCATAATACTAACCCACTGGCTGGAGGTACTCAACAGCCGGGACTGTCGTCAACCCAACAGCTCCCAAAACAGGACATCCAACTAACAGACGAGAAAGAACCAACCGACACAGTAAAGGTCCGAGAATCTCGAAAGGTCGGTGTCTAGAATCCCAATTAAACAAGAACAAACTCCAGACTCAACCTTTCGAAGTTCTCGACCCTTATAGTTCGGGAAAGTCAACTCCCTCGGGAAAAACATCCGGAGGGAACCAATCAAGATCCAAAAGTTCCGGGAGACTAGCACCTACATCCCTATCAAACAAGAACAGGTTCTAGGCACAGCCCCCGTAGCTTTCGTCCACAATAAGGAAACGACCCCTAGAAGCCAGATCACTCAAACCCTCTCGGGTGAGAAAGTTTTGTAAGAAAAGATGACAGTTATTACCAAAAAATATTTTTATTTAAGAAACCCAATTTAATAAATTTTAGTTCTTTAAGAAAATTAGTCAAAACAAGTTTTATTTTCCAAACCCCAAAGGGCTAATGCCTTCACCCTATCAAACAAGAACAGCCTCCAGCGACCCTTCGGAATTCAGTAGGAAAATATTAGTTTACTAAAATTATGTGTGTCCAAAAACAGTCTGGGTTTAAGGTCCTGCTATCACCAGCTCAACACTACTACAAACACAGTGCTAATGACACTGGTTGGAGAATACCCGACAACCCGGGACCACCGTTTACCCAAACGGCTCCCAACACTGGCACAACACTAGCCACACCTACCAGACTCCACTCGGCCCCCGGGCACGAGTGCTAATGCATTCCACAATAACCCGACCACTCGGCCCACTATCTGGGCGAGGAGAAACTCTAAGTCCAGAAAAAAGGAATGCAAGAGGTGGAAACTAGAACATAAAAGAACCTAGCCCAAGTGAGAGTTTTCTAGCAGTTTGGTTGAATACATGCAATCATATGTCAGGGTGCCAGTCAAAGTCCAATAACTCTATAAACATCAATAGTAGCACCTATTCTAGCATGCTGAGTCCTATCATAATAGAATTAGAAGAAAGTCCGCTGACTTAGAGGAAAATCCAAACCATCTCGGTTTGCCACCAATTGCTTGTAGACACTTGCAATTGGGCTCCCGCAGAAACACGCTCTCTTTCGAAATAGAAAGTGCCACGGCGCCCGCCACGCGCGAACGGTACACCCCGAAAAGTCCGGCGGTAAAACTGCGCGACAAACGGCACCTCCAACAATGGTCCCTGACAAAGAACCAGGGCATAGAGTTCAAAGACGAAAACCTCGAAAGCAAAATCTAAGAATTGTGCCGAAAAACACAGCAAAACACGAGACGACACCTACCTTAATGCCGGCGCACCGACAAATGGGCGCACGCACGACCGCCCGGCTCCGTGGAACACCTCGTACGCGCTCCACGACACAAACAACGTGCCCGCGGCACAAACAGCGCGCTCCACAGCACTCCAAAAATTCCCCACGAATTTTCCCTCACTCCCACAATTTTTGGGCGGAGCAAAGAGGAGAAACGAGGGAAAAAAGAGGGATTTCGGATCTTAAATAGCCCGAAATCGGGCTAGCTATAGTGGAGGACCAACCCGGGGGCGCCAGCTGGCGCCCCCCCGCGTCAGTGCACCCGCGCCACGTGGTGCGGGGCCATTGGGGCCCCTCCACATGGCGGCGCCCATGCGGGCCAGCGCCCCGCGTCAACGCGGGGAGCCCTCGGGGGACGTGCCCGAGGCGTGGCTGCCGCGTGGTGCAACCCACGCTCGCCTATGCCCGCCCGCATGCCTCTGCCTCGATCGCCCTGCCCAATGCGTCGTGGCCACGTGGCATCGCGGCGGGTCCGCTACACCCGGAGCACGCGGTGGGCCGTGGACCGGCCCACCCGCAAATTCGGCCCGTAAGTCCGAATTTGCCCCAAAATAGCCAATTTTGACTGTTTTCGCGCGATGAGTCCATTTTTGGCGTCCATTTGACGCACAACTCACTCAATACACCAATAATAGGTGTTTTCTCACCGCCAACCATACGGTCGAGTCGTGCGAAAAATTCCGGGATACCACAGGGAACATGGAATATTGAGAACTTGAGTACTTTGAACTTTGACAGTAAGGTAAGTTGAAAACTTTGTATTCTGAATATATGCCACTACTAACTATTTGGGCATGTAATATTACTAACAAGTTGCTTGATAAAGGTAAGTTGAAAACTTTGTACTCTGAGTACATGCCACTACTAATTATTTGGGCATGTAATATTACTAACAAGTTGCTTTATAGCTGACATAACTTTGAACTTGTTAATTGTTGTGATATGACATTTGAACTCTTAATGATTAGATGATATGTGGATCTTTGACTGTCGACTTTTTTACATATCTGATAAATAATATCATAAGGAGTATAAACTCTATCTCTCTGATTTGCATATTGAATGTTCAAATTCTTGAGGTATCTAACGATTTCTTTTGTCAAGAATTATTTTTTTGCAGAGAGTACAAGCGTCTAAGTCTAGAGTTTATATTAGGAGTTTATCTCTTGTATTCGTTTTATTTGGATCATTCATGTAAATTTTTGTTGTATGGTGATAGCAACAAAAATATCTTTTTGAATTTTTTTTTAAAGTGAATTTTTGTTTTGTCACGAAACCGCCAAAGGAGGAGATTGTTAAGGAATTTGTGTTGGCGTATTTCGTGAAGTGTATTGAGTCTTGAAGATTGAAGTTGAAGAATTGTGGATCACATATATCAATCTCAAAAAGAATGAATTCAAAAGGATCAGGTACGTTTAACTAAATAATTTTGGTGATCCGAATATATTCTTGTAGTTTAGAAACACTTGGAATATTTTTCATTGTATAAAAATCAAAAACTGGACAATTTGAGTGTTCAGGATCCGGATCAGGACCATCCAGTCCGGACCCCGAACAGAGTTGAGTTCATGCGTAACTCCAGTCCGGAACAGTCTCCAGTTAGTCCGGACCCCGAACTATGTGTTTGCTGAAATCACATGAACAGTCCGGATCAGGAAATTCCAGTCCGGACCCCGTACTGTTTTTTCAGGAAATTTACTGAAAAAAGACGACAGTCCGGATTAGCCAAATCCAGTCCGAACCGCCGTGCAGGAAAAAGTTTGTTAAGTTCGTTTTTGATGCTTATCTCTTTCCAAAGGTTTCTAACCTATAAATAGACCCTAATTTCACATCTAGGGTAATTGAAAAAAATATAAAAAAATCCACATATATAGAGAAGAAAGGAAAACATGATCTAATCTACGTTTCTTCGTCTATATTGATCAATTTGATTCTAGAGTTTCCAATCTCTTATTTTTTGAAGAATCAAATTGATGAATACTTAGATGGTGTTTTCTTATCTATCTTTGATCTAAGTATTCGGCAGATTATCATCACCAAGAAAACAACGATTTCCCAAAATCGGCGCGTGGATTCGCGTGGCCTTGTGGATTCAAGGTGTTACCGCTCTCGTTGATTCGGAGCGAGGTACGTTCGTGTGATCGATACATGCTATATTGGTGAAGACCGTGGATTCGGTTGGACGTCGTGGATTCGATGTTGGACGTCGTGGATTCGGCGTTGGACGCAAATCGTGGATTTGAGGCGCGTTGTGGAGCGAGTGGAGAAGATCTACTTGGAGCGTATGGAAAAGGTTGAGTCGTAGGGTTACGGTAAATCACCTTGTACGTGTTTAATCTTAGTGGATTTCGCTGCGTTACCGGTCCCGTGGTTTTTACTCCTGTGACGAAGTTTTCCACGTAAATTTTACGTACTTTATTTATTTTCCGCATTGGGTTATTTTTTACGCAACGATTTGGTGAGTTTATTGTTTACACCTATTCACCCCCCATCTAGGTGGTTTTTCCCCTATTCAGATCCATTACTAACATAACCCACAACTTTGACCTAACACCCTGTCATATATTGCATGTGTAAACCAGACTAGTAGATAACCCTCACTTGGGCTAGGTTCTTTTATACTTTAGACATTCACACTTTACATCCTTATTCCCTGGACATAGTATTTTCCTCGCCCGGGTAGTGGGCCGAGTGGTCGGGATTTCTTTTAGTGTAGGATGCATGTTGCACTCGTGCTTGGGGGCCGAGTGGAGTCTGATAACTGTGGCTAGTCTTGTACTATTGTTGGGAGCCGTTTGGGTAAACGGTGGTCCCGGACCGTCGGGTTTTCTCCAATCTATTCGTTGTCACTGTGTTCGTGGCAGTAGTGTACCGGTGATAGCAGGACCTTGAATCCAGAATCTTTTTGGACACACATTGTGAGGACCCGAAATTCCCACGTACAGTTTACTGTTACATTTGTAGCTTCCGGAGGCCTTTGTAGTACATCGGCGGTGTTTGTGCTCAAATAGGGGACAAGTGATGGACTCAGTGTGTTAAATTGATCACGAGAGTAATCGGTGGCCCCGTCGAATGTTCAGAAGTGGTTTCGCGTGAAATGGATATCAAAATTGAACTCAGCGCGAAATTTAGGTTAAGAACACTTATCTGGATGCCTTCGGCAAATTTTAGAAATGGAATTTGGCAAAACGGACAGCGGATTTGGATTCAGCGTGTGAAAACGATCGAAATGGACTATTTGTATTTTTTGAAACCGGGTCGCCAAAACATGGATTTCGAGGCTTTGGAGCACTGTTCCGGCAGCCGGAGTAGCGCCGGCGGCGACGGCAGGCGGTAGAGCGCGGCGGCGGGCTGAGGCGCAGCCGCTCGGTCCACCGGGCGAGGCGTGCACCGGGGGCTTGGATGCGTGGCGGCCCCAGAGTGGCGGGCGCACAAGCGCGCGGTCCATGGGACGTGCGGCCTGGTGCATGGACCGGGCGGGGCCACGTGGCGGCCACTGGTTGGCCGGTCCACGTGCGCTCGGTCCACGGAGCTGGTGTAGCGGCCTCGGGGCGCGTGCGTGCAGAGGGCACAGGCGCGCACGTGGGCGGCGTTGACCACGTTTCCCGCGCTCGGGCGCGCCACGCGTCAGCGTCCGCGGGTGGCCACGCGGCGCAAGGCTGGAGGTGGTTTCGGCTGTACGCTGTGCGGGGGTGACGTGTCGCAATCACAGCAATCCGGGCGCGCGTTGGACGATGGATCGGGCATCACTGTTCGCGCCCGAATCTTTCGGGTGCCCAGAAAATGTCCCCCAATGTGCCTTTTTCATCTGGATTTCAGCCTATAAATATTCAGCAGGGGCCTTATGTGCGGGTTTTTTTGCCATTTCTGGGTGCTTTCCTTTGAGCAGAGCCTTCTACTTCATCTCCTCCACCCTTCGATGGATTTTCGGTATTTTTGGAGAGCATGGCATCGGTGTTTACTGCGACGCGGCACACATCGACGCACCTTGGATTTTTGGCCTTTACCGTGGCTCTTCAGTCCGCGAGACACACCGGATCACCCCGATGGAATTTTGAGCCAATTTTCATGGCAGCCCGTTCACGAGAGGTAAGGCTTCGTTTTCCGTGCTGATCACTTCTCCTCATTTCGAGTTTTTGGCACAGTTCCCGAGGCATTTTGTGACCCCTTTTCCTGCTGTGAGATTTTGGACAGCGGAGGCTTGTCGATTTTCTATCTTGACCTACAAGCATTGGAATGGGGCGTTTAAGGACTCGATTGACATCTACTCTTCGAGAGGAACGTGCTCGTATTTTTATTGGATTTTTTTGAGGAACCTCCGAATGTGAGATTTAAGCTTCTTTGGGGTTGTATCCCGCAGTTTTTGCAGTATTGTGGATTGTTGGCATACCACCTTGTTTGAGTTGTATCTTGGCCTACAGGTGTCAAAACAGGACGTCTAAATACTCGTTTTGGGGCTACTCGTCGCATGGATCGCAACCGTGATTTTTCTGGGATTTTTGGAGGACTGAATGCAGGTGAGAATTGCCCTGCTTTGTGCTATTTTGGAAAAGCAGCAATGTTGTTGTGTGTATGGTTGGGGTTTTGATTGTGTGTGTTGTTGATTGTTGTGGTGTTGCGTTGTTGGAGTGATGTTGTTTGGAGCCGAGGCTTGCGCGACATGTACCGAGGAGGCGGGTTCAGTGGATTTTGTTAGCAAGTGGCCACGCTCTTCACCGACTTCAGCTTTGTCTGCGGAAAGCGTTCAGGTGGGTTGCTTCGTCTCCAGAACCGGTGGACGGTTCTCTAATTCTATCTGATAGAATGCATGCATGTTAGTGTACTGATATTTGGTTGAGATGTGAGCTTGGTAATGGTATTTTGTTTGAGAAATTGCAAGTTATGATATTCATGTTATATTAATGAGAGCTTACATGATATTATCATCCATGTTATGGTAATTGAGAGCTTACATAGGAGCAGTGTTTCCCTATGGGATTGATAGCATGCATAATTTAATGTACAACCTATAAGATTGAGATGTAAGCATAAGAATGATATAGTTCATGTGGATTGAGGCTTACATGATTTATTGTACATGTTGGGTACCTTCGAGATATTATATATATTTAATGGTTTATTCACCTATGCTAGTTGAGAGCATGTTTAGGGAGATGAGGCTTATTTGATTTAATTTTTGGTGATCATATCCGTTAGTGTTCCTTATTTATGTTCAGTTTATTTAAATGCTATTATTGGAACTTGACCTAGCACCCCATCATATATTGCATGTTTAACTAGACTAGTAGAGAACCTTCACTTGGGCTAGGTTCTTTTATGCTTTAGATATCCTACACTTTGCATCTTTTCCTGGACATAGATTTTCCTCGCCCGGGTAGTGGGCCGAGTAGTCAGGTTATTGTGGGACATTGTTGCACTCGTGCCTGGGGGCTGAGTGGAGTCTGGTAGCTGAGTTTAGACCTATGCTAGTGTTGTTGCGAACCGTTTGGATTGATGGTGGTCCCGGGTCGTTGAGTGTCGTCCGACCAGTCTTGTTAGCCCTGAGTTGTGGGTCGTTCCCGACTGTGGAGTACCTCCAACCTGTGTGTTTAGCGTGGCGAGTTGGGTGTTTCGTTTTGGGAGCCGTTTGGGTCGACGGTGGTCCCGGCTGTGGAGTATCTCCAGCCAGTGTGTTTTGTGCCACGAGTTGGTTGAGTTCGTTAGTGTCACGAGATTCGTGAGAGCTGTTTAGCTGAGACGTTGAGAGTACTCCGACCGTCGTGCGAGATGTTTGAGGATCCTGAGTCCTTCCGTTCTGAGAGTGAGCGTGGATTTTGACCATAGCCTGCATGAGCCACTTTGAGCTCGACAGAGATGCGCGGATACCTTTTTCCTCGGTGGGGTCGCACCCCTCGAGTGCCCCGTCCGGAGTGGACCTGTTACTTTTGTATCGCGACTTGTCGATGCTGTCCCTCTGGCTGGGCCTTTTTTAGGCAGTCACGGATGTAGTCCCTCTGGTTGGGCCAGTTTTGGCAGTCACGGACGCCCTACGTAAGTCCCGTCCTCTTATGGATGTGTGGCAGTAGGTAGGCGCAGGCTTGACTGGACCCTATGAGGCAGTCAGTTCGATTGGGTCGATTGAGCACGTTGGGTGCGAGTAGTTGCATATATCTCCATCTGTACCACCCATTGAGCATTTAGATAGAGGTATGGTAGCTGTAGAGTATCTCCAGCCTTTCTTGTTCAGTTTTTACTGCATTGTTATCTAATGCCTCTAGTGGACTTAGTGGGCAGATCGTCGGGTCTGGTGGCGGTACCCACTGAGAACTCCCTTTTTGGTGTAGTTCTCACACCCGTTGGGGGTTTTCCCCCTCCCTTTCTTTTCTCTCCTTTGTTTTGCAGAGTCTTAGCGGGTGTTGCTGATTCTGCGGTTGTTGATCGAGGCGAGGGAGTCGCGAGCTAGATCCCTACCCGTCGTTGGAGAGTAGCGGTATCCCTTCAGAGGTGATCTTCAGTGCAGTCAGTAGATTAGTTATTTTATTTTTCCTCTTTTGAGAGGCTGATGTAGTGAGGATATGTTATGTATTGAGAGCCTGTACACTGATGTTTTATTGGAGATACCTCCCTGTTGAGTTTTGGTTTATTGTATCTGAGGACATTGTATGATTATCACTTATGGGAGTTGGATATTGTACTATTATTTCCAGTTGTACAGTGGTCGGTTTTAGTTTTACAGCAGATGTTTATTTTTAGCTCTGATATCTGTTAGCTGTAGCACCTTTTCTTGCAGGTTGGACGCTTCGCCTATGCGGGGTTTTGTATAGGCGGCGGATCTATTGGCGAGCCCGGGTCGTAGTTTCGACCCCGGGGCGTGACATACATGATTTTAGTCAACCAATATTTTTCTTCCAAATATCGAAGGGTCGCCGGAGTCTGTTCTTGTCTGATTGGGCGAAGGCATTAGCCCTTCGGGGTTTGGGAATGAAACTTGTTTTCTAATTGATTTTTCTAAAAGTGCTAAAATTCATTAAAATGAGTTTTCCTTAAATCAAGATGGTTTTACAAAAAAAGGAACTACTTTTAGTCCTCACCCCGAGTGGGTTCGAGTGGAAATGGTTTTCAGTAACAAATATCACCTTTTCATGTAAACTTCCTCACCTGAGAGGGTTTGAGTGATCTGGGTTCTAAGAGTTGTTTTCTTCTTTGGGTCGAGAACAATGAGAGAGGCTATGCGTAGAGCCTGTTCTTGTATGATTTGGGTTGTAGGTTCTAGTCTTTCAGAGTTTTCGGACCCGTCGTTGTCGTCGGCTGTGGAGTGTCTTCAACCAGTGAGTTATAGCATGTTGAGTTTGATGTCCTGTTTTGGGAGCCGTTGGGTTGACGATGGTCCCAACTGTTGAGTACTTCCGACCAGTGGGTAGTGTTGTGAGTTGGCCAGTGTCGATCTGATTGATCGTGATTTTGGACTATAGCTTGCATGAGCCATATTGAGCTCGACAGAGATGCGCGGATACTTTCCTCGGTGGGGTCGCGCCCCTCGAGTGCCACTCCGGAGCTGGGCTTATTACTTTTCTATCGCGACTTGTCGACGCAGTCCGTGTGGGACACCCTACGTAAGTTCAGTCCTCCGTGGATGTAATGGCAGTAGGTAGGCGCAGGTTTGACTGGACCCCATGTGGCAGTCAGTGTGATTGGGTTGATTGAGTATACTGGGTTAGAGTCGATGCATCATTTTCATCTGTATCACCTTTTTTAGTATAGTAGATAGACGCATGGTAGCTGTAGAGTTATTTCCAGCTTTTCTTTTTTCAGTTTTCCTATTATCTTATGCCTCTGGTAGACTTAGTGGGCAGACCGTTGGTCTTGGAGACGGTACCCACTGAGAATTACGTGTTGGTGTAGTTCTCACACCCTCTGTCAGTGACAGGTTTGCCGAGACTTTTCCCTCTGTTCCTGCT
This sequence comes from Tillandsia leiboldiana, assembly GCA_029204045.2. Classification (NCBI taxonomy): domain Eukaryota; kingdom Viridiplantae; phylum Streptophyta; class Magnoliopsida; order Poales; family Bromeliaceae; genus Tillandsia; species Tillandsia leiboldiana. The sequence continues at coordinate 6,164,056 of CM055062.1, forward strand.
CTAGTTGGCGTGACGGACCGAGGACAGGGAGTCACGAGATAGCTAGATCCCCACCAGTGTAGTTCATTTTGGTGAGATAGATGTACCACCTCGGATTGTGAGATTTCATTGTACACTGTTGTATTTTTTGTTTTAGTTATCTCCATTTTTGGATTCATAGATGTGATATAGGAGGATCTTCTATTTGTACTATTCCTGTGTATCAGTTTTGGTATTCTTTTATTTGGGAGATGGACCTTGTATTTACTCTTGTACAGTGGTTTGGATTTTTATATTTCAGCAGTTTATTTTCCCGCTCTGATATATGTTTAGCTGTAGTAGCATCTTTTGCAGGATGGACGCTTCACCTATGCGAGGTTTCCCGTATGGGTGGCGGATTTGTTGGCGAATCGGGTAGCAGTTTCGATCCCGGGGCGTGACATATTCAAAGGAGGGGTGAACTTCGTACTAGGAGATGTAAGACTTATAAATCTATGGTCGGACAAATGGTGCGGAAAGGTGACGCAGCAGTCCCTTTTCCCTGATGTGTTTGATGGCATGGAGAAGAAAATGATTAAAATCCGTGATTGCTTAGATCACAGCGGGTGGATCTAGGGGACTATCCTAAGAGGGTATGAACTGGGAGGGAGCCCCGGGAACGGACGCGTTACCGAGCTCAGGTAGTTATTAGAGGGAATCATACTAGGGCATGGGACAGATAGAGTGGTTTGGCGCTGGAATGCAAATGGACTTTTTACCGTCAAGTCTACATACATGATGCTCACCGACGGGGATTTAAGGGCAATTGCGCCCGTATAATCTAGAGTCTTTGCCTGCCGACTAAAGTTCAAATCTTTGTGTGGCTTGTTCTCAAGAAACGTCTCTTAACGGCTGACAATCTTGTCAAAAAGGGGTGGACGGGGAATATACTGTGTAATGTGTGGCTCCGAGCCTGAAACTGTTGACCACCTTTTTACGAAGTGTGTGTGCACTAGGTATGCGGCGTGGATGGCCTCAGAGGGTTCGAGTCGTTATGATACGAACGATGATGTCAAATATGCTTTATTTGGGAGAAGCGCATCTCTCGAGGTGGGTCACAATTAGCTAATAAAAATCTTATCGGCTTGGCAGCTAGTTGGTGGGTCATGTGGTCTATAAAGAACTAAGGAACAAAATGATTTTTCAACAGTCTAATACTGATCCCCTTGTTGCGGTTGGCTAGATCAAAAGACTAACAATGCAGTAGGAGAAGACCGAGGGCTTTTTGGGTGGCTGTGATCGGTGTTTGGGGCGCGTAACGCTTCCGGGCGAGTGATTGTCATTGTGGTGTGAGTGATTTTGATTTTGATAGTTGTCTCACTTATTTTGATTTTGATTTTGATTTTGAGACCATGCTGTCTCATTTATGTAAGTTTAGTTCATCTTTCAATTGAATGAAGCGGATAGCGCACTATTTTTTTCTAAAAAAAAATATATATATTCCTGATTGACCGGGTACATTATGATATTCTAGAATGATATGTGGTTCTTGGAGGTGGGAGGTGGATTTTGGAGTAGAGTAGTAGGGTGTGATTGTGTCAATCAACTAGATTTTCACATGTTGCATAACTTGACTTTTCCTCGATCGTATTGCAATTGGTAGTTATATATATATATATGTAGCATCTATGAATTAAATGAACCAATTAAATATTAACTCTTTAAGATTATTTTCTAATCACCTAGTTTCTGTGTCTAAATTCCTTGCCGTAAGAGCCTATCGTTTTTAGCCCGTTGCTGGTTCGCTTGCTTCTGAGAGAACCAGTAAGAGTGACAAATGGGATTAAGTACTACTACCCTAAGGTGCTCATTATTCCTATTTTGAGCATCCCTTTTTTCCTTTTTTTTTTTTGCATTAGACAGTTGTATTTTGTTGAGAGATGGTGAGATCCTCTTGTACACATTAGCCATACTTGCATTCCACTTATGTATATACCTCCGTACTTATGATCGTTATGTCTGTTCCACTTATTTTTCTCGACGTTTCCTACTGAATCATAAATGGGCAACCAACTAGATCTTAAAATTTCTAGTGTTTAATGGTTGTCCTATCTGAGATAGCAGAATTAATGACAGTATTGGAGATATATTAGTTTTGCAGGATTCAGGATTATTTAAGTCCAAATTGTGCCAGATTTTGAATTTTGCGGAATAGCCGTTGTGCCCTAAAGAGGTTTGGGATGACAATTTCAAGCCGCACAAGGGGTGAAATGCATGGCTCGGTGGCCTGCTTGCTTTAGTTGGATAAGAAGAGAAATGAGAAGGAAGAAGGTAGACAAGGAGAAAAAAAGAAGTGACGAAAGGAGGAGAAGAGGAAGTGCATGGGTGAGGGTGAAAGAGGTTGTCTCTCTCTCTCTTATGGAAGGGGGGCAAGAGGGGAGTTGATGGAAGCTTGTGAATACAAAACTTAATCTTGAGTGGGCGGTCGACTGAAAGTGCACGGTTGAGAGTTGAGACTCACCAAATTAAAATTTAACTTAACATTCAAAATTTAAAATCTCAAAATTAAAAGTAAATTATAAAATTTAACAAAATTGCATCTCAAAAAACTTAGTCATTACATAATGGGTCTATTATTAGTCCTTAATTGATCTATTTTTATTTGCTAAATGGTGATTATAGTTATTAGATTGGACGAAATTGTCAATGAATTTGATAAATTATTTAGTTTATTTGATTAATTTTAAAAAGTCGAAAACTAAAATGGCCTTAATTAAAGGGACCACTTATTTTAAAATGGCCTGTAAGTTGACGAGGGATCTCGGTACATTTTTATCAAAGAATAGAAGTATAATTGATTACGTACTCATAAATATTAAAAAAATAATCTACGCTTCTCTCGTTCCCTTAGTCCTACCCCGAATAAAAATAAAACTATAATTTAAAATATAAGAAATATGAATATTAATAATAAATATTATGCTTAAATATTTTGAGCCGATAGTTTGAATCCAACGAATTATTATTGCTAGTAGGATAGATCGTTATATTTAGTATTCAATTATCAGTCGAAAATGTGTGACGAGTTTTGACTGTGACGAGTCTCGACTGAGTCAGAATCTAAATGACAAGACTAGCGAGACAAGTTCGACATCGCGTGTTCGTGCTGACGAAAACATCAAGCTTAAATGAAAAGCCTGTAACACCTTGACACCCTAATAGTCCGGATAAAAATGAAGTTGTGATTAAGAATATAAAAAATATAGACACTAAATATAAAAATTAAACTAAATTATTTTAAATTCAATAAATTATTATTACTAATGCGTCGAATCATTTAAGCTGTCGTATTACACTATCGCATATATACACTATCAGTGTCATATGAACTGCACACTAGCACTGTTATTATTATTACCCGTAACATATATAGCTGCAAATCATATAAGAACAAAATGGCAGTTAAACTAATATGCGAGTATTTTTGATAATCTAAGAAATATATTTGTAAAATTTTTTAAATATTCAATTGTATATATTTTTTTAAAAAAAGTTTGAGAGAGTATGCACATTTTTTTTATATATTTTTGGGTATATAAATGACTCCACAGATAGAGTGTCTAATGTGACGGATGACGATCCCACACATTTTTTTTATACTATATATTTTTATTTTTATACTTTTAATAAATATAACTAATATTATTTAAAAAATTATATATTTTATAATAATAATATTAAAATTTTTAAAAGTAAATCTAAAAATTTAAAAGATTCAAAAAAATAAAATAAAAAAAACTCAGGTCTTAAAAGTTGGCTTGATCTCTTGGCTAAGGGCCAGCTTAAGAGACCAAGTCCGAGGAAGGGGGTGGGAGCAGTCCAACTTTACAGGCCAAATCCGAAAGAAAAACAGAAAAAACAGCCAAAATACTCCCAGCAATCACAAAGAACAAAATCTTAGGTACCGTCCTCGCATACCGCTTTATTTTTATTTTTTTGTCGAACAAATTAATTTTAATTTTAATTTTGACTATTATTTATTATTTTATTAAAATTAATTGGAACAGAAATATAATTTTTGATCAATCGAGATGGCTCAAAAAAAAAAAAAATTAAATAAATAAAAAAAATAAAAATCCTGCTTTTCGCTCCATTACAAATAAGTAATGGAGGCGAATTTTATTTTGTTCCCACTTATCGTTATATTCGGAATGGATCGAATTTATTTGTATCTTTACTGAGAGTAAGCTATTATTGTTTATTTCTAAAATAAGTATAACTTTTTGAATAAACAGAAAATAAACTATTTTTTTGTTTGGAAGAAAATCAAAATATTATTAGGAATAAAAAAAAAATTACCTTTGACCAATAAGATTAAAATACTATAAATAAAAGTAGCTATAATAGAAAACAAAAATAATTATCTAAACAATAAATTTTTAAATATTAGTAAAATAATATTTTAATAAGTTAATAAATTTATTAATAAAAAATACTATATGAGATGATGAAAAATAATGTTAATTAGTGAATAACTATAAAAAATAAGACAATATATTAATACTAATTAATTATTTAATTATTTATATTTTTATAAATTAAAATATTAAATATTTAAATAATATAAACATTAGTTAATTATTGAATAAGCATATAAAATAATTAATTATTTAATAAAATAATTAATTATAAATAATAAATTAACTATTATTTAAATATTTATTAATTTAATAAATCTAATGATTAGTTAGTTAATTATTAAAAACTAATAATTAAATTAATTAAAAAAAATAAAAATAAAATGATTAGTTAGTTAATTATGTATTTGATATTATACCTTATATATATATATGTGATGTTTAGTTATTAATTTTCTTTAAATATAGCTTCTAACATAAAATTTATTTGTTATTTTATGATTTTTTATTATTATTATAATCTATTTTTTATTTATTTTTAACGGTAGAAATTAATTTTTTGCGGTGAAATTTAAATTTTAAATTTTGGTGGTGTAAAATATCAAAAGAGTAATTTTGGAAAAGGATATACATTTCTATCAAGATTGCTGAGTTTTAAAGGTGGAACCAAACGTAATAATGCTATAAACACTGTAATTTAGTATTACATTACCGTATTACATTACCAGTTTATTCCAAACGCATTAATGCAGCATCAACAGTAATCTCGTTCAGAAATACAACATGTCTAGGGTATGTTGAAATACTCAGTAATTTTACATAACCCGATTCAAATGCCCCCATAAGCAAATGCGAATTATTGATGAATAATAAATTTAACCCAAAAATTTTCGTTTTATTTTAAAATTTTATAAAAAAATCGCATACGGACTGTTTTATTTAAATTTTTAAAAATTTATAAATAATTGACAAATTAACTAATACTAATAAAGGAAAGCGTACCGGGGCAATCACTCCTCACCTCCCAAACAAATAAAAATAAATAAAAATAAAAAAAAATTTGGATCAAAATATTTCCAACAATCAGAAAAAAATCGTCTATTAAAAAAATATATCTTAATTTTTCATACTTTAAAATATATATATATATATATATATAAAAATAAAAAAATATATATATAAAGGGCGGGTATGAGGCCCGGCCTGGTACGGCCCGGCCCGTATTGTTAATAAGTCGACTGTGCAGATAAGAAAGCTTCGTGGGTCCACGTTAATTGTAAGCAAAAGTGGAGCCGTGTAGCGCGCACCGAACCCCCAACGATCTCTCTTTTCCCCACTCCACATGTCAAAACCCTAGCTGGAACAAACCCTAAAAAATCCACCCAAAACCCTGATTATACCCTCTCTGTAGCTTCTTCAACCTCTATCTTTTGTTATTTTGTCGCTAAGACGCCTCTATGCAATGGAGAGGTTCATGTTCTCTACGCCCATGATCATTTCTCCGCGTAGGGTTTTGATTTTGATCAATTCTTTTTTATTTTCCTAATTTTTGTTAGCTTTTGTTTTTACTACGCAGTTACTGTTTGAATTTAGAAAAAATTACTGTAGTAGAATATTGCTTCAGGAAATTTGGCTGTTCTTCGCTGGAAATGAGGATATTTGTATCTTTGAGATTAGTGTTATATGTGTGATGTGGTGTTAATTCACTTAGCTTGAACTTTTATATGCTGATTTAATTGAAAACATGAATGTTAAAATGAAGAACTGAGAGGCCTATATACATGTTTTTCATTGGTATGCATAATTCACCTGCCATATCTTAGTCTTTACCTCATTAAATTTTGTTTTTCTATTTATGGGACAGTGAGATTACCTCAGAAGGGTTGGTAAGATTACCTCTTATGTAGAATTAATCTTTCCAATTCCTGCGTTTCCAACTACGTCCGTTTTGTGCGCAGGTCAAAATGCAGTAGTTGATCCTTCATTTTCAGTTCCATGTGCAGTATTTAGAAACAACTACAACAAACCAAATAGAATTTTAGGATTTGTCTACGGTTGCATGTATAATGTAGTTTGAAATGCAGACAACCAAACAAATCTTCACAGTGATTTAGAAAATGTTGTAATCAGTTGTGCACTAACAATATATTAGGGCTTGAAATGATGAGTTAAAGGGGATGCTAGAAGTTCACTCATTTGTTGAGATGTTACTATTAGTAACACTTTTGGTATTATTGGTATTATTGTTCGATATCGAACATTGTTTGTACTAGTGGTGGGTTTGATGATTATTGGGATAGTATAAGAATATCTTTGGTTTTGCATGCCTTTATAATTACTAAATGCACACTTCTTTTTGGCGTTTTTTGGGCATGCATATAATTGTTCATATATAAACATTTTATCTATGGTTCTTGGTTCTGTTAACAAAGTGAAGGTTCTTCTTTCGAGGGACCTTGTTTATGAAGTTGTTTATATATCACTTTCTTCCTCAGTTTCTCCCTTTCTTTGGTTTCTGAGGTTTCGCTTAATTTCAAAGTGATAATTGGTGATGACACTTATAGTAAAAGCAGGTGCTAAATAAAAGAATAGTAAAGATCTGAGACATGAAATTCTCTGTTTTGATTCAAAGTGCTTATTATATACTAGTGAACAAATTTGCCATATTCTTAGTAATACTATTGCCGCCACTTTGATGAATAAACTGTGGCTAATTTTGATATCTGTCGAACCGTTGCATGTCTTTGCAGTTGATGTGGAACCTCACATTGGTGATGTAGATGAATTGATAGAAACTTCTGTTAATAGAGAACTATTTGAGCCAATTGTAGAACCATATGAAGGTATGGAGTTCGATTCTGAGGAAGCTGCAAAGGAATTCTATAATGCATATGCTACTCATATGGGTTTTAAAGCACGCATCAGTTCATTCATCCGTTCAAAGCGCGACAAAACAATCATTTCGAGGCAACTCGTTTGCTCAAGAGAAGGATTTCGTTCTACAAAAGATGCAAGTATTGAAGGAAGAACTAAACGACCTAGAATGATCACCAGGGTGGGCTGCAGGGCTATGATAATGGTGAAGAAACAAAGTTCAGGTAAGTGGGTTATTACAAAATGTGAAAAGATTCATAATCATGTTCTTGGGACACAAGGAAAAGTAGAGATGTTGGGCTATGACCCTTATGCGTGCGAGGAAGAAACAGAAAATCTACTGGAAAATGGAAAAGATAAGCTTGGTGGAGCAGTAGGTAATTCACAAGAAATGCTAAGTGTTCTGCCTGAAGGGGAACCTGGCCTGGAACCACATGAGGGAATGGAGTTCGAGTCAGAACAAGAAGCGCAGTTATTCTATAAAGAATATGCTAGGCGTGTGGGATTTAGGGCACGTGTGAGCTCGTACTATCGGTCGAAGCGGGATAACTCAATCATCTCTCGATTGATTGTATGTTCAAAAGAAGGGTTTCGTGCAAAGAAAGATGAAAACAGTGAAGAAGGGCTTCAAAGGCCGAGAGCCATTACTAGGGTTGGGTGTAAGGCAATGATTATGGTAAAAAAACGAGATTCTGGGAAATGGGTTGTTTCAAAGCTTGTCAAACACCATAATCATCAGCTAAAGCTGCAAGCATCATCCGATGATGATCATTCTGAGGCCGAGGATGATGAATTGATTGAGATAGAGAAGGTCTTAGGTGCTCAAGATGGCCCTGGATTTATTGAGCCATATGAGGGTATGGAGTTTGAATCTGAGGAGGCTGCAAAGATTTTTTATTTTGCATACTCCAAACGTGTAGGGTTTAACATGCGTGTAAGTACATACTACCGATCAAAGCGAGACAGGTCAATCATTTCTCGATTATTTGTGTGCTCTAAAGAGGGATTCTATATGAAGAAAGACGCAGGTAGTGACGGTAAAATTAAAAGGCCTCGAGAAGCCACAAGGGTTGGTTGTAGAGCAATGCTCATGGTAAAGAAGAATACTTCAGGAAAATGGTTCGTTTCAAAGTTTGAGAAGGATCATAATCATCCACTAGGCTCATTGAGAAAAGCACGGAAGTTGCGGAAGCAAAAGTACTTATCTAATGATACTAAAAGTGCTAGCCAGATTGAACTCCACCATAGTAGCCAAGAATCGCTGACTTCTCGGTATAACAAACTGTGTCTAGAAGCTATGAAATATGCGGAGGCTGGTGCAGCTTCTCCGGATGTCTATAATGTGGCAATCCGCGCTTTAAGAGAGGCAGTTAAGAAAGTTACAGCTATTAAAAAGAATAATGGAGCTTCAAAGCTTGGAATAGTTACCGGTGGAGGTAATGAGAACATTCAGCAGCTTGAATATTCTTTCCCATTTAGTCAAAGATCTAGAATGAGAAAGACTTCTCCAAGTCCTCAATCTCAGCTAAGTCGCAAGAAGCTTCCTAGGAAGTTGAGAATTTGCAATACATGCAAGAATGCAGCTGAGCATACCAGCCGAAATTGTCCAAAAAAGCAGGTAGAATTACTTAATGCTTTTGACTGTTTGAGCCATTCTTTGGTCGCTAGCATGCTTGAAATTAGTTTTTGTGTGGTTAACATGCATACACTTAATATATTTTATTTTCTTTGCAAATTACAACAGTTGAACATTGTATCAAGTGAAGCAGTCTATGCATTCTCCCATGAGCCCAGTGATGAGTTGATTCAGCAGGATAACTAACTGTCATATCAGCATGTATAGAAGATGGTAGATGTAAATGTAATAACTGTAACGGCAGTATAATTTATATTTGTTGGTATTAAAGAGCCTAATTAGACATTGAAACTTCATTCTTTCAATTTTGCAGGTGTGTTAGTCTGTAAAACAATATTTTTTGAGAGAGAACATGACAACTAACTAGAGGTCTCTGTATGTTTGCAAGCTGAGACTGATTGTTTGGAACTTAAAGGCGGTCAGTTGTAGATTGAGATCAGTTGTGTAGCTACATAAAGGTAAACAAATCAATTTCTGTTAGTGCTTTTTGTAATACGTTAAAAATTAGTAATCTGCTATAAAAAGAAACTCTTATCACTCCAAAAGCTGAAATTTTTTCTCCATATTCATGAATGTGCTCTGACATTGCCTGCTATTTCGTTAGCTCTCAATTAAATTATTAGAATGACGAGATATGTATAAAAAAAATAAATCAAGCAAACTACTTTCATATTTGCTTTATTTATGTTCATTTTCTCTAGTATAAATTATCTTTCATTATTGTCAACCTTCTTTCATGAGAAAAACCTTCCACTATGCTCATCATTTTTTAAGTTGGTTCAAGTCTTCCATCTATTACATAGACTGCCTTTACTTGATGATTTTATGTATGTGCTGCTCATCTAATTCCTTTTACCTATTTATCATTTCATAGTCTTTTGTGATCTGTCCGACTGACTAATTGCCATAGAAGTTGTAGATTTATTATGAAAGTAAGTTGTTTTTCAATGTGTAACCCATGCAGAAAATTCAAGTTGTTAGTTCGAAATTCGATTAGTTGTTAGTACGTGTATGCATGCGTGCAGCATGGTCGGAGGGCTTTAAAATTGTTTATATTGGTGTTCTTGTTTGGGTCTTTGTGAAAATTTTGCAGTCTGGGATTGGACTGATGCATCAACTAAATACTAAAGAGAAAATAATAAACTGGATGGTTTGGTCTTTAAGGAACTGTAACAGGAAGTAAAGAGAGGCAGTATTGGCACCTTTCTAGGATCTTCTTCTCACCTCTCCTTCTCTGCCATAAAATCCCTGGAGAGGTTGATGCCACCTCCATCCCTTTGTAGTTCCTCCCTCCAAGAAACACAGAGGTGGTTACTCCTTTTTCATTTAGCCTCTCTTAGGAAGTGTAGATAGACCGTAGAGCCAAGGCCTCTCAGTCTCTCTCCAAAAAGAAAATAGAATGTGAACAAGAAAATTCTGATACTTCTCTTTTGATCTTCTCAGCCTGGCAGCTCAGCTAGTTTTGCTGCTGCCCATTAGCACTAAAAATTCTCACCTCACTTTTGTTTGGCCACATCCCTACACGGCCTATCTTTTTCGTGTGACCTGAAGTATGTGCATGGTCTGTCACTTAGCCATGGCAGTTTTGCAAGCTTCCTCACAGGGGCAGTAGGATAGAGAGATTAAAAGAGGAGGATTGTGAGGGTAGAAGACTATTTGATATATGGCTTCACATACAGTTATTTAGAACATGGAGTTCGCAATAGATTTTGATCACAGCATACGGCTTATTACTATAGAAATTTTTTGATTCCCAAGGCCATCCGAATCGGTTATTGTAGATGAGAAGTTATTGATATAAATTTTTGTAGAGAGCCCTTGATACCATGGCTATTGATGTTATCCAAATAGGCCCTTGCAATATGCTAGAATCCGAGAAAACAATTGACTGAGTGAGTCTTGGAAATTGCAATTTGTAAACTTATTAGAAAGCTGTCATATATGGGGACTGTTATAGAAGCTAAATACAATTATTCCTTTGAGATCTATTGATTCACTTGTTTTGCTTCTTTTTAGCCATCCAGGGCCTCCAACACCTTTAGGAGAGTTACAAAATGGTTAGTTGACGCAATAAAGTTATGCTATTGGAAGCGCCCAGATGTAGCACGTTGTTGTTTTCCCAGGTTGTCAAAAGCCGACCATGTATAGACCATGTATCGTTCGGTTGCCTAATCTCTTTTAAGCGCACTGGATGCCTAGAACATTAGGCTACCGCCTTCAAATGGTGTGGATTGTCGATTGGGATGCCCTGTAATCGAAAATGACTTGTCACAGGTCTTGATCCTTATAAAAGCACAGTAGCTTTGCTTGGTTATTGTTCTAAAAATGTATGAGAATTTATTTAAATATCAAAACATAATATGCGTTTTAAGTATAAAAGGGCATATAATTTCAGTTTGTCTTTTTCAGTACTGAAATTATTTATCGTCACTAAACTTCATAGATTTTGACGCAATTAAAATCTTTGGCAGTGCATGTAAAGCAAAATTTCATATTATGTTTTATAGCATATTGACTGAAAAACTGCAGATTTCTATGTTAAATATGGACAATCTAATCAAGCAATTTAGCTTAAACTATATAGTTTTCCTACAACCTGTTGTTCAAATATTGAGCTTGAAGTATGTTTCTTACATTATCAACTGCTAGCTTCCATATAGTTATCGAAGATCGTTGTTGCTATGGAGAGTATATTATAATTTCTGATTGCATGTAATTTCTTTGTTTTGTCACAGGCTGTTGAGTTATAGTAATACGAGAAGACAATGGAACACTGAAGGCTAGGGCTAGGGTTTCTGGTGATTGTAAATGTTGCCAGATAGAAGATTGTATCATGTCATAATATCAAATGTGTACGATAGCATATATGTGTACATCATCTGCACTCCGGATTTCCTATCCATGGATCCATGTAAGCATTTGGGTCTTGGATGGTTGCTATGAACTAGAGAGCGGTGGTGGTGGTGGTGTTCGAAAAGATTAAACCGATAAAAAATGTAAATAACCATGTATTCTGAAAGCTTGAGACTTTGGACTGTGATGTAGGGTTTTTAAGATGGAATGGGTGGACAGTTTCAAATTTAGATGACATGATGTTTAGCAGGGTGTGAAAACAGCAAAGCACATTGAGAATATTTAAACTGTATATTTTATGATAGGAAGTATGGTTAGTCCTTGAATTCTTGTGCATTATGGTATGCAATATTTTGTGAATAGATTGGTCTCTGAGGTTTATCTTTTGATGTTCGTCTGCTCTTTAAATTCTCTATGATTCTTTACCTTTAATGCACTGCTCCGTTCCTGCATCCAGGGAAATAGTTACATAAAATGAGGAATCAGAAGGTATGGAGATTTAGCTGATGCTTATGCTTCTGCACAGCGAAAAAAGACTGCCGCTGAATCGTGAGAGGTAGAACTTTATGATGTGGTCTTTTATCTTTACGATGTGGTCGTGTATCTGCAATTCTGCATTGTGGGATATATCATCTCCCTTTTATGGTGTAATATACCAATGGTCGCAATCCTTGGTGTTCCACAGAAGAGTCGCTATTTAAGTGAAAGATTAGTGATCAAATTGTATTTTACTGAAAATTACAGTAACTTTTCATGTAGTTTACGCCATTGCTTATATTAGATCAGCATGAATGGCAATTTTTTGTCTTTTGTAGTAGATGGAAAGTATAGATACTCTGGCTTTGTGCTAAACAATATTTTTTTGTTTTGGAGTTGATAAGAACTAAATTAAAAATTTTGTACTTTCTTTATTTTCTTTTAATCAACAGCTTGGAATTAAATGTAATAATCTAGTTCACTAACAATAATAACTCGTTAGGCTTTACTCACCTGTCCAAAATGTTTATGTATATTTATTATTGTTGAGGTGAATTTTTAAATTACAGATAAAGTTAAATCAAATTAGATCACATAGATATAAATTAGAATTATTATGTGTGAAATTTTAGAGATGACTCCTACAGATTCAAGAGATGATGTGAGTTTTTAGGTGTGGCTTTTGTAGGTTGAGAGATTTTAGAGGTAGGTAATTTGAGTTTCTAGAGGTGGCTTCTATAAGTTCAGAGATTCTAGAGGTGGCTCTTACAGGTGAGGTGATGTGAAATCCACCAAACTTATGGTGTAATATTTTGTCTAGCATAGCACCTAGCTTTCATACTCTCGGTCGGTATTCGATTCTAATACCAATTATAACAACTCAACTTGTTAGGAATAATAATTCGTTAGGCCGAAGCAACCGATCCAAAATACTTAAGCTATTATCAATAGCATATTTGGTCTCTTATATTCTCAATTAAAACTCTTCTTTCATGTGAAATTATTAGGGTGTTACATTAAATTAGAACTTCTATTTGAAAATTTTCTAATGCATTGAGGATTTGGACTTGGATATCAAATTGATTTCTAGTTGAAGCAAGAATATATATTATATTTTGTGTGTGCCTAACGCTTGATTGTGGCAACCAATAGAAGAAGCTATGCCAAGAAATTCTGCTTTTAGATTCCTATTCAGTGAAATTATATCTTAATCAAAACTGTAACTGTAACATGCGCTTTGTGCCATGGGTATTCTTTTGCAATAAAAAACCTTAATAGGATACACTCGTATTCAAAATATTGTATCCAGCAAAGGAATGTGTTTCAATTAAGCACTTTTCGAAAATATTCTACTCACACTTGAATATACTATTATCCCTAGGTATAAAATTAGATAATTACCATTGACTATTTTTGTAGCAAAAAACAAAAAATAAATGTTGGGAATCAATATTTAAGTCAATGCTTCAAGAAGCCTTAATTAAGATGGGAATCACACTCAACGTTATGTAATAGTGTACTCAAACATTACTCAAGTAAGCAAACAAAAATTAAGTGCAAAGTAATCTCAATAGAAAAGGGGCATAAAAAAAAGAGAAGAGAAAAAGAACTAAGATAAATTTCTCATTTGGATAGATCAATCAAATCCTGAAGCAACCAAGACATTAGCATACAGTTTTTAGACTGACAACAAAAACACTTGAGTAGTGTATTTAATGCATATACCTACAGCCGAAGTTTGCGAATAAACCGGAAATTTGATTCATCTGTATTAAGTGGAATATCAATTGCGTAACACTATACATAACAGGTTCAACTAGATCTTGTAACAGTTGAGAGGTAGACTAAGGTAACGTTTGGTAAGATAACCCTCTTATCCCCCATTGTTATACCCAAATATGATTTAAAAGGTGGGAATTGCTAAACCCATCCCTTAGCGGGTTATCCTGGGATAACCCGCTAAGGGTGGGTTTAGCTATTCCCACCCCAGGCGGAATAGCGGAATAGCAGAATAGCGAAAAAATATTTAATATTTAATATTTAATATTAATATTAAATATATTTAATATTAATATTTAATATTAATATTTATCTAAATATTAATATTTAATATTTAATATTAAATATTAATGTTACAATTCAATATTTAATTGTAAATATTATTTGAATTTTTTAATATTTATCTAAATTAAATATAAGGTTGATTAATACCATAAATTTATTTAATTTTAAATTATATCATAAAGGATAAAATAGTAAATAAAAATATTTATCCCCTCAATTCTTCTCATTCCTCTATACCCAACCAAACATAATTTTCTCTTATTCATTTTATTCTTTTTATTCCTATATAATTTATCAAACACAATTTTTTTTAAACCCAACCAAACAAAAATTTATACTAATTTCTGCTAATATCATAACTTATATCTATCCCCGGCATTACTAAATTTTTTTTATCCCCGAACCAAACGCAGCCTAAGAGAACCCATGTGCAATTTCACCAAAACATTCTCCACCATAGAGGATAAGGGAAAAAATTTGTCGAATAGTGTGCGTCGCTTGCTGGTTTTGGATTCCAACAGAAGAAAACATAATAACATCTAAAAGCCCCTCCTTAGGAGTAAAATTTCTCTGAGAGACTCCGAGAGCACCTTACACAAGTGCTAATCAGGCCTCGCCATTGTTTCTGTGGGAAACCAAATCAACCTGGTGCAATTCTTCCTTCTGCCATCTTTCTTTCGACTCGACCTATTCTTTGGGGCGGCCAGATCACGTGAGTCACCCTCCCTTTCACCAGACCCAAAGGTACCTGCAGCTGGTGTATCCAGTGTTAGTTGAGACTAATAACATCATATGAATTATTGCAGATGTAACATTTGGGACACAGATTCTTTTTGTTAGGTAGTCGAAAGGAGATTTTTTAGAGCAAAAATGAAGAGAACAGACAATATTTATGATTTATTTTCATTCTTCCCAGCAGAAAATACCTGAGACAAGCAGCCGACTAGGTAATCGCAATAGAAGTAAGAGAATTTATTGATCTCTTCATGGTGTGAAAATGGTGTAAAATCAAGCTTTTCAACCTAAAAGACAAATTTTTGGCGGACTCGTGGAGAACATCATCATCAATGAAAAGCTTTGAAATTAATTTCCAATAGCCTAATCTTCATCATGAATATTTTATAAGAAATGGATAAAAGAGTGCATCTTCATGAGCATACAGTCCATATGGAGAAGCATGAATTTTGTGAGCGTTCCCATAACTCCAAGGATTATGGTTCAACAAAATCAACGCCTATGTTATCTTTTGAGGTTAAGGCGGACTTAATTAAATCTCATGCATATCATACTCTAAGAAATAAAAAAGCACCACCAAATCTACATCATGCTCAATGTTTGAGGACATGATCTAGTCTGACAACAAATTTCAGACATTTAAGTTTTAAACTGGATGAGTACTAACGATGAAACTTACAGGGCCAAAAGATCTGAAATCCCAACTAAACACCCTAAATTGTCGCCTTTCACCCAGCAATGACCTTCTGGGATCTTCAATATGCCAGATGATTCTGGGACTTGGATCCAATCTCCTGGTAAAGCGATCAACCTCTGCACAAACATCTGCTTGCGGTCGCTTGGAGACCTTGAAATTGCAAAATATGATTCATATATCATAAGTCAGGATAAATAATCTAAGTAGAAATATGTTAAACTGGCTCCGTAACTTATTACTTACTGGAATACTATCACATCACCATGCGAAAAATTGTACTTCTGGAGGCATAGTTTTTCAGCCATTACAAGATCACCTGCCATCATTACAAATTAGCACAAGTTAAAGGCGAAACCATCAACTTACATTCATATCCCATTATTTTTTGTGGAAAGCCAAACATATCCCTTTATAATATAAAATTTCCTTCGAAAATGCAGCTCTTACAAAAGTACTTTATCCTAAGGTGGGAGTCATCAAACTCATGGGAGGCAGAAAATTTTTGTGTAAGTTTGTATAAAAGGTGCATCTTCAGAAGTAGAAATTTATTCATGCATATGAATATAACTAGCTTTGTAGTGCTCTATATATTAATATCTATTTTATCAAAAACTCCTTAAACAAAGAACATGCTAACAATTTTTCTTCTCAGAAGAGTTACCTTTCAAAGATCCAGGAAAGGAGGTTGGACTCGCAGCAAATGTGAGATGCATAGAACTGCCCCTAACAGGAAATATGGTCAAATATCTATCTGAAATGGTGACACCAATTAAGGCACCAGCTATCGGCTTCTTAATGATTAGACACAAAGATTCCCATGCTCCCATATCTAATATTCTGCTCACAAATACATGAAACTGGAAAACACTGCAAGCAAGAGAGACAAAAAAAGAAGGGGTAATAAACTTTCATCCAAGAAAACAGGACAACTAGATTCTATAATAAGGGACTGCATGTTGCCATGTAACATGAAAAGAAAATATAACAAATAAAAAAAATACAATTCAAGGAGAAAAACAGAAAGATACAGGAATGTGAAGGAGGCATGAGGGCCAATCTAGATAGTAAATTAGAAAAACCTCTGTATACAAAATTCTCTACTGTAATATGTGACACAGATATCAGAAAAAAAATAAGATATAAGAGTCAACAGCTGGTAGCACTTACCAGCACAATGAATCATGCTAAGCACATGGTGTTATACATAGAACTTACCTTAGCAATTGGTATATCTATACACTATATTAATTGGCACCTTCTTCTATACACGTGTCAAAATTTGGAAATAGGGCCTTTTATGCCTCCTCCCTCTCTCTCTCTCCCTTTCTCTCTTTTTCTCCGGGGATTTTTTCAAAATGACCCTCCCAAACTTGATATTTTGCCAAATGACCCTATATAAAAAAAATTTGTAAAACTAACCCTCCTTTTGCCACCTCGGCGCCACGTTGGGCAGACAGCGTGAAGGCGCTGAAGCGGTCAGCGCCTTCACAATATTCCTATGAAGGCGCTGAACCCCTCAGCGCCTTCATGTGTTCTGTTGAAGGCGCTGAAGGGATCAGCGCCTTCATAGGAATATTGTGAAGGCGCTGACCGCTTCAGCGCCTTCATGATATATGCTGAAGGCGCTGGTTCATTCAGCGCCTTCAGCATATACTATAACCGCGTCGAGGACTTAGTCATTTTTCGTGGAAAAATGGCTAAGTCCTCAGTGTAAGCCAAAATTGGCTTCTCTGTAAAGGCGCTGAGTGGCTCAGCGCCTTTAGTGATTTACACTGAAGGCGCTGAGTCGCTCATCGCCTTTAGTGATTTACACTAAAGGCGCTGAGCCACTCAGCGCCTTTAGCTGGACACACAGCCAGCACTTAAGATCACATTAAAAAAATCCCAAATTTGTACAAGAAGTTCAAGCATTGACAAAATACATTCACAAACACCAACAAATAACATTGATCAATCAACCAGCAATCATTTCATTCACAGAATCGAGTTGAGTAACATGAAAGAATAAAATTTACAAAAATTGAACTCAAAAGCTCAATTTTGAGCACGTCCTCGACCTCGACGTCCTCGCCCACGCCCACGTCCACGCCCTCGCCCTCGCCCTCGCCCACGGGGAACAGCAAGCTCGATGATAGGTATATCATCGAGAAGCTCGACTGCTGCCGACTGATCGAGCTCCTCGATGATACCACCCTGATCCTGTGACGCAATATGCTCGCGCTCTTGTGGCGATGATGATCTTGGACGACGGCGTGAATATGTCTGTGAGACTGGCGGCGGGAGCGATGCTGACGTCGAAGGTAATGTCATCGGTGCCTGAATGGTAGGAGATGAAGATCGTGGCACCTGAAAGAGTGTAAATGGTTTGTTAATATGAATTTGAAAACTTAATTTGAATTCTATGCTAAATGGTACCTGATGACTCGAAGTCGCTCCCTCATCGGAAGGTCGGGCTCCCTCATATGAAGGTAATGTCATCGGTGCCTGAATGGTAGGAGATGAAGATCGTGGCACCTGAAAGAGTGTAAATAGTTTGTTAATATGAATTTGAAAACTTAATTTGAATTCTATGCTAAATGGTACCTGATGACTCAAAGTCGCTCCCTCATCGGAAGGTCGGGTTGCCTCTCTGGCCGCAGGGTCAGATGGTACATGCTGTAGTACCATCCGAATATTGCCGCTCATTTGTCTCAAAGTTTGAATAATAGTATCAGTCGGCGGTCTGTCATCCACTATCTGGTCGACAATGGTTTGAACATATCGTAGTGTGTCGGCCTGCATTATAAATTAGAAATTAAAATTAAATTTATATGAGGAAAGTTGAATACAGTAAATTTATATATATAAATTTTAATACCAGAGATCTCTCGACATGCCCACGAGGGTGGAAAGTCAGCGGAGGACGCTGTACTGGATGAGAAATCCATCGTCGTGTAATGCTCCAGTACCACTGCATGTATATGGATGCCGCTTGCAGTGGGTCCTCACCAGCAGCCGGGGCTTGATCAAAAATGTGATCAAGCCTCTCGGACCACCTCTCAATGTGGGCAGCATGAAATGCTATCCAGTCCTCATCCGCACGCCCACGTACTGTGATGCGTGGGATTGACTCCACATTGACAGGTATATACTGCAGAAGACCGAACTGCCGCATGACTCGGTCTGGCACGTGCATCTCCACGATATGAAAGCATACCAGGACTGTCCGTGCACGCCAGACCGCTGAGCCATGCACACAGAAATCAGGTAATGTCTCTATAACCTGATCTGTGTAGGGCATCCATATAACCTGTTAATCGACAAAATGATTAGTGTTGAATAAAACATCTACATACTTAAAGTATTTAATAAAAGATCTACATACCTGCGCCTCTCGCTGCTGATCCAGCTCGTCTCTGTAGAACTCAATGTCACACGTCTTGACATTGGTTCCGAAACGCAGCCCTCCAGTGTTGCCCCATCTAGATTATAAAAAACATATATTAGTTGCATTTATAATTGAAATACAAAAATCTACTTTATGAAAAAAATATCTTACCGGCAACCCAGGGGTCGATCGACTATCTCGGGCAGATCTAGGATGCGCGTAGGTCGGCCGATGTGAAGATGGTCCCAAGCCCAGATCTGTAAATTCACGCCAACATGTTAAATTAATTAAACAAATATATATTACCAATATAAAGATAAATCTGAAATCCAGAAATCAGATTTTATACCTGCAATAGGGTAGCAAAACAACAGCATTCGGCCTTCCCGTTCACCGCGGCATCTGCTAGTGCCCGATATAGATATGCGAGAGTCGCGGCACCCCACGCATAAGCGCCGCAGATATCAAAGTCCGCTAAAAGTGGTAGCCACTTTAGATGAACTTTGTATCCGCTGGGGTTTGGAAACAGACTACCCCCGATCTGATAAAGAATATAAGCACGGGCGGTAGCTGCGACTCTCCCGGCGGGGGCATCCAGAGGTATATTATGATAATTCCGATATAACCAATCTAGTGAAACTTGATACCTGTGGATGTTATCTGGTAACCCCCCCAACAACTCCATACACAGAGCACGCCAA
This sequence comes from Tillandsia leiboldiana, assembly GCA_029204045.2. NCBI lineage: Eukaryota > Viridiplantae > Streptophyta > Magnoliopsida > Poales > Bromeliaceae > Tillandsia > Tillandsia leiboldiana. The sequence goes on from CM055062.1 coordinate 6,183,836, forward strand.
TCGTGGATGGTGGAACCAGAGACCGGCGCCCCATGCACACGGAGACCCGAAATAACCGCCACATCCTGCAGTGTGACGGTCATCTCCCCGTGGCGGAAGTGGAAGGTCTGGGTCTCCAGTCTCCACCTCTCCGCAAGAGCCCCCAGTAGAGACTGATCCAGTACCAATCGTCGCAGTCGGGATAACCCGTAGAATCCCGACTGGCGAAGTAGATCGAGTACTGCTGGATGATCAACCTCCCACTGGTTCATCTTGCGGCCGTGCTCTGCGAAAAGGATGGGATGATAATCCTGTCATGCGAAAAAAAATATAGTTAGCTCTAACATGAATTCAGATTATTTATAATATTTGAAAAAAAAAAAAAAATGATAGCTCTTACCTCAGTCCTGATAAAGGCCGACCTATGACGATGCTGGTCTACCAAGACAGTAGCATCAACCGGCCCCGCGTCCTCGTGATCTGCCATCTGCAATAAGCAATCTACATATTAGTAACATGATAGCTAGAAATAATTAAATATTAAGACAAGATAAATATAATTGTGTAAATCATACGCCGACGTCCTTGTTGCACTATTGCTGTATTTTGTGGACAAGTGCTCCTATAATGGCCTTCCTGCTTACAAATGGAGCATTTCCCTCGTCGGCCACCCCCCTCGTCCATTACATTACGAATACGTGTAGATCGTGGACGACCTTTCTTCCTTCGTAAAGGCGGCGGTACAATCGGGGGACCTTGGGGTCGTGGCCAGTGGCGTCTATCAGGAACAGGATGTAATTGTGGTGCGTACGTCGTACGATAGCAGTCTGTACTATACCAGTGTGAAGTAAAATTCTCGTATGGTAATCTCAATTGTGATGTACTACAAACTGCTAACACATGCGAGCAAGGTATTCCTGTTAGATATAATTCACAACATGAGCATTCGACATTTGAACCATTGACGATCACTTTGTAGTCGAAATCTTGAGTTTTAACTTCAAATTCGGTTAGTCCAAATCTTACAATATCATGTGCCCGCGCCGTATCTAAATTCAAATTAATCTGATTTTTTACTTTACTGACAAAAGCGTGAGTCCAAAGTTCACCGTCCTCACGGCGCTGGCAGAAATAGGTATTAAGCTTATAAAAAGTAGACGCAACAAAAGCTGTGATAGGCAAACCACGAGTGTCCTTAAGAACCCCATTTAAGGATTCAGAAAGATTTGTAGTCAACATTCCAAACCGTCTGCCTCCATCAAATGCCTTTGCCCAGTACTCTTTATATCTGTCTAGATTATGGACCCACTCCCATGCATCGTTATCCAACACCTTTAATTCTTCCTTCAGCTGATTATATTCCGTCGGTGTTGCAGCCTTTCCGATTTCCCAGAATTTACTTAACAATATGTCGGTCTTGAAGCGCTTTTTCATGTTTGCTTTCATATGTCGAAGACACCAACGATGCGCGTGCCCTCGTGCTGGACGATAGATATCAGCAACTATTTCCTTCAATCGAAGAAATCGATCAGATATTAAACAAATCTCTCTATCACGGGTAACATAGCGACGCAAGTTATGCAAAAACCATCGCCAACTCCCGGCATTCTCTCCCTCACAAATTGCAAATGCCAAAGGATATAATCCATCATTTGCATCTACAGCCGTCGCTATCAAAGCATGACCTTCGTATTTGCCGTATAAATGTGTGGCATCAATACTAACCAACGGCCGACAATTTGCGAATCCATGGATCGAAGGTCCAAATGACCAAAAAACACGATGAAAGGGAAAAATGCCATCTCGCGGCCACATATGATCCAGATGCCATTGAGTACCAGGATTATAATTCTTTACCATTGAAAGGTAACGAGGTAAGTCAGTGTACGATTGCTCCCAGCTCCCGTAAATAATTTGTAATGCTTTCATCTTTGATTGCCAAGCCTTCCAATATGTTATGTCAGTATGGAACTCTGCTTGCACCATATCTCGAATTTCTTTTGGCCTTAAATTAAGTCTAGCTTTTAACACCGGAAGGATCAATTGACATATAAGGGTGGAATTACAGTTACGGTTCGCCGCATTCAGTATTGGAATGACACATGTGTGTGGACCAGCATATGTTTTTACCCTAAAATATGTCGTATTTTTGGGTACTGAAGCATGTAATCTCCAAGAACATTCCTCTACTAAGCATTTGACAGTGTACGTCGTTTTTGTAGATTTCAAAACTTTCATTTGTACATTATGCTCAATATGCCACCGGTCTAGTGCATCCAATAAAGATGGCTTATCTTGAAAGACACGTCCAGCCCAACTCTCGTCGATGCTAGGTCGACCAGTATTGATTTGTCGAATATTAAGATCTGTATGATCTACAACATACTGATTAATCCAATTAGTATCGGAAAGAAAACGATCCGGATGATCAATAAATTCATTTTCCTCGTCAGGATTGTCTACGTAATCATTGCTGATTTGTGGGTTGTCCACTTGAGTGTAAATTGCATTTGCAAGATCATTTAACCCTCCATCATGATTTTCATCTATATCTGGAAATGGAACATCCGGTTCGTCATCCTCACTACTATTCAGATCATCATGGATTGGTGAATCCTCATGATTAATATCACTATCACCACCCCTGTCAACATTATCACCTCCTTCCTCAACATTCGTATCAAATTCATTAATAGCAGGTGGATTCCAATGTTCATAGGAATTAGATAACCTGTAAATTTGGTAAACCTAAAATTCCAACATTGCCATTAATTTAAAACTTAACATTTAATTTATATTTGTACTTACCCCCAATCAGAAGGTTCTAGTTGTAAATGAGACATCCTTGGTTCAATACGGGAGGTCGTGCATTGTTCGCGTGATGTCGTGGCATGCGTGCGGTGTCCGCGTGAGGTCGTGGCTTGCGTGTGTCCGCGTGAGGTCGTGGCTTGCCTGTGTGTGGTCGTAGGTGCCACACATGTGGTCGTTGGTGGCACACTACTAAACGAGCAAGGTACAACACTCTCAATCGGGTCATACTCACTTTCTCTGCAATGTATATAATATTTAAGTCCATTTAAATAATATGCTAAATGACAAAATGACAAAATTATTAGGTTGTTGTTCTAACCTTGTCATTCTGACACCACCTTCGTGTGGAATATGTTGATCACTCATTACATTGGCGGAAGGACCCAAATCAATATAATTGTGGAGCATACTCGTGTAATAACCTTGCAATTCAAAATTTTCCGACGGTTGTAACTCTTTCTCAATGTATACCGTCACAACACCATGATGTTCACATAATCCGATCATTCCCTCCAATGATTCATCATCTAGTACTTCGTGAGCTAAATATCCACCACCGACCGTGGGACAACTAATAGTAAATTTTAAACGAAATTGTTCTTTTGTACAATTTACTAAACGATACATTCTCCTCTCAAACCTACTATATGTACAATCAGAAGGTATCGCGATTAACTTTTTTTGACCGCCGATATATCGTGGACCATTCCCATCGATAACTAATTGTCCATCCCAATGAACACTTATGGGCATGCGATTAGTAGCCATTTCAACTACAAAACAAAATTTAACCACTTCAAAATACTACTTTTAACTTCTCACTGTGAGGGGATCTCTCACAGTGAGCGATCTCTCACTACTGTGAGGGGAAGCTCTCTCACTGTGAGAGAGTGATGTTTACTCTCTCACAGTGAGCTCATAGTGAGTTCACAGTGCTTCTAGCCCTAAATTACAGTATTGTTTAAATAGACTTTGCAGCAAAATTATAAGTTGTGTTCTTATCGTTTAAATTTTTATTTTTTGGGGGGGGTTAATCAGTGAGAGAGCTAAGCTCTCTCACAGTGAGAGATCAAGCTCTCTCACTGTGAGAGATCACTCTCACAGTGAGAGAGTGAAGCTCTCACAGTGAGAGATCAAGCTCTCTCACTGTGAGAGATAACTCTAATCTCTCACTGTGAGAGATCTTGATCTCTCACAGTGAGAGATCAATCTCTCTCACAGTGAGAGATCAAGCTCTCTCACTGTGAGAGATCACTCTCACAGTGAGAGAGTGAAGCTCTCACAGTGAGAGATCAAGATCTCTCACAGTGAGAGATAACTCTAATCTCTCACTGTGAGAGATCTTGATCTCTCATAGTGAGAGATCAATCTCTCTCACAGTGAGAGATCAAGCTCTCTCACTGTGAGAGATCACTCTCACAGTGAGAGAGTGAAGCTCTCACAGTGAGAGATCAAGATCTCTCACAGTGAGAGAAAGAAAGAGAGAGAGAGAGAGAGAGAGAGAGAGAGAGAGAGAGAACTCACAGTTCACAGTGAGAGAGGAGCAATGCGACGGCGACGGCGACGGCGAAGGCGGCGACGGCGAAGGCGACGGCGACGGCGAGGGGCAATGCGACGGCGAGATCGGCACGAGCTCTTTGCGGGTCTGCGGGATGAAGAAGATGAAGAAGATGAAGTGCCGCACACTGCTGCCCGCGCGGGGTTATTGGTGAAGAAGACGCTGAAGCGGTCAGCGCCTTTAACATTAAGTTAAAGGCGCTGATCCGATCAGCGTCTTTAACATTAAGTTAAAAGCCGCTGAACCGCTCAGCGCCTTTAATGTTTTACACTAAAGGCGCTGAGCCACTCAGCGCCTTTACTCTTTTACACTAAAGGCGTTGAGGCACTCAGCGTCTTTACAGAGAAGCCATATTTGGCTTACACTGAGGACTTAGCCATTTTTCCACGAAAAATGACTAAGTCCTCGACGCGGTTATAGTATATGCTGAAGGCGCTGAATGAACCAGCGCCTTCAGCATATATCATGAAGGCGCTGAAGCGATCAGCGCCTTCACAATATTCCTATGAAGGCGCTGATCCATTCAGCGCCTTCACATTGGCATGAAGGCGCTGAGGGGTTCAGCGCCTTCATAGGAATATTGTGAAGGCGCTGACCGCTTCAGCGCCTTCACGTTGTCTGCCCAGCGTGGCGCCGAGGTGGCAAAAGTAGGGTTAGTTTTGCAAAATTTTTTTTCATAGGGTTAGTTTGCAAATTTCAAAGTTTGGGAGGGTTATTTTTAAAAAATCCCCTTTTCTCCTCTCTCTCTCTCTCTCTCTCTCTCTCTCGCTTCGCTCTCTCACTCCTCTCTCTCTCTCGTGCGCGCGCTCCGCTCGCCCTCCCTATCTCTCTCTCTCTCTACACAACTCCGATGCCCTTCTTCTCTCTCTCTCTCTCCCTCTCTCTCTCTCTCTCTCTGCCCGGTGGTAGGTGCCCCTACCTCTTACGTAGGCGCCGCTTTCTCTCTCTCTATATATATCATGGGCACACCGGCCTCTCTCTCTCTCCTCCCTTACATTGTTAGTTGATCTGATGGTTTCTATTGGCCATGGTCGCGGATCCGATGGTGGCGATTGGGTGTTTTACTGGTGACCCTAAACCCTCTCTCTTTCTCCCCTATTCTTACCTCTCCTCCTCTCCGTTCGGCTTCCTAACCCGTTTGAATGGGGGTGGGGCCACTTGATATTTTTATAATTATTACTTAGAAATTTGGATGAACAGTTTGTAGATTTTTTTTCTCACCGTCTCTCCTCCACTTGATATCTTTGTCTTTGTAATTATTACTCAGAGATTTGCTATATATATTTTATAAATATAGATAGATACTATCTTTGTCTTTATAATTATTACTCAGAAATTTGTTACATATATTTTATAGATATAGATAGATATTAGTAAATTTTGCCTTAGATATTTTGTAGGTTGTTGTGTTATAAATAGTCTAATTGTGAAACAGTACAGTTCTGTATTGATTTGGACTCAAAAAAAGGTATACATTCTTTTGTACTAATTAACATGCTATAACTGCTTCTACTACTGTTGTGCTAATTATATTGTGCACATCCGTAGGTGCCTATATATCTTTGTTTGCTATTCACAAGATATGCCTCTGTTTTGATATTTCCTTCTTTTATTGTTTAGCTTATGTCTTATGCTTTTTCTTGCTTATTTGTTTGGTAGCTTTTGTTTCTTTACTTTTTGTTTTTAAACAGCTTAGTGTGAGGGTTCTTCCTATTTGATTGTTTGAAAGCACTTATCATTTTTTTCTGTCTTCCAAAATTACATTCAATTTGTGATTAGAGCCTCATACTTTCCATTCTATCTTTTAACTTTGAGATTCGTAATCTCCTTTAGTATTATTTACATGCTTTTTTATGCATTATCTCCTAAATTTGTACTCTATTTTTAATTGGGGTTGCATACTTTTCATTCCTGCTTACAATTAGAAAACTATCAAATTTGTGCTCTGTTTCTAATTAGAGTTGCGTGCTTTTCATATAGCATGTTAATATCAATTTTTATGCATAATATCCTACTTTTTATAGCATGTTAATATCAATTTTTTCTATATATTTCTCTGTGAATATCCTACTTTTTATAGCATTCTCTGCTGTGTTGTTTTTTAACCTTAATTTTCTTTTTCTTACACTTATGTTTTATGCTTTTATTTATATTTTTTACATAGAGCTTTCCACTCTTTTTTTTTTTCTTTTTTCATTTTTTTTTTTTTTTTTTGTATCAATGCTATTTTAGGTTCTCAAGGAAAGAAGAACGAATTTTCTTTTCCCTTCTTTCCTTTATGTTTTTTTTTTTTTTTTTTTTTTTTTTTTTTGCGTCCTGTTTTTGGGCAACTATCGAAAGTTCCTTCTACTCTTCCGCGGCGGTTTGTTTGGACGGCCCATCTACGGACAACCACTCGCCGTTGTTTGTTTTCCTTAATCTTTTAGCCCGGCATTGTTTTGCAGCTTTTTGCTTGCCTCAACAGGGCTTATATATTCATGTTGACTTGTATTATTATCTTGGTACAGTTTTTTTTTCTTTTTTTTTTTTTCCTTTTGTTTTCCTAAGCAATGGCAATGATGATACTATAGGTCGGTTTGAGGAATGGTGATGATGACGGTCAAGGTCGGAACAGTTTATTATAATGCAGGTGGAAATACGGTAGTTTTGGGCAGCCTCTGCTTGGGCACCCGTCTTTTTTTTTGGCTAATTGGTTCTGTCGGTTTCTGCAACTGTTTTTTTTTTTTATAAAAAAATGCCTTATGTTATGTAATTTAGTCTACTTATTTTATGTCTCTTTTTTTTTCATTCATAATCGCCAATGAAGTATTTGCTCTAATTTCTTTTCCTCCAGTTTTGTACTATTTTACTTTTTACCTTCTACTTTCCTAGACAGTGACAACGGTTTATCGTAGTGCCAATGGCAAGCTGGAACAGTTTATCGTAAGAATTAATGCCCTCTCCACTTGTGGAAACCAAAATAGTTTTTGAGAGAAGATTCGTCCACACTTTACACGAAGTAAGAAGATTCACAATCTTCTCACTGGACGATTACAATAGAGCTTAAGCAATCTTGTGATACGCATATACTCTAATATTGTTTCATTATCTGTCTCTATACTGTGTTAAACACGTTTTCTGAAACTACTCTCCACAGACAGGCAACTGCCGTGAGTCCAAATCGGAAATATGCGGACATTCTAATGCCTTTTTTTAATTTCTTTTCATAGTGTGCGCCCAAGACATTACGGAGGTTAGGTCTTCTCTCTTTTCTCACAACGCGTGACTCAAACTTATGCTTAATATATCCTAGTTATCAACCACCCTTAAGCCCCCAGGAGACCGCTACTATTAACATGGGCAATATAAATAACTTATGTAGCCTTTCATAATAGAAAAAACTACATAATGAACAAATTTTTGATTGTCAAGTTGCTAGTTTTAAGTCATGCGATTCTCTGTTAACGGCCACAGGACTCCACTAAGCTGGCCATTGCCCAATAACATCTCCTGGCGATAAGTACCAATGGACAGATGAACACAACCATTGGACACATTATTCTGGACTAAGAAACTCCTTTGTGAAACTCCCCAAGAAACACTTTACAAGGTTTAGCAACTCAAGTTTTGCTACCTGAGAGAAAAAACTGTGAAACATCACAGAACTAGGAAGTAATATGCATCGATGCTTTTTGACCATCACATATGCCCTTCGCAGTAGTTACACCAACCCAGATTTTGCAGAATTAAAATCAAGAATTCCATATTTGGTGACTTCTACATCCTAGTATCCAAAAGAGTTAGCCGCTGCGACAACAAAATTATCAAGTTGTCGAAGGACCTAACTACCTTGCTAATCTCCTGGTGGGTCCTGTGGCTTGAAAGGAACCAACGCCTATTCGAAGGGAAAAAAAGGCAGCGCGACAAATGATGTCGGAGATCCGAACCTTGAGAAACATCTGGGACTCCTGGTGTTCGTTGTAAAAGTCGGGGATCCGAACCAACGCCTACTTACTCTTTTTTTTTTTTTTTTTTTTTTTTTTTTTTTTTTTTTTTTTTCTTCGCTTTCTTCGCGCTGTGGGCCGAGACCCTGTTGTCTCTCTGTATGGCTAAGTTCATCTTTCATTGAATGAAGCGGTAGCATGCTACCTTATTCTCAAAAAAAAAAAAAAAAAAATTATCAAGTTTCAAAGAAGCCCAAAGAAGCCCATTGCAATCATTATAACTTTGTAGTAGTATTTTTTTAATAAACTCCAGTTATCCTATTCTTGACATATATAAAAGTCTACAAATCAGGTAATAGCTACAAGAAGAAGAAATGTTGTACAGATAAGTGTGATCCACTACATTTTATATGATGTTATCACTGAGTAACTTCGCATATGCATTAGCAAACATAGCTGCAATGCTTTTCTATTCTTAAAATCATGGGATGTCGGTGAGTGACGGACTAATCAGAAGAAAACAATGAATATGAAAAAACACTATACTTCTTATCACAAACATCTCCACAAAAAACACCGATTTCAAGCATCATCTTTGGTCGAAAAATTGAACAAATCTCGAGTATTATTTAGTTTATCCATACGTGCTACTAAGACAAGATATAATATGTAGGTGTAGGCTCTTCTAGAGGCTGCAAATGCAAATTATGTCCAACAACAAATCGCCGAACTAAAAGCACAAGCCTTCTAAATGACATCCATATTAGAAATGAATGAATTATAACAAAGTAGTACTGCAGAGTCCCATGTAGAGAACATGGAGTTTAGGCCAGCGAGCAACGGCTCGTGTTATCCATCAACAAAAATTGGTCTAAACCATAATAGAAGAACACAAGGATTCGTGCCCATTTCAAAATTTAACCAACTAAAAAGTCGCATGAAGTCTTCGAGTTGAATTCTGGGCATGTTTTCCCCATTTCTGATTATTATACGGCAGAGCATTAGGTAAAGAGAAGGGATTTTTTTTTTTTTTTTTTTTTTTTTTTTTAAATAATTTCTACTGCAACATAAAGCAGAAGTAAGATTCTGAAAACACTTCTTATTCTGCTGCAGAAAGCAAATTAAGAAGAGGCCGAATGAACTAATATTATAAGACCGGACAGGTACATACCCAAATGAATTAAGAAAAATGCTTATTGTACATTCTAAATGGGGGTATGCATCTTACATCCCATCCATTTCAGAATAGAGTAAATTTTTAAAGTGATCAGTGAATAAGTTCTCATCCTAAAATAAATTGAGTGTATATCGTACACTCAATATTGGGTGTACGGATAGTATTGCCCATGAATTAATATTATAAAAGCTTAAAAACATTCACAAAGGCACAGCGGAATGGTTTAATTGCACTTAACAATTACCATATGAAGCTATTACAAATAAATATAAATACTTTTCCTCTCTTATGTTTCTAAGAATGTTGCACGTTTTGAACATGAAAACGATTCTTAAAGACTAAGTGATTGAATCTCTGAACAACAGCCAGTAAGAAAAAGATAGAATGGCTACTGGACAGATATGTCAGGAGTTCATACGAAATAAAATAGGGTAATAATGATAAAGAAAGAAATGTGTACAGTGAAAGATGGAAAACTGTAACAATCCGGACAATTCGCAACCCGACGGTGATGAAAATACTCTGAGTCGAGGACGGCGATGCGGATGATGGGTCGATAACTGTGGGGGAAATTGAAAAGAAAGAGATTTAGAAGGGGAATTTAGAGGGGAGGAGAAGAAGAAGGCTAAGAAGAAGAGGAAGAGGAAGAAGGAGAAGAAAGAGACTTTAGGGAGAAAATTGTAATAATTCTATTCATGTCCTTTCCATTACATTGTATCTCTATTCATATGCTACTAGGATGCTATAAAAATGTAAATTGTTACAATCGGAGGAGTGTAATTGCAAAATGTGATATAGTGAACTTGGGCCTTTGGGCCGGCAATTCAGGCGGTTGAGGGTCCCCGTGTCTAGCGGCCCAGCTGGGGAAACATGTCGGATCGCCGCACGGATTGCGTTCGCCCGACCCGCTATGCGGATCTAAGTAGCTCTCCGACAGCTACTCCAACCACCTCACCCCAAAGCCTCTAGATCCTGTCGCCCCTTCTCCTTCTCTGTGATGATGCCCTAGCTCCTTCCCTCACCGAACATGGCTTCCCCCTCCCTCTGCAGCTGTTTATTTATCTTCTATTGTTGTAAGAAAAAACTACTACTTAACTCCTCTACTCCTAACTACTTTTATTCTTGCAGGCTTAACAATCCCCCTCCCCTTCAAACGATCCTTGCCCTCAATGATCGAAATCCGGGAACTGGGACTTCAAAAACCTGTAGTCCTCCCAAGTTGCCGCTTCTTCGCCCAAGTTTTCCCACTTCACCAAAACTTGGCTTGCCGCTCGGTTGCCTTGCTTCACTATGCGCCTCTCCAGTATCTTCTCTGGTCTTGCGAGCAGTTGGCCATATTCTCCAACCAGGGGAACCTCGCGAGTTGTGGCTACAGTTGCATCCGGCGGGGGGGGGGGGGGGGGCTTCTTTAACAGAGACACATGAAACACCGGGTGAATTCGGGACCCTGCCGGTAGCTGCAAGCGGTAAGAGACCTTCCCTATCCTCTACGTGATCTTAAATGGCCCAAAGTAGCGAGCGTAGAGCTTCAAGTTGTTCCTGATGGCCACGCTCACCTGCCGGTAGGGCTGCAGCTTCAGGTATACATACTCCCCGATCTTGTATTCCTTATCAACTCTCCTTTTGTCGGCATTTTGTTTCATACGGTGTTGGGCTTGTAATAGCCGTTCCCTCAGTAGTTGTGTCATCTTCCCCTGTTCCCTTCCCCATTATTGCACCGTGGGTGAGACCTCCATGCCCAGGTTGACGACCAACTCGCTGGGTGGCGGGTGTCCATAGAGAGCTTGGTACGGTGAAATCCTTAAGGAGCTATGGTAGTTGGTATTGTACCACCACTCGGCCGTCGTTAGCCATCGGTGCCACTTGCGCGGTTGGTGGAAGCACAGGCACCGTAGATATGTCTCGAGGCATTTGTTGAGCCTTTCAGATTGGCCGTCCGTCTGTGGGTGGCAGGCGCTGCTCATTAATAGCTTTACTCCCATCAACTTAAATATCTCCTGCCACATCTGACTGGTGAACACCTTGTCCCTGTCGGTCAAGATGGTCCTGGGCAACCCTTGCAGTTTATAGACTGTGTCGAGGAAGGTCCTCGCTACTTGCGAAGCCGTGAAGGGGTGAGTCAACGCTATGAAATGAGCATACTTGGTGAGTCGGTCTATTACCACTAGCACTGTGTCCTTGCCTTCCGAAGTAAGCAGAGCCTCAATGAAATCCATGGTTATCTCTTGCCACGCTCTGGTCGGCACGGGCAGGGGCTGGAGCAATCCAACGTAGGGTTGGTTGTCCACCTTGTTTCGTATGCACACTTCACAGTCCTTAGCGTGCTTCGCTGCATCTTGCTTAAGTCCGGGCCAGTGGAAGTATTGCTTAATTCTTTTATATGTGCGAAGGGCCCCTAAGTGTCTCCCCAAGGCCGACGAGTGTAGTTGACTCACTATGCTCTCCCTGAGGTTGCCTTGGCCCCCCCACACAGATTCGACCCTTGTAACGCAATAATCCTTGCTTATAGCTGTATTTCGACTATTGGTTGGGCTGCAGCAATAGCCCAGCTATGACTTTCCCATAATGGTCGTCTCCCTGGTAACTGGCTACCACTTCTGTCACCCAACTAGGGATTGCTGTAGAGATAGCAGAGCTTGTCCCTTTTTCGAACCCCCTTCTCGATAAAGCATCCGCAGCTCTATTTTTCTTGCCCGCCTTGTAGTGTATCACATAATCCAACCCCATGAGTTTAACCACCCCTTTTTGTTGTACAGCCGTCGTAATCTTTTGCTCCAACAGGTGCTTTAGACTTTGGTGATCCGTCTTGATTATGAATTACCGGGGACTCAGGTAATGCTTCCATTTGCTCACTGCGAGTAGTATTGCCAAGAATTCCTTCTCATAAGTCGAGAGCCCCATATTTCGTCGGTTTATGGCCTTACTAATGTAGGTTATCAGCCTTCCTTCTTGCGACAACATAGCCCCCAATCCCGCCCCACATGCGTCTACCTCGATCGTGAAGGTCTTGGCATAGTCGGGCATTGCCAGCACGGGGGCTTGAACCATGACCCTCTTCAGGTTAGTGAAGGCCTCCTGTGCTTCGGGACCCCACTTGAGCTGATCCTTCTTTAATAGTTTGGTCAAAGGCTTGCTTAACTTCCCATAGTCGTTGATGAATCTCCGGTAGTATCCGGTTAGGCCCAAGAACCCTCGCAAACCCTTGAGGGAGGTGGGTGTCGGCCACGTAATCATCGCCTCGATCTTTGCCAGGTCGGTGGCCACACTCTCGGGGGTGATGATGTAGCCCAGATACTCTACCTTCTGTTGGCCAAAACAACATTTTGATCTTTTTGCATAAAGTTGTTGCCTACGCAGTGTCTCCAGCACTTTCTCTAAGTGTTCCTTGTGGTCCTCAAGGCTCTTACTGTAGACCAGTATATCATCGAAGAAGACCAAAACAAACCTTCAGAGATATTGCGCGAAAACATCATTCATCACAGACTGAAAAGTCACCGACGCGTTGGTTAGCCCAAAGGGCATGACCACGAACTCGTAGTGACCCAAGTGGGTCCGGAACGCAGTCTTGTAGGTATCCTGAGGGCTCATCCTGATCTGATGATAACCCGCTCTCAAGTCAATTTTAGAGAAATAGCGCGAATCACCCAGTTCATCCAACAAGTCATCGATTAGAGGTATAGGGTACTTATCCTTTACTGTTGACTTGTTTAAATGGCGATAGTCGACACAGAATCTCCACGAGTTGTCCTTTTTCTTGACAAGTAACACCGGCGAGGCATAGGGGCTCGTACTGGGTTGGATGAGGGCCGATTCCAACATTTCCTTTACCTGCCTCTCAATCTCATTCTTTTGTTCGTAGGAGTAGCGATAAGGCCGAAGGTTGACGGCCTGGGCACCTTCTTGTAGCGGAATATGATGGTCCTGTCGACGAGCTGGGGGTAACCCTTGGGGCTCCCCTAGCACTTCTTCATACCGTTGCAGTATTCCTTGAATCTGGGGAGGTATTATGCGCTCCTCGCCCTCGCCGATCTGCGAGATCTGTGCAATCGCACAACAGGCTCCGTCCTGACAGTCCAAGTACCATTCCTTCGCGGTGAGCATATTTAATTTCGACCCTTCAGTTAGACCCTTGAGCACTCGCTGTCGTCCACCTTCATTGAGGGTCACTGTATTGTCGGTGTAGTCGAAAGTGACCCTGCCATAAGTCTTCAACCAGTCTATCCCCAAGACTATACTAGAGCCTTCGAGTCGGATTATTCGGAGATCAGCCTTGTAGGGTTGGTCATTCATGTCCCAAGTGAACCTCGGACACTTCAACTTGCTCATTATCTTGTGGCCGTTGGCTACAGTGACCAACAAGGGTGCTGCGGCCTCTATTTTTGCTTTCACCTCCTTAGCGACTCAGAAGTCCAGGAAGCTATGGGTGCTCTCAGTGTCGACCAATACCTTCAGCATCTTCTTACCTACTGCACCTTGGATCTTTAGGGTATATTGTTGGTTTTCCCCACTTAAGGTGTTGAAGGAGAGCCCGACTTCCTCAGGCTCTTCTTCCCCCGAATTGCCTCCGTCGTCTTCGATTTTCACTTCTTCTTCCGAGTCTATCATGCAATCCTCGTCGTAGACTTCCAGTACGTTGTCGGCCACCGTCATGCTGAACAATGATCTGTTCTTACACTAATGCCCTGGGTGGTATTTGTCGCCGCACTTAAAGCACAACCCGGTCGCTCTCATCTGTTCCATTAACTGCTTGTGGCTGGTATTTTGATTTGCCCCACCGCTTGAGTCTTGAGGTCTCGGCTTAGATGCTGGCACAACACCTTGGGGGTTTGAGTTAACTGCTAGCCTGGGGTTATTGTGCAGCTGGAAGGATTCTCCGGGCCCCTAGTGGCCATCCTACTCTTCCCGTGCATCATGTATACCGCTCGCTCGTGCAGTTTTGCTTGTTCGAAGGCTGCCTCGAGGGTGTTCGGGTGGGTGATATCCATGAATGGCACAAGCTCCTCCTATAACCCATTTATGTGGCATGAGATAAAGTACTCCTCGTCCAAGTGAGGGTTGTAGCTTAGCAGCTGAGACCTTAGCTCCTCGAACTTTTCTTGATACCTTTCCACCGAGCCGGTTTGCTTGTGATGATTGCTAAATTCTCTAATGAGGTACCGCTCTCCCACATCGGCAAACCTTTTGCATATCGCCTCCGAAAACTCGTCCCAATTTACGCCGGGTCGGTTAATAAAGTATCATTGTTTCCACATCCTTGCCTTTCCCGTTATGTGCATTGTAGCAATACCGAGCCACTGCTGTCGCGGTAATTGGTATATGTCGAAATATTGCTCGCAATTTTCTAACCACCCTTTGGGATCTTCGCCACTAAACATAGGGAATTCCAATTTAAGGTACGGCACGTGGGCTCGTTGCTGTTACGGCGCTCGGTTAACATGAGGTGGCTGGTCCTCTTCATTGAACCCGGGTAGCCTCGCAGGCGTGGGCAGGATGCCCTTGCCTCTGCCTTCTCTAATGATCAAGGGCGTTGAGCTGCTCCCTGGTTGGTTATAGTCCAGTCCTTTGCCGCTAGCGGGGGCCCTCGACCCAGAGGCGAATTGAGATGGCTGGGCTGACAGTAGCCTCAACAACTCTTCATGCCTCCTCGCTGCCTCCATCCGCATTGCTTCATAATGCACTCTTTCGGTGTTCTTGGCTTCATCAACCTATTGAGTGAGTCCCCCGAACTGCTCTTGACAGTTAGCCATCAGCTCTTGTAACCTTTCCTCGAGAGAGTTGACATGGTCGCTCAAATCCTTCATCCTGGTGCCTTCCACCATAGTATTATTTTTTGATATGAACTTGAATCAGTTTTTGCTTCTTTTCCCAATTTTACTTGCCTTGTTCTTCCTGACTATCTAATTTGGACAGGTACTGCAGTGCGCTATAGTAATTTGCCGAGGCGCCAACGATGCTAGGCTGAGGCAAGTTGCGAAACTTTATCGAACGGTTGGCGGGCTTCTCTCGTCCCCCCAATCACCCTTGTTGTAAATGGTTGTGTTGCCTTTGTTGAGGACCTGTGTGCTTGCTATGTTGCCTTCTAGCTCTGGTTGCCTTTGAACTTTGGTTGCATGTTGTCTTCGATTTCTGGTTGCCTTCGTTTTTTTCCTGGTTGCCTGATGCTTGCCGTTGCCTTGATGCCTTCGGCCTGGTTGCTTGATGCTTGTTGTTGCCTTGATGCCTTCGGTCTGGTTGCCTGATGCTTGTTGTTGCCTGTCGGTACAAGAGGACTGGACCAATCCCTGAGATCGTGCCACTTTGATACCAGATTTGTAACAACCCGGACAATTCGCAACCCGACGGTGATGAAAATACTCTGAGTCGAGGACGGCAATGCGGATGATGGGTCGATAACTGTGGGGGAAATTGAGAAGAAAGAGATTTAGAAGGGGAGTTTAGAGGGGAGGAGAAGAAAAAGGCTAAGAAGAAGAAGAAGAGGAAGAGGAAGAAGGAGAAGAAAAAGACTTTAGGGAGAAAATTGTAATAATTCTATTCATGTCCTTTCCATTACATTGTATCTCTATTCATATGCTACTAGGATGCTATAAAAATGTAAATTTCTACAATTGGAGGAGTGTAATTGCAAAATGTGATATAGTGAACTTGGGCCTTTGGGCCGGCAATTCAGGAGGTTGAGGGCCCCCGTGTCTAGTGGCCCAGCTGGGGAAACATGTCGGATCCCCGCCTGGATCGCGTTCGCCCGACCCGCTATGTGGATCTAAGTAGCTCTCCGACAGCTACTCCAACCACCTTACCCCGAAGCCTCTAGATCCTGTCGCCTCTTCTCTTTCTCTGTGATGATGCCGTAGCTCTTTCCCTCACCAAACATGGCTTCCCCCTCCCTCTGCAGCTGTTTACTTATCTTCTATTGTTGTAAGAAAAAACTACTACTTAACTCCTCTACTCCTAACTTCTCTTATTCTTGCAGGCTTAACAAAAACTCAAAACCCGATAGATCCCAAATTTATTTTCCAAAATTTTAGAGAGCGGCAGAGACTGGATAGGGTTTCTTTTCTGATAGGGTAAATTGCACGATTAGTCCCTGAAATTTTAGTCTAGTTTCAATTTGGTCCTCAGGGATTTGATTTTGACATTTCAGATTTCATACTTTTGTTTGTACAGTGTTTCTCTTTTAACGGCCTAATTTAGAATAACCTCTTTAGAGGATAAGATTATTGTTCCACATTTTTATTGAAACAATAATTTCTCCCCTTATATTTTTACTAATTTAATAATAAAATATTATTAATTAATATATTATATATTAATTTATTTATTAATTAACTAAATAAATAATTAACCACTTGATTTATTACTCTAGTAAATATTTATTTGAGCAATTAATTTTTTATTTATAATTAATTAGCTAATTAAAAAATTAATTATTTAGTGTGTTTATACTATAGCTAATATTTATATTGATTAACTAATTAATAATTTGACTAATCTAATCATTACCTTAACTATTTATTTTCTTAACTATTTGATTCGGTCAACTTGGCGATAAAGTTCCTTGAGAAACACGATTCCACTGAGCTAAGTCGAAAATCTCATTAAGTTCGATGTTTGATTCTCGGCTTATTGAAATCGCTCGGCTCTTTTGGTCCGCGTTTATTATTTAGGATATTTTTAGAAAGTTTTTTATTTATCCTAATTTGATTTCGATTATATAGTTATTTCAAATCTATTTTAATTTATATATTAGAGATATATTAGAATTAATTATATTTGTACTAGAAAAATTGCTAAATTTTAAATATTTGATTTATTGTCGGATTCGAATATCGCCTCTATATATAGACGTGACATTTGGTTAATGGAACACAAAGTTTTGAGAATTAAATAATATTATTTAGTATTTGTTGAAAAATTGGTTCTTCGTGTATCTCTCTCTTGCCCTTGTGATTCTTCATCTTATCACACCCATCGTAGAACTACTCATAGTCCTAGTAGCATGCTTAACCCTCTTAACCTTTTAGGCCCAGCCATGCCCAAAATATTATAGCCGGGATAAGAGGTTTAGTCATATTATATTTTATATATATGACTATTTAAATTCTAGAGGTGTCACATTCTCCCCCCCCTTTAAACCTGACGTCCTCGTCAGACTCAGGCATACTTACAAGTACCAGGAGATATCAGACTCATCTCGCAAGCCTTTAGCCGACTTTGTGGGAAGCCACGCTCCACTCACAACAGTCATTAGCCTGAGAGCTGCACTCTCCTGCTATATAACCTTGGCTCAATCGACACTCATCTCGCACTTCCGGCTAGTGATTAGCTCTGATACCAATTATAACACCCCAACTTTTCATGGGGTCAGTCATCCTAGAACTACTCTTAGTCCTAACATACTTAACCCTCTTAACCTTTTGGGTCTAGCCACCGCCCAAAATACTATTGCCCGGTTTAGAGGTTCAGCCCTATTATATTTTATATATAGGACTATTTTAAATTCTAGGGGTATCACATGCGGCTTTTATCGAGCTACATTAGTTGGTATTAGAGCTAGTTGAACCTTAAAGCGGTACTTTCGCGAGACATGACTAGCGGTCGAAGAAGGAACTAGTTGTGATTCAAGGACGAAATGCTGGTAGTCACAACCTGGTATCGTGAATGACAATGAGCATGCAAGTGTTGGACCCCATTCCGAGTCTTCTGACTTCGATAACCCCTTCTATGGTCGCACTCCTTAGATAGAGGCGTCCGTGTAGGGTCGTGATATGGGCTGCATCGATCGTGTAGATCGGTGGGTCGATTTAAGTATCAAGATAGAACTTTCGGCGTATTCGCGAGGTCTACAAGTAGAGGGTTTCATCGACTGGTTAAACAAGATGGACCACATTTTCGAATATAAAGATGTGTCCAAGGATAAGAATGTGAAGTTGGTTGCCTTAAAACTCAAAGGGCAAGCTTCAGCATGGTGGGAGTAGTTGAAAAAGACTCAACAAGAAAAAGGCAAGCCAAAAATCACGCATTAGGAGGATATGAAGAAGAAGATGAAAAAGCAATTTCTGCCTTTTAATTATACCCAAATCCTATACTGGAGACTTTAGAACCTTCGGCAGGGTAGCTACTGCCGAAGGTGGCCGATTATATCGAGGAGATCTACCAGCTGACTGCTCGAAATGATTTAACCGAAATAGAGGAACAACAAGTCGCGAGGTACATGGGTGGATTACGACGGTTGATTCAGGACGTGTTGAGTTTGCACGCGATCTGGATGATTACCAAGGCATAGCAACGTGCCTTGGTGGTGGAGACACAAGAAAACTGAATTGGGGCACGAACGCACCGAACCAGTTTGAGAGCATACTACTCTGATCCAAGGCGGTAAGGGGTTCGATCGGAGGCCAAACGGGAAACCGAACCTGCTTCAACCGAACCAGATCGATTAAAGTTGAATCGACCAACAAAATGGGTGTTCATTATTTTCAATGCAGAGAGTTGGGTCACCTAGCTTGAGATTGTCAGAAGAATAGCAACCGATCGAAAAAGAAGCTCTATATCAAGCAGAATTTGGAGGATTAACTGGGTGAGTCCGGTGAACCCTTCTATGTCGAGGAAACTGATAAGGACGATCCTTATGGCTTAGATGGAGATCAATGTACTTCTTTAATTATAAAGAAATGTTGTCAGTGTTGCTACAAGAACGAAAAGATGACTAGCAGCGAAGCAATATCTTTCATACGCATTGTACTGTGAAGGATAAAATGTGCAAGGTGATTATCGATAGTGGCAGTACCGAGAATATCGTCTCACAGGAGGCGGTGAAGAAACTCGGCTTGACGAACGAGAAATGTTCTCATCCGTACAAGTTCACTTGGTTTAAGAATGGAAGTGAAGTGAATGTCGACTCGCGGTGCTTGGTTTCCTTGTCGATTGGAAACAGGTACTTCGATTAGATTTGGTACGATGCAATATCGATTGATCCTTGCCATATTCTGTTAGGCAGGTCGTGGCAGTTTGATCGAAAGGCAATTCACGATGGAAATGAAGAACACCTACACCTTTTGGAAAGACAATATGCGGATCACTCTGAAACCTATGAAAGAAGAGGATCAACTGCTACCTAAACTAGAGAAAGGTATTAGCATCCTGCCTCTGAAGGGTTTCATTGAAGAAGCTAAGGAATTAGGGGTGGTTCTAGCCGTGTTTGTAGTGATCCAGGTCTCCGTGCAGTTTTTCCCGTGAATCCATAGTGTGAAACACCTATTATTGGTGTATCGGGGCCACAGTGCATCAAAGGGATGCCACAGATGGACCTAGTGTGGTATTTAGAGCTAGTTTGGGCTTCGGCTGCTTTTGCCGAATTTTAGAGAGGGCTTTGGGCCAAATGGAGGTTGGATTTGGATTCAGCGCGGAAAAACGCTTGAAAACAACTATTTGCTTGTTAAATTCTGAGTCCGGATGCCCAAAAATGGACTCCCGGAAGTTTTACTGGATTTTTGGTACATGGGGGAGCCGTGGACCGAGCGGGGTGCCACGTGGCAGCCTCTGGTTGGTCGGCGCACGCGGCATGGTCCACGGAGCAGCTTGGGAAAGGCCGGGGTGCACCGCGGGAGGCGTGGACCGGCGGGGGTCCACGTGGCAGCGCCGGATTAGCCGGCCCACGCGCGCTCGGTCCACGGGGGCGCGCGGGCGAGCGGTGGACCGGGCGCGCCACGTGGCAGCCCCGGGTTGGCGGGTCCACGGGCGCGCGGTCTGCGCAGCGCAGGGGGCAGGCGGCCCGTACCGGGGGTAGGTGGGCAGCACCACGTGGCGCCCGCTGATTTGCGGGCGCCACCTACCGCGCTGACCGCAGGCGGGGACACGCGGCAGCCCCTGGCGTGGCTTGCACGGCTGTCCCGTGTTCGGGGGACACGTGTCAAGCCCCGGGGCGGGTCGGACGGCGAGCGAATCCCGTGTGCGGGGCGGACCGGGCTTGGGCCGCACTGTGCACGCCCGAAACGGGCGGGCCGGGCCTTCGGGCCGCACTGTGCGCGCCCGAAAAGTCGGGCCGGGCGCCCGAAACCGGGGACAAATCCGGTATTTCCGGATTTGTTTTAATGGGCCTATAAATAGGGCCCGAGACCACTTCTTGAGCCCTTTTCTCCCATTTTCAGGCCTGATCTCCCCGAGCTCCCTTCTGCAAAATTTCTCCTCCCTCTATGCTGCACTAACCTGAGGAGTTTTAGGATTTTTGGTGGCACGCATCCCGAGGTTTCTGATTTTACGGCGCGTCGCGACGTTCCTTCTCCGGTGATCTTCTTCGTCACTCTTCGGTGTGCAGGCTCCCCTGGCTTACCCCGACCTCCGATTTCGACGATTTTTGCGCCGACATACTCCTGAGAGGTAGGACTTCATCTTTCGTGTGGATTGCGCTCACCTATTTTGGGTTTTTGGCACGGTTCCCGAGGTGCCTTTGTGACCTCTTTTTCTGTGTGGTTTTTGGGACAGCACTAGAGTATTTTGGCGATATCTTTGCGCTCGAGCATCGGATTGAAGCGTGCCTGTACAAGTTTTTCATCTACACAACGCAAGGAACACCCTCAATTTTTTTGGGAATTTTCTGAATATTTTTCGAAGGTGAAAAATCTCTGTTTACAGAAAGTAGTGCTACAGTTTTTGAGATCGGTTTATTTCTGGGTGGTTCCCTTGTCGAATTTGTTTCTCAGTGTAGGAAACTCGGATTTGAACGTGCAGGTACTCGTTTCGATCGGTTCGTCGCGAGGATCGTGACAGTATTTTTCTTAGAATTTTCCGAGCATTTTTCGCAGGTGAAAACAGGGAAACTCTGGACTGTTGTGATTTGGACAGTATATGTAGGAGCATTGTATATTTAATTGTGTATGTTCTTTTGGGGTATGTTGTGCAGTGTTGTGGTGATTGTTTAGACCGGGCGTGGACTTCACTTTTGGGACCAGGATTTAGCGCTCGAGGTGGGTATCGTTGTCACCTCCTACTTTTGATTACCCACTAGGCATACTAGAGATATTCCTATATCAGGATTGATAGTTGTATCAGTGAGATGAACCTAGCATGCTTGTATGGAATTATTGGTTGGTTGTTAGCACTTGTATCCTTAGAGAACTAGATATTAGTGAATTATTGTTTCTTGCAAAAGATAAGTTGTTTAAACCTTTTGGTAATAGTATGTTAAAACCAGATCATGTTTCATGTATGATGGGAGGCTTATGCATGTGTATAGACTAGCTTGTGGCATATTAGCATATCAGATATTCAATCAATTGCATACTTTAATTCTTGTAAGAATTGGAATACCTGAAATTATTTTGTTAAGTAAAGGACTTTGAATGCTTGTATGGTCACCTAGCTAGGCCACTATTTTCTGCTACACTATCATGCTGGAACTGACTTAGGAGAAACCATGCTTTTTATTCTTTCTCCTATTGTCTAGTCTTAGGTGATAGTATGCTCGGGTTCGAGCGGGTTCTAGGATAGTGTAGTCAGATATTTAGAGTTTGGGACAGATGGGGATTGATGGTTGGGTATTGCGGCAACCGCGGACTGTGGGCGGTTGACCGGGTTATTATTATTATTATTGCATTAGATTAGGGATCGAGTTTCCCTTTAGTGGATGGGTTTTCCCACTTTTATTAGAGTCGTGACCCAGTCCTGCTATTTTATGATACTGATGATACTGGTTACAGTGATACTTTACTCGTGTGGGTCGCTCCCCTCGAGTGCCACTCCGAAGTAGGCTTTAGACCGTGTTGGGTGCCGGTCAGACCGTGTTGGGTTCCGGTCATTTGGACAGTGGAGATACTGAGTTCGTGAGATTGATGACAGAGCAGGCAGTACCGGGTTTTATACCGGATCATCTGATTGGGTCCTGTTGGTAGATTCTTTCACCCATGCATCCGTAGTTACTCCTTCCGGCTTTGCATTTAGAGGCATAGTAGTGGTAGCTTTATTTTATCAGCGGTTATATTTTTAGCTTACCACCTCCTTACCTTTTGCCTCTGGTAGACCTAGTGGGCATGTCAGAGTTTGAGGTTTAACCCACTAGGGGAGGCTACTGTTTTTATAGTAGTTCTCACCCCCATTGTCTCTCTTTTCTTTTCCCTCTTTGTTTTGCAGAGTCTTCTGCGGGAGTTGCAGGGCCGTCTCGGGCAGATCGAGGTAAGGGAATCGCAGATTAGATAGTTATTTCCCCGATCTAGAGTTTAGCAGCTTTGATGTATCCTCTGTACACTCAGATACTTGTACTTTTCCTTTATTTCGGGTCCGGCTTCGGCCAGCTGGTTGTATTTATTTCGTGAGCTGGGAGAGACACATGTATATTTGAGAGTTTACTTTTTGTACTTTTACTTTTCCAGCTTTATCTTGGATGTAGTAGTTGTAGATAGCTCGATTTTATGCTCCATTATTATATCTTTTATATCTGAGCAGGTTACCAGCGCTTCGGGTACACGAAAAATTTCGTGTGCACGGCGGATCTGTGGACGAGCCCGGGTTCTGGTTTACACCCGGGGCGTGACAGTGTTCAAGCAACCGATTGAAAAGCAAACGATCATGATTCCCGAAGAGGTGAAATCGGTTATTCAGGAGTTTAGTGATGATTTTCCAAAAGACCTATCTTCGGGATTGCCACCGATGCGGGATATCCAACATCAGATCGATCTGATTTCGAGAGCAAGTTTGCCGAACAAACCAACTTATCAGATGAACCCAAAGGAGTATGAAGAGTTACATGTTGAGTTATTAATCCCAAAGGATCTAAATAGGTACTATCAAACAACTAGAGGGGGGGTGAATAGGTGTAATACTTATAAAACCAAATCTCAGTGCAAAATAAAAACCAATGCGGAAAATAAAAACAGCACACCGAGATATACGTGGAAACTCCAATCCAGGAGAAAAACCACGGGACCAACACGCAATAACAATCCAATAAGAATAGAAGAATAACAAGGTGATTACTGACTCCACGGACTCAAACCCCTCCTTCAGCTTCTTCGGACCTTGCGCTGACCGGTTGGATATCCACGCAATAACAATCCCTAAGAAAAGAAGAATAACAAGGTGATTACCGTCTCCACGGATTTAACCCCTCCTTCACTTTCTTGGACCTCGCGCTCCACCGATTTTGCACGCCCACTGCACACGTTCGAATCCACGAACGCCACTCGAATCCACGAGCACACGTTTCGAATCCACGAAACGCCTTTAGCACACCGAATCCATGATGCCACGTCGAATCCACGACGCAAACTCAGTCGATAAGAATATTGACTTCGATGGTGATCCTTTGCTTAGATTATCAATGAAGATCCATGGGAAAAATCTCTAAGCAAAGATTAGATCAATTCGACAAAAGATAGATCTTGGAAGAACCGTCGAATTGACCTAAAAGAGGCTATAAAGAAGAACGATGAAAACCTAGCCTCTAGGGTTGCTCTCAAGTGTTTTATAAATTGATCGGCCGTAGCTCCCACGTTTTTGAGAAACCCTAAATGTCTATTTATAGTTTAGAAACCTTTGGAAAGAGATAAGAATCAAAAACATACCTTATCTGAAAATTTTCAGGACGACGATCCGGATCGGATTTACTGCGATCCGGATCGTCGTAACGAGATTGACGATTCCAGAAAACCAGGGGTTCGGGATCCGGATTGTAAGGTCCGATCCGGATCGTTCATGCAATTCAGCAAAGTCCCATGTTCGGGATCCGGATCGGAATGGCCTAGGATCCGGATTGAAATTGCCAATGAACAAGTACCCTTCGGGATCCGGATTGCAAGGTCTGATCCGGATCCTGAACATGTCCCATGTCCAGTTTTTGATTTTTATGCAATAAAAAGTTCATCCAAGCGTTTCTACACTATAAGAAAGTATTCGGATCACCACAATTATTTAGTTAAACATACTTGATCCTCTTGAATACTTTCTTCTTGAGATTGATGAAACTGATCCACAATTCTTCAACTTCAATCTTCAAGACTCGAGACACTGAGTGTCAACTTGAGCTCTTGTTGAATCTTCTCTAAGTCTTTGAATGCTGATTGACAATTTGATCCCTTTAAGACTCCGACTCAACTCACTGACATGACTCACGAAATATGCCAACACCAAAATGCCGTAACAATCTCCCCCTTTGGCAATTTCGTGACAAAACCCAAAAATACATAAAAGCGCTCAAGTCACTCAACTTAAACCAAAAGTCGAAATTCAATGTTATCACCAAAACATTGATTTTCTTTGCGTGAAAGATCCAATAAATACAAAATTACATTTGAACCAAACAGTCCTAGAACATACTCTATGACTTAGGACTTGGAGTCTTAAAGTGATGTAATTCCTGCAAAACAAAACTCCAAACAAAATCAAACGTTAGTCGTTAGAAATTAAAATCCTACATTTGATCCGTCTTCCTTTTGGTTCTTTTGTTTTTCGGCTCTTTCAATTTTTCTTTGTCTCCCCCTATCTTGAGCATCTCTAACATGTTCTCCATGTTCTTGAGCATCTATGTTCTCCCCCTTTGTGGTACGATCATTATTTTCTGTTCTCCCCCATTTTTCTATTTTCGTTTCGTTTGTCTCCTCTCTTGATGATCTCATCTCCGTCATTCATTTCTCTTCTCCCCCTTTTTGTCACAAATTGTCAAACAGTGAACATACTAGACAAAAGGAAATCACCAACAACATCAGTTCAAAGAGAAAGAGAGATAAAAGCTCAGTTCTGGTATATAACAAAAATGCAGATTGCGTACCTGTACCAGAAAGCAAAAATCAAATAATTTCTTGAAACAAATCCAGATTTTGGAATCTTTTCAAATACCGATTTGTATTCCATCAAGAAATCAATTTAAGTGCTTTTAAACAGTGAGTTCACACAGATGTCATTCAATCCAATTAATTTCACAAAATTAAAAAGATTTACTCCAAAATCATGAAAAATAAAGGTAAAACATTATAAACCGTTTTTCATGTTATATTCATCAAACACAAGTCATCAAAAATAATCTTGAGATCCAAACTCTATCAAAATGTAACGGATTTACAAAGATGACTTACAGAGATTTCCAAATGACATCAATTTGATTTCATACCCTTTCAAATTTGAGATAAGCACTAAAATACCTAAGGGTGGCTCTTTGAGCATCTTTCAACTATCCCACCTTATACCAACCAGGAGATTGTTCAAAATATAAGAGTTTTGCATATAAATCTCCAAATGCTTCAACTAAAGATTTTCTCATAAAATACTATCAAGCATCCATAACATGTGGTAGCTTCACACACAAACCGGACGACCGGGGTGGCAGCTCTTTCCAGCATGTGGTGGTAGTTTTCACACTCCTTTCGGATGTAACTCTTTCCACATCTTTTGTAAATTATTTCAATACCCTTGTAAGAATGCAATCTCTTACGTGAAAGAATTATATCCCAAATTTTAGTCTATCGGTTGTCTCACGTTTATCACAATGAATTCACACAACCGAGATAGATTAAGCATCTAAAGATCACACGTGATTTCTAAAATTTGATGCTTATAATATCAAACACTCCTATAATGAAGTATCTTCAAGATTATGATTATGGAGTAAAGTTGATAATCCATATAAAATTAATTTGGAGTGAATAAACGTGAATCCCTTTTTATTCAATGCACTTGTTCAGTAAAAACCCTTTTGTTCAAAAAACAAAGTATAAAAACGAAGAGCATTGAAACCCATGTAATGCAAAGATTAAGAAAGATATGAAGGGAAAACCAATCAAAGCATTACATACAGTCATAAGCTAATTAGAACTTAAGACAAGGAAAGATATCACCTTTCCGAATCCAAAATTGTCGAATTCTGGGTTGTCTTGATTCATTGTGGTTGGGAGATGATAGCTTTGACTGTTGATTCACCTTAGGTCTTTGCCTCGCAGTGATCCACTTGTATGATTGATGATGTGGCTCGGACCTTTGGTGGGTTGAGTGAACTCCTTTGACTTGATGTGTCTTTTGATTCCGTTGAGTTCGCTCCGTAGATGAAGTTGCCGAAGAATTTTTCTTTCTCTTTTTCGGGCAATCCTTCACCAAATGTCCTTCAAGTCCACATAAGTGACAAGTTCTTCCTTTCAATTTCATTGTGGAACTTGAAGCATTCACAGTTTGGTTCTTTTTGAATCCCAAACCAACCTTGCTTGTTTGACCTAATCCGGACATACATTCAAGTTTCTTGGAACCGGTTGAAATCCTTTGTATGTCGGATTTAAGTTGATGAACTTGCTTGGTCAATGCTTGGTTGGTGACATGAATTTCCTCAAACTGCTTTTCAAGAAAATCAATCTTGTTAATATGGGAATTAACGACCGTTTCCGATTGATTTATCTTTTCTTGGAGGATTTTATTATTATTCAATAAAAGCTCTCGTTCCTCCTCGAGATCATGAAGTTTGATCTTTAAAGCATGATTCTCGTCTTGATTCTCAAGTCGTTGCTTCCTCAACTTCTTGATATGTTTGGCCATCTTCTTAGATTCCGCAAGAAGTTGTTGATATGCCTCAACGAGTTCTTCCTCGTCCGACTCCCCCTCACTTGATGACTCTCCGCCGGTTGTTGATGTTTCATACAAAATCAAAGGAGTAGAGTCAGTCACTAAAGATGATAAACAATTATTAGAAGAGGGAAAATGAGAGGCATGAGAAGCAACGATTTTTTCTTTTTCCTCTTTACTTGAGGTTGATTCATTAGAAGTAGAATCGTCCCAAGTTTTCGCTTGCAAAGCCTTCTTTTTATATGATTTCTTAGAAGGACAATCCATTGAAAAATGGCCGTAGTCTTTGCATCGATAGCATTGGATTTCCCCTTCGAAATCATCTTTTTCTTTTTCTTTAGAAGGTTTTGCAAAGCTTTTGAGTTTAGAGGATTTAGAACCCGATGATCCTTTATAAGATTTCGTGGATGAAGATCCATCGGTTCGATTCTTCCAAAACTTCCGACGAAATTTCTTTACGATCCGCGCCAATTGTTCTTCAAAATCGGCAAAAGAGATTTCATCGTCGGAACTTGATTCGCTATCTTCTTCCTTTGTTGATTTGAATGCAATACCTGTAAGCTTAGAAGAAGACTTGAAAGAAACTTGATTAGTAGGAAAAGTCATTTCATAAGTTTGCAAAGCACCTACTAATTCCTCTACACTCATCTCATCCGGATGACTAACAGTTTCAATGGCGGTAACCTTTGCCCTAAACCGTTCCGGAAGAGTCCGAAGTATCTTTCTTACAATTTTCGACTCCGGGATCTTTTCTCCTAAATTAGCACATGTATTTATTACATCTTGAAGTCTAGTGTAATAATCTGTAAACAATTCATGCTCTTCCATATGAATAGAGTCAAATTTGCTCGTAAGCATTTGGAGCTTTTGAATTTTTACAAGATTAGTACCCTCATGTGTAATTTTGAGAATATCCCAAATTTCCTTCGCGGTTTCACACGCGGAAATTCGTGTGAACTCAGTCGAGGAAAGAGAATTAAATAAAGCGTTCATACCTTTCCCATTGTAAGAAGATCTTTCAAGTTCCTCTTTGGACCATCTAGAGCGAGGTTTTGGGGTAGTAGAATTTCCTACTTCCTCAACAGGATGCACCCAACCGTCTTCCACGGTTTGCCATACCCGCTCATCAATTGAGATGAGAAAAGCTCTCATCCGCACTTTCCAATAAGCATAATTAGTCCCATCAAAAAGAGGAGGTCTATAAATATTACCACTTTCACCCGACATGATAGATAAACCTAAAACCCGCTCTGATACCAATTGTTGAGTTATTAATCCCAAAGGATCTAAATAGGTACTATCAAACAAATAGAGGGGGGGGTGAATAGGTGTAATACTTATAAAACCAAATCTCAGTGCAAAATAAAAACCAATGCGGAAAATAAAAACAGCACACCGAGATATACGTGGAAACTCCAATCCAGGAGAAAAACCACGGGACCAACACGCAATAACAATCCAATAAGAATAGAAGAATAACAAGGTGATTACCGACTCCACGGACTCAAACCCCTCCTTCAGCTTCTTCGGACCTTGCGCTGACCGGTTGGATATCCACGCAATAACAATCCCTAAGAAAAGAAGAATAACAAGGTGATTACCGTCTCCACGGATTTAACCCCTCCTTCACTTTCTTGGACCTCGCGCTCCACCGATTTTGCACGCCCACTGCACACGTTCGAATCCACGAACGCCACTCGAATCCACGAGCACACGTTTCGAATCCACGAAACGCCTTTAGCACACCGAATCCACGATGCCACGTCGAATCCACGACGCAAACTCAGTCGATAAGAATATTGACTTCGATGGTGATCCTTTGCTTAGATTATCAATGAAGATCCATGGGAAAAATCTCTAAGCAAAGATTAGATCAATTCGACAAAAGATAGATCTTGGAAGAACCGTCGAATTGACCTAAAAGAGGCTATAAAGAAGAACGATGAAAACCTAGCCTCTAGGGTTGCTCTCAAGTGTTTTATAAATTGATCGGCCGTAGCTCTCACGTTTTTGAGAAACCCTAAATGTCTATTTATAGTTTAGAAACCTTTGGAAAGAGATAAGAATCAAAAACATACCTTATCTGGAAATTTTCAGGACGGCGATCCGGATCGGATTTACTGCGATCCGGATCGTCGTAACGAGATTGACGATTCCAGAAAACCAAGGGTTCGGGATCCGGATTGTAAGGTCCGATCCGGATCGTTCATGCAATTCAGCAAAGTCCCATGTTCGGGATCCGGATCGGAATGGCCTAGGATCCGGATTGAAATTGCCAATGAACAAGTACCCTTCGGGATCCGGATTGCAAGGTCTGATCCGGATCCTGAACATGTCCCATGTCCAGTTTTTGATTTTTATGCAATAAAAAGTTCATCCAAGCGTTTCTACACTATAAGAAAGTATTCGGATCACCACAATTATTTAGTTAAACATACCTGATCCTCTTGAATACTTTCTTCTTGAGATTGATGTAACTGATCCACAATTCTTCAACTTCAATCTTCAAGACTCGAGACACTGAGTGTCAACTTGAGCTCTTGTTGAATCTTCTCTAAGTCTTTGAATGCTGATTGACAATTTGATCCCTTTAAGACTCCGACTCAACTCACTGACATGACTCACGAAATATGCCAACACCAAAATGCCGTAACATTACAGTGACAAGTTCAAAAGTTATTGGACAAGAAATTTATTCACCCGAGTCTCAGCCCTTGTGCGGTACCGGCTCTATTGACTCTAAAGAAAGATGGGTCGTGGCGGATGTGTGTTGACAGCCGAGCCATCAACCGAATTACAATTGAATATCATTTTTTGATTTCTCGGCTGGACGATATATTGGAGTAGTTGGCGAGAGAGAAGGTGTTTTCGAAAATCGATTTAAAGAGCATATACCATCAGCTTCGAATCAGGCCCAGAGATGAATAGAAGACGGCATTGAAAACTCGAGACAGGCTAGATACTGATTCAATGAGACTTTTTGTATAAAGGTAAGATTATTCACGCCTTCAATTGCAGCAAGGTTTGAGCAGCTTTTCCTAGCCTTAGAATGACTAAGCATGAGTGGCTTGTAATGCCATTCAACTTATCGATGCACCGAATTCATTTATGCGGCTGATGAACCATGTGTTACAACCATTCATTAGTAAATTTGTAGTGGTATATTTTGATGACATATTAATTTAGTCCCACGAATGAGGCACATAGTAAGCATTTACGAGAGGTTCTTGAGGCGCTTCGACGAGAGCAGCTTTATGCTAACCCAAAGAAGTGTCACTTTATGACTGGGAGTTTGACATTCTTGGGATTCATCGTCTCTGCAGAAAGAATGAAAGTAGACCGATCAAAGATTCGTGCGATACAATAGTGGCCAATTCCAAGGAACATTCATGAAGTGCAGAGTTTTCATGGATTAGCATCGTTTTATCATATGTTCATAGAAATTTCAGCAGCTTGATGACGCTAGTAATCGATTGTTTAAAACCGAAGGTCTTTGAGTAGACCCTAGAGGCGTAATGAAGCTTCGACATTATTAAGTAGAAAATTACTTCCACACCAATCTTGAGTCTTCTTGATTTTGCATAGCTTTTTGAAGTGGATTGTGATGTTTCGAGTCGTAGAGTACGGGTGCCATGATGAGTCAGGAAAGGCGTCCTATAGCTTTCTTTAGCGAGAAACTATCGGAGCCGAAATTCAAGTATTCTACATACGATCTTGAGTTATATGCGGTGGTTCGAGTATTACTACATTGAAGACACTATTTGTTGTATCAAGAGTTTATACTACATACCGACCATGACGCATTGAAGTATGTCAATGGTCAAGAGAAACTGAGCAGCCGATACGCAAAGTGGGCGAGCTTTCTGCTAGAGTACAACTTTGTGCTCTAACATAAATTACGAACCGTCAACCGAGTTGCTGATGCTTTGAGATGGCAGATGTAACGACCCGACCCGCTAGTAATATTAACTCGTTGAGCCCAAACCACTGGTCCAAAATGCTTAAGTATAAGGGTAGTATCGACATAGGTGACAAAGGAGCTAGTGTTCATGGTCTCTTATATACTCAATCACAACCCCATTCCCATCTGATGTGGAACTATTGGGGTGTCACAGGCTCCCATCATTTAGGTCTAATGTCCTTGTCAGCCGAATTATACACATAGTCCAAGATCACCAGGCAATGTGAGACTTGTCTCGCTAGCCTTGTCATTCAGGCCCTATCATTGCCTGTCATTTGTCATTCATACCCTGGCATAGTGTACCGAGGAGTATAACATCACATCGGGACAAAGTTTATAAGCCATTTTTAGAGAAGTCTTTGGAGAAAATTAGAAACCGAATTGAAATTTAGCACGCCATATCATTCATAGACTGATGGACAAACCGAAGTAGTTAACCAAAGTTTCGGTAATCTACTGCGTGCACTAGCTGGGAGTAAGCCGAAATAGTGGGATTTGGTCCTACCGCAAGCTGAATTTGCTTTCAACCGAACCCAAAAGCGTACAATTGATAGGAGTCCTTTTGAGATAGTTTACGACTCTAATCCTAACAGTGTTCTTGATTTGGCTCCTATTCAGCGTGTGGGAAAGCAAGGCGTTCGAGGAGAGGTTACAGCATAGCAACTTAAATCTATCCACAACAAGATCTGATAGCAGATAAAAACTAACAATGCAAAGTATAAAGAGGTAGTAGATCGGCACAAGCGAAAATTGACGTTTTGATAAGGGTGATTACGTGTGGGTCATCTTAACTAAGAATTGTTATCTATCGGGCGAATACAACAAGCTGAGTGAACGAAAAATTGGTTTTTGCGAGGTGTTAAAGAAAATTAATGGTAATGCATATCAAGTTAAGCTGTTGAGCCATGTGAAAACACTAGATGTCTTTAATGTGAAGCATTTAATCCTCTTATAATAGAGATTCATCGAAGGACGAAAAGTTTAACTCAAGGATGAGTTCTTTCCAGCCAGAAGAGGATGATGCAGCCAATTTGGCAACAGAGTTCCTAGAGAAACACGATTCCACTAAGACGAGAAGAAAATCCCATTGAGTTTGACTCTCGGCTCTCGACTTATTGAAGTCGCTTGGCTCTTTTGGAAAGTATTGTATTTATCCTAATTTGATTCCGATTATATAGTTATTTCAAATCTGTTTCAATTTAGATATTAGAGATATACTAGAATTAGTTATATTTGTATTAGAAAATTTGCTAAATTTTAGAATTTGATTTATTGTAGGATTCGAGTATCACCTCTATATATGCGTGTTGTTTGGTTAATGGAACACAAAGTTTTGAGAATTAAATAATACTATTTAATATTTGTTGAAGAATTGGTTCTTCATGTATCTCTCTCTTATCCTTGTGTTTCTTTATCTTTATCACGTGACTTTTATTAGCCTACGTCACTATTAAATAATTAACTAATTTATTTGTTAATTTATAATTCATTAAATTAATCATGGTTAATTAAATCATTAATTAACAATACTTATTATTAATTAATTATGTTAATTAATTTATTAATTAATATTTAGTTTATCTAGCAGTATTCATGATTAATCAATTAACCAAATTAAATTAAATTAATATTTAATTAATATTTTAATATTAATAAATTAGATAAAATGTTATTATTTTTAAAAAATAATTAATCTTATTTTTACTATTCCAATCTAATTATTTAAACGCTATCTTTCTTATTCCTAGGAACAATCCTACTTTCATCCAAATACAAAATTGATTTTGTTCCTACTTATCCCAAGAGTTGTATATAAATCATGAATAATCAAGCACAACTTATTCTCAAACCAAATGATACTTAAAAAATAATTATTATTTCTCTAGAATAAATTAAATATAAATTTCACTACAACAAAATTATGCTATAGCGACACTTTTAAGTGTTTCTAAAAGCTAAAAAAAATACCGGCACTTATTATTAGTGTCGCTATATGTGTCGTCACTGACAAAAATACCGACACTTATTATTAGTGTCGCTATATGTACCGTCGCTAGGGTGTATAGCGACACATTATTGTAACGTGCGTGTCCTAAAAAAGTGTCCCTATAACTTAATTTTGGATATAGATATAATATAGATAGGACACTTATATAAAAGTGTCACAATAATGTGTCTCTATAACCTAATTTGATTGTAGTGTTTCATATACCTTAGAGAAGAAAAATATGACGTTGATTATGAGGAATAAATCCTTGAAGAACGCAACCAATAAACAGGCATACAAGACTAGAAGTATAATTTTAGAAAATATAGTATTATAGAAAAAACTTCAAGATTATGAAGATCCAAGTAAAGAGGATGACAAAAGTTACACATAAACAAGCTTAAGGAAAATTATTAGATTATAAGCTTGTTTACTATTTTATTATTCCTTTTATTAAAAGGATGTGTTTCTTTGTAAGGTTGTGTTTAGAAATATGTCTTTTTTTTTAGTGTATGAATTTTTTTTTTTTTTTTGAAAAGTGAATTGTTTTATATTATATATATATATATATATATATATATATATATATATATATATATATATATATATATATATATATATATATATATATATATATATATATATATATATATATATATATATATATATATATATATATATATATAGAAAGAGAGAGAGAGAGAGAGAGAGAGAGAGAGTTCGGTTACTATGTTTTATAAGTACCAATTAATTGGTGCTTGTAAGTTTTCTACCGTTAGATCCACCCATTTGACTAATTTCATCTTTTAGATCATTCCATTCTATCAACCACTCGCTTAACCCAAGGGGGCCACTATTATTTTAACCGCATATTTTTTTATCTAAAAACTAAAAACGTACAACCACTTATAACTTGATACTTTTAAATGTATAAGAGCTCAATTACATATATATATATATATATATATATATATATATATATATATATATATATATATATATATATATAGTAGAGCTTATATGTTTTTAAAAGCATAAGCCATTTATGTTTGTAAATTTTTTACCATTGAATTTGTATTTGTGTTTTTGTAAAGTTAACTAAAGAGAGAGAAAGATAAAGTAAAAAGCGCAAATCCCAATACAAATTTAATGGTAAGAAATTCACAAGCATGGATGAAATTATGTTTTTAAAAGCATATAAGCTCTATATATATATATATATATATATATATATATATATATATATATATATATATATATATATATATATATATATATATATATATATATATATAGAGTTGGGCTGGAATGCTATTGATAGCACCAACCCAACTTTGCCACCCATTTTGTAGCCATTGGATCGCATTGAGATCCGTGTAGGCTCTTTAATGAAAAAAAGAGAAAAGAAAAAGTAAAAAGAAAAAGTAAAAAATAAAAAGTTTTTCTTTTTAATTAAAGGGCTTGCACGAATCTCAATGCAATCCAATGGCTATAAAATGGGTGGCAAAATTGGGTTGGTGCTATCAATAGCATTCCAGCCCAACTCTATATATATATATATATATATATATATATATATATATATATATATATATATATATATATATATATATATAGCGTAGGGTTACTATACTCTTATGAGTATAAACCCCTTTATACTCATAACCATTTTACCCTTGGATGAAGGAATGTGCGGTTAGGATAATAATGGTCCCCCTAGGGTTTATTAGGTTGTTGAGAAAATAGTATAAATTCTAGGGACTACTATAATCCTAACCGCACATTCCTTCATCCAAGGGATGAAAATTTATGAGTACAAAAGGATTTTACTTATAAGAGTATAGTAGCCGGACCCTATATATATATATATATATATATATTTATACTCATAACTTTTCTGCCCTTGAATGAAGGGATGTGTGGTTAGGATGATAGTGATCCCCCTAGGGTTTATAGGGTTGTAGGTGAAATAATATAAATACTAGGGGATCACTTTCTTAATCCAAAGATTGAAAACTTATGAGTACGAA
Source organism: Tillandsia leiboldiana (assembly GCA_029204045.2). NCBI lineage: Eukaryota > Viridiplantae > Streptophyta > Magnoliopsida > Poales > Bromeliaceae > Tillandsia > Tillandsia leiboldiana. Next base: position 6,218,791 of record CM055062.1, read on the forward strand.
GAGGTTTTACTCATAAGAGTATAGTAGTCGGACTCATATATATATATATATATATATATATATATATATATATATATATATATATATATATATATATATATATATATATATATATATATATATATATATATATATATATATATATAGTCCGACTACTATACTATTAATAGTACCAAATTATTGGTGCTATCAAGTTTTCTATCCTTAGATCAACCCCTTTGATCATTTTCGCCCGTTAGATTTTACTATTTCCCCAACCACCTATTAAACCCAATGGGCCTACTATCATCTCAACCACACATCTTTTAATCCAATGGTTAAAAACTTAAGGGCCCGTTTGTTTCGGGGCTAGAACAAGGAATAAAGGGGATATCCCCCTTATTCTACCAAACGCACCTAGAATCAATCGGCATAGCTTGTTCCTGTACAACTAGAATAAGCTGGAACAATAATTCCCCCTCATTATTTTTGTAATTTTTTTTTTTACCTAACTACCCCTCCATCTCTCTTTCTCTCCCTCTCCCTCTCCCTCTCCCGAATCCCGAGGCTCTCTCCATCTCTCTCTCTTCTTCTTCCTAGCTCCCGAAACCTCCATCTTCCCAGCTTCCTTCTTGGTTGAAGCTCTCACCCCTCCTCCAACCGTGCTCCCCCTCCCCGCCCCCCCGCCCCCCGCCCCCCCCCCGGGCGATCTTGCCCCAGATCCGAGCTTGCGTGCACCCCCCTCTCGCGGCACGCGTTCCGAGGCATCTTCTTCCTCCGCCATTGTTGGTCCTTGGTTGAAGCTCTCAAGCTGTGACGCCTCCTCCCACCGTGCTCCCCCTCTCCTCTCCCCCCCCCCCCCTCGGCCGATATAGCGCCCGATCCGAGCTTGCGTGCATCCCCCTATCGCGGCACGAGTCCCGAGGCATCTTCTTCCTCCGCCATTGTTGCTCCTTGGTTGAAGCTCTCAAGCTCTCAACCCCGCCTCCCACCGTGCTCCCCCTCTCCTCTCCCCCCCCCCCCGGCCGATATAGCGCCCGATCCGAGCTTGCGTGCATTCCCCTGTCGCGGCACGCGTCCCGAGGCATCTTCTTCCTCCGCCATTGTTGCTCCTTGGTTGAAGCTCTCAAGCTGTGACACCTCCTCCCACCGTGCTCCCCCTCTCCTTTCCCCTCCCGACCGATATAGCGCCCGATCCGAGCTTGCGTGCATCCACTGTCGCGGCACGCGTCCCGAGGCATCTTCTTCCTCCGCCATTGTTGCTCCTTGGTTGAAGCTCTCAAGCTCTCACCCCCACCTCCCACCGTGCTCCCTCTCTCCCCCCCCCACCCCCCCCCCCCCCCCAGCCGATCGTGCGCCCGATCGGTGCCGCGCTTGCGTGCATCCCTCCTCCTGCGGCTCAAGAACCGAGGCATCCGCGGGCTCCGCCATTGTTGCTTGGTTCAAGCTCTGCATCCCACAGTGCTCCCCCTCTCCTCTCTCCCGCCAGGCCGATCGTGCTACCGATCAGTGCCGCGCTTGCGTTCATCCCTCATCCCGCGGCACGCGTCCCGAGGCATCTGCGGGCTCCGCCATTGTTGTTTGGTTGAATCTCTCTAATTGTGGTGTGCTCTTACCTATTGTGTTGCTAGGCTCCTGTGCTTCTTACTGTGACTCTTCCTTCGGCTCAGGCGTCGGATTTCGCGGTCCCTGTCGGCGACTGGGCACGTGCGTGGGCATCCGCGGACTGACTGTGGTTGTCCCGAACTTTGCCGTGAGCAGTCGTCCCGCCGACTGTCTTTGCCGATCTGTTGGGGTGATTTCATCATCTCACTTCCAACAGCAGGGTATTGATACTCACGCAATGTAAGTCCGGTCCATTCATCTCACTTCCATATGCTTGCTAAATATGATTGCTCTTCCCTATGATTGCTATAAGTGAGTGTTCATCCATATGATTGCAAATTAAAATTAGAATTGCAAGTTGACGCGTGAAATGACCCAGCAAGGATGATTCTTTGAACCTTTTGCAATGATGATTGTTTCCATATTCATCAGTTGGATGGCAAGAATTTATAATCCATTGCAACTCCATGTGTAGTTGGAAACCAATTGAGCAAATTTTAATAATTAAAACACTATCCCTTGAAAAAAACAAATGTTGAAGATCATCCTTTTTTGGGCAACATTTCCTATTTCATATCAATATTCATATTACTTTAGTTCATTAACTCCTATGCCAAGTGTTGCATGATCTCTACCAATAACATATATTTCCATCAGATGCGTCCTTGGAAGAGATTTTCTAAGTCTAGTCATAACATCGAACAAACCCAAAACTACCCCCAAACTGAAAATGTGCGGACAGAAGGTGGAAGCAGTTCGCGCACACAAACGTGGTCGCGAACACCTAATTGGACAGAAATTATGGATAGCACCCTATTATCTTTGCTAACAAAGGAGTACGCGCTAGGAAACAATATAAATGATACTTTCACGAATCTTGCCTGGAACCGAGTCGTTAACGAGGTCAATTCTAGAAATAATACGGACCTAACAAAGGACCAAATAAAGAACCGACTTAAAGTTCTGAAGAGAACTTTTGCATTATATAACTGTTTAGCAAACAAGAGCGGCTGGGGATGGGATTACGTGAACAACATTCCTACCGCCGGTGATAATGAAAACTGGCAAGCTGTAATTGCAGTAAAATTTATATTATTTGTGTTAAGGTTTTAAGTTAGGCAATATTTAAATTGGTTAAGCTATCCTAATTCTCATGTCTTTGTTCAGGAGAATCCGGCCTACACAAAATGTAGGGATAAACCTTTCCCTCCTTATAAGGACCTTGAGTTCCTTACACAAAAAAATACGGCAACAGATAGATACGGGTTCTCCTCCGTTATGGAACCTCCTGAAACCGTTGATAGTTCATCTTCATCTTCTCCTAGTGAGAATGATACAGTTATACCACCCATGTATGAAAACATAAGGCCGGGTAATACATCACGATCGCCAAGTCCTGCTCCTCTAGGCCCAAATTTCGGTGCTAGTGGCAGTGGATCGGGGCATAGCTCTGCGGGGAAAAGGCCTCGATCTCCACGCCGATCAACTAGCCAGCGTAGACATGTTCCATCATCTGGCGACCGAAGGCAAAAGGATGAAGGCGCAAGTAACACCTTCGCAGAAATGGTGGAAATTGGGAAACAAAAGCTTGATCTAGTCCGCCAAATGTACCAAGTTGAAATTACCAAACGAGGCAATATCGCGACAATCGAGGAGTGTATGGGCCGAGTATACTCTTTACACGGAATCACAAATGAGAGGGTATTGGTAGCCGCAGAGGCATTAAAAGATGACAATAATAGGCAAGTATTCATGACAATGAACGACGAGCTTGCCATATTGTGGCTCGATCGGCAAGTTGCGAAAGAAAGTGTTTTGTTTAGACAGTTCTTCCCAGGAATATAATATTCTAGTAACTTTATGGTACATTCCATTATGATGATAACTAGTATTCGGGCATGTAATATCTTAGTTAATTTGTGGTGATTGCTTTTATGTTGAAAACTAGTGGCCAGAACTGTAATATTGTAGTAACTTTGTGATGCTTTATTTCATGTTAAAATTATGTATCTGGGAATGTAATATTGTAGTAATTTTCGGTGCTTTATTTGAAGATGATAACTAGTATGGTTTATATTCGAGAGTTCTTATGTTGTATGTTGTATTATTATAGTGTTGTATTATTTTATGATGAAAATAATTAGATGTTGTTAGCTCTACTATTAAATTGCTCGTAGTAGTTTGAAATAAGATTAAGTATTGTAGACAGATGATCAATGTTAATATATCGTTAATGTCAGTGCTTGTGTTTACCAATGTTCTGTGCAGTTTATATTCAAATTACTTAAACGATACATTCAATTTAATTTACAACAATCTGCATTACACACTTGACGTATTTGTTTGTACTGTTTAGACAATATCTATATACTGCAACATATTGCTTGAATACAATAATATCTTTACAGCAATAATGGATGCTTCGTTTAATCGCACTATATTTTCGTCCGCAATCGTTGCAAATATACTGACGATATTAGATGAGGATGACGATTATTGGGAAGAAGTCTGTGCGATGCACTATGCTCAAGGTTATCTGACTGCTGCTAATCCAATCCCGAGACAACCATGTCGAACCAAACCAGTTAGTGGGCATCAATTTATTGGTGATATATTAAATGGTCATCCAGACCGTGGGTACCAGCATTTCAGAATGACGACTACCACATTCATTGTTTTACGAGATGAGCTCGTTGGAAAGGAACTTATATGTAGCTCAAGAAATATCACAGTTGATGAACAGCTTGGAATATTTCTTTTTTGTATTGGCCACGGCGTTGCGAATAGGGTGCTCGTCGAAACATTCCAACATTCAGGAGAGACAATTAGTAGATATTTTAATACGGTACTACGGGCCATCGTTATGTTAAAAGACGAATATATCACTCAACCGACAAGCAACACTCAAGTTCATCCGCGGATCTCAGATAATATAAATTTCCATCCTTTCAAGGTGATGTATTAATTTTATATGATTGGTATTTTATACGATTAATATTGAGTATTACCAAGGACGGCTTAAAAAGGGAGTTATTGAATGTTCAATGTATATTTGCAGAATGCAATCGGTGCGGTTGATGGGACCCATATTCCGGCGATTGTCAAGTTGAGCGAGCAAGCACGTTTTCGGTGTCGGAAAGGGTTTACATCACAAAATGTGATGGCTGCGGTCAACTTTGATCAACAATTTCTTTTTGTTTGCACTGGGTGTGAAGGATCCGCCGCTGATATGCGAGTTCTCAAATGGGCGTGTGAAAGTGGCGGTTTCACAGTACCCAAAGGTATAAAGAAAATATGACAATTCACTATATTATAGTTATCATTTTTAATACTTATAAAATTACAGTATAACTTCATATTATATTGTGTCGTTAAGAGGAAATTTTTACTTGCTTGATTCTGGGTACGCAAACACCGACAGATTTCTGGCGCCGTATAGAGGCGAGCGCTATCATATCAGCCAATTTGATAGTAACGCACGTAGTCGGGTACATCGCAGTCCGCGGGATCTTTATAATCATCGTCATGCCCAATTACGAAATGTGGTGGAGAAAACATTCAGGATATTGAAAAGGTGATTTAAGATTTTAAATATTGCAACACCGTTCCCGTTTAGGGTGCAATGTCTTATTGCTATGGCTTGCTGCGTCATACATAATTTTATTCGTAGAAATCAGGATAGTGATAGATATTTCAACGATTCAGTTGACCAACCTGCTACCGTTGTGGAAGAGGATGACGAAGGTATTTAATTTTCTAGTGCTTCATTGCCTAGTGCATCAGACTCACGGCGGGGCGACGCCATTCGAACTGATATTACAAATCAATTGTGTAATAATAGAAGTTAGTCCGGCGATAATTACGTTGAAAAAAAAATTATTGTTATAAACAGATGTGTGTTTATGACAGATGTATAAACATGTGAGTCTGTTACATTCGGTACTGGGATTAAATTTAAATTGTATATATTAGTAGGGAAGTAATATGGAATTTATAGCAAACAAAAAACAAATAGCATATGACTTTTTCCATTAAACAAAATATTTTTCTAAAAATATGATGAATAATTTTTTTTAATAAAAAAATTGGAGCAAATAAAATTTTAAATTAAATATTATTTTCATAAAATTTAATTTAATTTTGATTATGATTTTGTCTTAATTTTTATATGGTTTTAATTCATTAATTAACATGAAAAATTAGATTTTACTAAGTTTTTATCACATGATAAAGCTTCAGGGCAAAAAGGTAATTTATCCCAACTTAACTTTTTTATTCATCTTATTCCTCATTATCATACCAAACACAAAATCTCTTATTCCTGAAACCATCCCAAACGTTTTTTTACACTAGTTTCATAGTTTATATTTATTCCTGGATTAGCTAGTTCTGTCTTAACCCGTTACCAAACGGACCCTAATAGTATCAATAATTTGGTACTATTAATAGTATTTCAGCCTATATATATATATATATATATATATATGAGAAGTGCTAGGTGTACACCCCCAAATGGGGTGTACATCCTACACCCATCCATCCTAGGGTGGGTGTTCATCCACTCGTCACTCGATGTGACGAGTAGAATTCACCCACCCTTAGGATGGGGTGGGTGTAAGATGTACACCCCAAATGGGGTGTACATCTAGCATTTTCCTATATATATATATATAATGTGATTTGTTGTGGAAGTGCATCCAATTGTACGATATTTATTTGTACTTGAGTTCAGTTGTATTTAAATAAATTTGGCCTTTCTAATTTAAAGTATTTTATAGCTCTATCCATAGAGTTCACGCTCACCAACAGGCAACAAAGTAAAACTCAGCTCGCCCGAAACATGGAAAAACCAAGGGGCTTGAGCATGAGCTCGATCGGGTTTTACTGAAAATTGGGGAACTGCCGTAGTTGGTCGACCGTAGCGGGGGAATAGAAAATTTACTCCATAGTTGGTCGACCTGAGCCTCTTCAATAATCCACTGCTCAGCGTAGGTTAAGTTTCTTTCCGAAAAGGCGATCAATTACCCCAGGATCAATTTTAATTACAGTTCAAAAATCTCTAAGTTCAATTGGATCCAAATTAAAGAACTAAATTTCCAAAGTTTATCAAAATTTCAATATTATAATTCATAATTTTCAACTTTGCGAGAGAAGAGACTCCATGATCATTTATTCCAATCAAATACATAATTTTTTTCTCTTTTTTCCGGTAATACCGCGTGTAAGCAACCCGTACATATTTTTGTCAGGTTAAGCAGTATTTGAATCGAAGACTCTACACTTTTTATGGTATTAAAAACTTTCTTTGATAATATAGACAAAGAGAGAGAGAGAGAGAGAGAGCAGTATATAACTGCTTCCAACTATATAAAGCTGCAATATTCTTATTAATTTCAAGGCAACAAATTAAGGAGCAGAAGAAGAAACAGTACAATTAAAAGCCACACACACAGACAGAATATGTTGCATGATTTTTCTCTATAAAATAGCCCATATATAAACCATACATCTTCATCAACACACGAAGAAATTTAACCCAGAAATGCCAAAGGATCCAAGTTGCCCTACCAAAAGTGCTTCTGCTTCTCCTCAGTTAACTCATCATACCAATACTATGCCACTTCTCCAAAGTGCAACTGCAGGGAAGTAGGAGCAAAAGGACAAACTACATGAGACCAACTCTCTCTCTCTCTTGTTTCTGTGAAATGGGAGGAGGTGGGGAAAACATATGCCCAGTTTTTACATCATGTGGGCTATGAGAGGAGAGATGGGAGAGCCCCATTGTATGCTTTTATTTTGGGTAGGTAAAAATGTACAGAAAACCCCTGAACTATAGGAGATTTTGAAATGGCCCTCTCAACTCCAAATTTTTTTTTTCTACTTTTTAGAATTTAGTGATATTAGTCTGATGAAATTTTATTTAATTTTTAGCAAATAACACTGCACAAATTGACAATTAATTAGTAAGGTCTTGTTTGGATGTGGAACAAAATATTTTTTTAATAATTTATTCAATATAAAAAAATTTTAGTATGATTGGAGGCTAAGATTTTAATTTTTATTTCTCAAAATATTTTAATATTAGAAATGATATTTCAAGTAGAATTATATAAAAAATAATAATTAAAAATTAAAATAAAAAATATTTTTTGTACACTTCAAATAGAATATATATTTTATACTATTTTAAAATGAGACCAATTTTACTAAAAAAATTTACTGTTGGATGAATAAAATATAAAATATATATTTTATACTATTTTAAAATGAGACCAATTTTACTAAAAAAAAATTTACTGTTGGATGAATGAAATATGATGTATCATATGATAGTATTGCTCGCCCATTCACATGAGTGCCCACTAGGGATGTCAATGGGTTTATCTGATGTTAAAAGAATTCGAATATCAATCTAAAAAATAAGAATTCGACGAATTTAAATTTAAATATAAATTTTAATTTTATTCGATTCGAATCCAAATTCGATTCGAAGCTGAATTGATTTTACGTTATATAATATATATGTATATAAATATTTGATATTATATTTAAATTTATATTTTAAAATTTTAAATTTAATATAATATATTTTGAAATATTGTAAAATAATAATAATTATTATTATTTTGAATTTGAATTTTCAGATTCTAATACCGATTCGGATTTTAAATTTTTAATCGGATTTGAATTTAAATATAAATTTTTAAAATTCGTTGGATTCGAATTCGAGTTTGGATTTGATAGTGGGGTTTTGGTTCGGATCCGAATTTTTGAAAACGCCCGAATCCAACGTTGACATCCCTAGTGCCCACTACTCTCCCAAAATTAGAAAACCCGCGAAAATTATTTGATGCACCCGGTGCGCGTGCTCCGAGTGGAGGCAACCAGTACAGTAATAAAGATTATTTGGTGCTGGATGCATCATGTACTAGTTTTTTTTTTTTTTTTTTTTTTTTTTTTTTTTTTTTTTTTTTTTTGGGGTGGGGGGGGGGGGGGGGGGGGTTTAAAATGTTGGATTTATCATTTAATATTACAGATTATTTTGATATTACAGTAATTTTTGTGGTTCACTTTATATAATATTACAGATTATTTCGATATAATTAAATATTTAAAATTTTTAAAATTAAATTACTACTTATTCTATATTATCGGACTTGGTTTAGTGCGGAAATATAATATTGAATTATGATTTATTTATAATATATAGTTTATTTTAAAATTATCCTTGTGTTCAAATTTAATATTATTTTTTACTAAACTATAAATTTAATATAATTTGTACTTAAATTTAAAATTTTAATAAAAATATAAACTTGAATATTTTAATTTAAAATATAAATTTAAAATTTAAAAATTTAAAAATAAAATATAAGTATAAATTTAAAATTTAAAATTTAAAATCTAAATTGAAAATTTAAAAACTATATTTAAAATTTAAAATTTTAAAATTTTAAAATTAAAGGCTAAATTTAAAATTAAAATATAAATTTGAAATTTAAAATTTCATAATTTAAAATTTTAAATTAAAATAAAAAAAATACCGTATTGAAAGAATTTGAGGGAGTTGAAGAGTAAACTTGTAATTTTATATAACATATAAATCATTATTAATACGAGATACTCACCCCCTCTCTCGATAATATTTTTAGGGTAATTATGCACTATTTGTAATACTATATTACCGACCAGATTACAGATTGAATTAACTAAACGTAGTAATTCTGAATTTGAACCAAACACGTCCCTAGAGTTAAGAATTTTAGATTTTATTTTACTTTTCACCACTCTAAAACTCTAAATTCGACCTTAAATATTTAATCCTAATATTTAAATGTCAAATTTTAAAATTTAAATTTTAAAAGTTAAAAAAAAAAAATTCAGAGTATTATGGTGCATGCAGTGTCTATCCAACAATTTATGAACTAATAAAATAATACAAACTAAACCAGTAGTATGTGAATTATGAGTAGGAATAAAAAGTCATCGACTATTAGATCTAGGACACTATCTAGTACCGCCCTCACGCATCGTGCCGGCCATCACCTCCCGCGGTACTTTAAACTGGAGAAGGAGGGGGTGAGAAATCTATAAGGGGTTCCCTATGGGTACTGCAAGCTAACGAAGACAAGTTGTACTCACCAACAAATAAAAAAAAAAAAAAAATCAACGAAAATGAAATGACATATCAAATACAGTAGCAATAATGAGCTGAAGAAAAATAATTAAAAGATACACAACTAATAACTACTGTAATATAAAACAAAATGCCAGTATACATCAACAAAACAATAGTCCAAATATACTCAATCAAACAACTATATTGGTCCACTGACTTCAGACAATACCACAAACTGCCCACTCACCGGTATATAACCCTAGCACAACACACCACACATAGGGCTCAAGAATCGGATATACGACCACTTTTTCAGAAAAAAACATTCTCTTACGGTGGATCAAACTACTGGTGTACGTGATATGCTTCATGAGCTGTGGACAGGATTCTAGAGAGATAGAGTGAGGACCCTTATTTGATAAGGATTCGAGAGCAGATTCATAGCGATCAGATTGGGGACTTTACAATTGATGCATCAGGAGTACTGCGGTACAAGAACCGAGCGTGTGTGCCTGTGGATCTTGAGATCAGAGAACAGATTTAGAGAGAGGCCCATTATACACCTTATACTATTTATTATGGTGGGATTAAGATGTATAAGGATCTCAAGGTACACTTTTGATGGAATGGGATAGATAGGAATGTTGGAAGATTTGTGGTCTAGTGTTTAACTTGTAGCAAGTAAAAATAGAGTATCGTGTTCCTACTGGTAAGTTACAAAGTCTCACAATCCCTGAGTAGAAGTGAGATCACATCACGATGGATTTTATCGTGAGGTTACCGAGAGCTTAGAGGAGTGTAGATGCAGTTCCGGTGATAGTGGATAGATTGACCAAGTCCCACTTCCTACTTGTTCAGATGACTTGGCTACTAGAGTGACTTGCTTAGCTATATTTGGATAAGGTGGTGAGGTTAAACGGAGTACTTGCCTCGATAGTTTCAGATCGAGTCCCGAGGTTTGTCTCGTATTTCTAGAGGAGCCTACAGACGGCGTTGGGGACTCAGCTTCTGTGATGACCTAGATATCTGTAGATGTTACAGTGTGATCGACAGCTTGTGGAGGCTTATTTCTGTGGATAGTGTTCGTTGTGCGCAAATCGGACCCAAGAAACGGACTCAGTGCGAGAAATGGATCAAGATTGCCTAATGGGGAGTTTCGCCGAAAATTAGAAATGGATTCTTGCAAAATGGACTTCGTATTTGGATTCAGCGCGGAAAAACGATGAAAATCGATTATTTACATGTATTTTCCTGAGTCCGGACGTGCGAAAACGGGAAACCCGAAGTTTCCTGTGATTTTGGGTGCATGGTGGACCGGTGGACCGAAGGGGGTGCCACGTGGCGGCTCCCCGTTGGTTTTGTACGCCACGTGGTAGGCGTGGGGGCGCGGCGCAGCGAGCCCCGCCCACGCAGCAGGCGCAGCGAGCCCGGCCCACGCAGCAGGCGCGTGCAGGCGCGGGCAGGCCGGGCAGGTGCAGGCAGAGGCGCGGGCAGCCTCGGGCGCGGGCGGATACGATTGCCCTGTCGGGGCGCGACGCGTGGCGGGCATCCAGCGGCTGGTGCGGCCGCTGGATGGCTGCCGCGTGCCCACGTTGCGGCCGCGGGCCGGCCCGATACTGTAGCATCAGGGGGAGGTTCCTGCAGCAGCTTCTTCTTGGTATTTAAATGGAGTTTCATCCTCCATTTTAGATCTTTTGGAGGGTCTTTCTTAGTGGGGACTTTTACCAGAGCTTCATCAGCAAGTCTTCTACAACATTAGATCTTTTGGGGATTTTTGGAGGCCATTTGGATTATCTTCTCCACCTACATTTGAGGACATCACCATTGCTGCTTCACAGCCCTCTCCGTCGCGTTTTAGTGCGAAAATTCCCCAGGACTCATTTCTTGGATTTTTTAGCTCATTTTTGGTTCTATGTTTTCACAAGAGGTAAGGCTGCAATTTTTGTATTCAACTCTTCCCTCATATATTATGATTTTATAGAGTTTTAAGGCCATCTTTGAAACCCTTTGTTTCAGCCTGGAATTTTGGGCAGTCTGTGGTATTTTGGCTTTTCTGAATTGTAGGAGTGGACTTTTTGGATGATTTTTGAGGGAACATTTCTAGGACTCGAAGATATACAATATTGGTATGTATTATTTTCCCTAGATCTGAGTTTTTATTAGGGTTTATGCTTGATCTTTGGAGCACCTTGCTGCATTCGTGTACAGATGGAACTTGGTGGATAGTTCAAAGTGTTTATGGGTTTTCTCCTCCATCCGAGCATGAAATTTGGAGTTCTTTAGCTCAATTTGTATCTACTCTCGACAAGGAATCCAATGGTACCTCTCTTGTAGGATTTGGAGCACGTTTGGTTAGGTAACTTTAATGATATTTCCAAGTGTTGTTATAAGGTTTACTGCAGTCCCTGTTTTAGTTTTGATTTGAGCAATGCACCTTGGAATGCAGATAACTTTGTGAATATAAGGTCTTTTTCAGAAATTCAAGTTGGAACTTCTTCTTAACTTCAAGGTGAGCAAATTATCTTTTGTGATATGTGGATAAATCCCTTTGGAAAAGCCCCTAATTAAGCTTGGAAATGCTAGCAAGTTTATGTTAGCAGTTTTGGACAGCATTGTGACATTTGTTGTGTTTGGATGTTGAAAGAAATTAATGGTGGATTTCGAGGACTTGAAGATGTTTGTATGGAGCTGGAGATCTTTGTTTTACTGCTAGGAACTTCACTTGAGGTATTTGGGGCTGCACTTACATCTTCTTTAACTTAATTTCAATTGCTGAAATTCTGGGATTTAATTGTGCAGCGTGCATTGTTTCAGTGATTGCGCCCAATCCGTGAGGCGGATTTGGATGATTTTTGTGGCATCGGACTCCTGGGAGGATAAGAATTACTCACGCCAAAATTCAGCCAGATCAGGCATCGGATCGTCATGTTTCAGGTGGGTGGTTGTGCTTTGCCGAAAACGACAATTTACCCACTCGGGCTATTGGTTTTCCTCATGGCATAGTTTATTGTTGTTCTCTTCTCCTTGGTATAATATGCTTGGATATCCATGTTTAGATTAAGTTAATTGATCCTCAGTGTATGCACGAGTGAATGAATAGTTTGATTGATGTTGCATTATCTCATATGAAGCGATTATAAGCTATCATCCTTAAATTTATGGCTATGTGAGAGTATTTGGGGAAATTAATCTTTAACCTACCCTTTGTGATGAATGGTTAACTTGATTCATGTGAGAATGATTTTGGTTGATTAACTCAAGTGTGAACGTTAGGTTGGTTGATGTGAGAAGGACATGGTTGCTATGTGAGCAGGGTTAATATGGCTTTATGTGAATGTCATATGGGCTAAGTGTGAATGGCTATCATGGGTAAGTGAGGGTGATCTTGTTGATGATTCTTGAACCTATGTCATGAGAGGTTATATGCTAAATGATTCTTGACTTATCTATATGAGAATAATTGACTTTGTCGACCTTCATTCTACATCTTGTAATGGTTGTCATAATGGTTGATCCTTAGACTATTTTATGAGAGATTGTGTATTATGGTTGGTCGGCGATTTAGCTTATGTGGAAAAGAATGTTGTTGGTGGATTCTATGTGCACCCTATGTGAGATCAATGAAGGTAGTGGAACCTTAGTATATTTGTCACGCCCCGGGGTCGAAACTGCGACCCGGCTCGCCAACAGATCCGCCACCTATGCCAAACCCGCATAGGCGAGGCGTCCTACCTGCAAGAAAAGTACTACAGCTAAACAGATATCAGAGCTATAAATAAAAAACTGCTGTATAACTAAATCAATCACTGTACAACTGGAAATAATACAACAATGTCCGTCTCCCAAAAATGATAATCATACAATATCCTCATATACAAACTCAGAACTCAACCGGGAGGTATCTCCAATAAATACATCAGTGTACAGGCTCTCAATACATGACAATCCTCACTACATCAGTCTCTCAAAGAAGGAAAATAAAATAACTAATCTACTGAAGCTCTCCTCTGAAGGGGTACCGCTACACTCCAACGACAGGTAGGGAACTAGCTCGCGACTCCCTCGCCTCGGTCAGAAGGATCAGCAACAGGAACAACAGGAACCAGAGTAGAAGTCCCTGGGGGAAAGACACCACGACGGGTGTGAGAACTACATCCCACAGTAGTTCTCAGTGGGTGCCGCCAACAAGCCCGACGGTCTGCCCACTAAGTCTACTAGAGGCATAAAGCAACAAATGCAGTGCTGTAAGGAAAGCTGGGAAAAGTAAACTCTACAGCTACTATGCCTCTATCTAGATGCTCAAGGAGTGGAATAGAAAGAACATGATGCCACAACTAACTCTCATCTCTGATCACCCAATCTAAACTGACTGCCTCATCGGGTCCAGTCAAACCTGCGCCAACCTACTGCCGTTACGTCCCGGAGGAGCGGACTTACATAGGACGTCCATGACTGCCAACACCAGCACAGCCAGAGGGACAAATGCAACGACAAGTCGCGATAGAAAAGCTCAATCTCACGCCGGTATAACAACCCGGTCTCGCCTACTCCGGAGTGGCACTCGAGGGGAGCGACCCGCTCGAGTAAAAAGTAACCCATCTCAAGTATCTCTGTAAAGTATCTCTGTCAAGCTCAAATGTGGCTCATGCAGGCTATGATCCACGATCAAACAGATCGGTAACTCCAAGCTCAAAGCACAACTCAGTCGGAAAACGAACCTCGACTCAAACAGGAATAGCCCAAAACACTCTCACAGCTATGTCGGAGAACCCTCAACGACTCAATCTGATAATGCACGACCATGGCTGAGTCGGGAAACCTCCACGACTCGATCTGCCAGACCCCAAGATCCTCAAAGCTAAGTGGGAGAACCACCTCCACCACTAAATCAGGAAAAACAACCTCTAGATCACACTCTACCAACTCATAGCACAAAGTCGCATCCACTGCGAGAAACTGTCTCAACAGGCCAAACAGACCAAACGTCGCATCCACTGCGAACAACTGCCTCAACAGGCCAACATCGCATCCACTGACACAAGGAAGGGTCCGGGAACCCCGAAAGACTAGAACCTACAACCCAAATCAAACAAGAACAGGCTCTAGGCATAGCCTTTCGTTGTTCTTGTCCCAAGAAGAAGGCAGACCTTAGAACTCAGACCACTCGAATCATCTCGGGTGGTTAATTTATAGGAAAAGGTGACATTTCTTACTGAAGCCCTTTGATCTGTAAGAAATCCATATTTAATGATTTTTAGTTCTTTTTAGGAAAACAGTTGAAACCAAGTTTTATATCTAAGCCTCGAAGGGCTAATGCCTTCGTCCAATCAAACAAAAACAGACTCAGGCGACCCTACGATGCTTGGAAGAAAATATTTGGTTAACAAAAATCATATGTGTGTCCAAAAAGGTTCTGGGTTTAAGGTCCTGCTAACTCAGATATACCGCTGCCACTGACACAGCGGCGACAGATAAAACAAGAAAAATAAAACATCTCGGGACCGCCGTCTACCCAAACGGCTCCCGCTACAGATGACACACCCAACTACATCTACCAGACTCCACTCTGCTCCCAAGCACGAGTGTAACATGCATCCCACACTAAAAGATAACTCCTGACCACTCGGCCCACTACCCGGGCGAGGAAGAACACTATGTCCAGGAAAGTAGAAGTGTGGATGTCTAAAGCAGAAATAACCCTAGCCCAAGTGAGGGTTTTCTACTAGTCTGGTTACACATGCAACATATGACGGGGTGCTAGGTCAAGTTCCAAGATAACAATAATCAACAGCTTGTAGGGAAGGACAATAAACACATGATCATCTAACAGCATCAGGAACATCAATTCCTAAATTCTAGCATGCTATACAAAATACATCTACAACATGCAAGTCCCTACACTGATAGAATTAATGTACAGTCCATAGGTCATGAAGACGAGGCCACCCACCTGAAAATGCTAACCGTCCGGAGTTCCACAGCTGAAAACACCAGAAGCAACAACCTCCACTAATCCTCAACACCAACGGGTTCACAAACATCCGCAAATACTCCTGGGTACAACAAAAGGTCCAAGGTTACACTTTATTCCACAAAATAACCAAGTACAAAAATCTGCAGAAGACAGTCCTGAAGATCTGAAATTTCCACCTGCAGAAAGTGCCCTGAAAATTCCGATAAAAATATCACAGCGATTGTCTCGTCGAGACCTTCGAAACGGGTACCTGCACGCCCAAATCCGAGCCCCGTAGGCCAAGTTACAAATTCCACGGTACAGGTGCGCAAACACTCACAACCACACAACTGTAAACTCAAACACAGATAAAAGGGGAATAGTATACCTTCGGGCAAGCCTCAGAAAAATCCTGGAAAAATACAATGATAATCCTTGCGACGAGTAGATCCAAAAAGTGTATAGGCTCGTCTCGATCTGACACTCGGGTGCGGAGATAAAATTCCGGCAAGGGGCCGCTGTCCAAAAACTCCACCAGAAAATAGTGGCTTAGAAATGCCTCGAAAACCATGTCATAAACTCTGAATCCAGCAAGATGATCAACACGAAAGTCGAAGACGTACCTCTCATGATTCCAACGCCGTAGAAATCGTCCAAAAATACTGACGGAGTAGCTCTGTAGACCTCCCAGACTGAAGTGCGACGGAAATGGGCCTCCAACAGAAAATCGTCGCACTGCGCTCCGATGCCGAAGCCGTCGACACCGCGGCTTCCTAAAAATCCGGGCCTCTGCCAGAAGATGCACAACACGAAGATCTACAACTTTCCTAAAGGGGCCATGGGCAGGGGAGCTCGGGAAAGGGGGCAAAACTCCCTCACAAGACAGCTATTTATAGGCCCAGCCCGAAAATCCGCACTTTGGACTTTTGGCCCAAAGATTCGGGCGCCCGCTACTTCCGGGCTGCTACAGTAACGGGCCCGGCCCGTTACTGTTCACGCTCGGAAAAACCCCAGGCCGCCACGTGTACACCCAAACAGCAAACAGCTGTTTCGGCCAACAGCCATGCGCCACGTGGCCGAACCCCGCGACGACACGTGGCGCCCACGCCGGGAGCCTCGGGTCAACGCGCCCACGCCGCGCCCCACGTGCGCCCACGCGTGCCTGTCGGGCACGCGGCCCAAGGTACCAGCTCCCCACCCGTGGACCGCGCGCACAACGCCCAACCAACCACCAAGCGACACGTGGCCAGTCCTCGGTCCACCGTACACCCCGCCAAACCCGTGGACCGCGCCTACTGCGCCCGCCAACCGGGAGGCGCCACGTGGCGAGCACCCGGTTGCACGCCTCCGCGGTGGACCGCGCGCCTCTGCCGCCGGCAACCGCCGCGCTCCGCCGCCCGCCGCCGCCGCCGGCGCCTCTCCGGCCGCCGGAACAGTACCAAAACCTCGAAATGCGTGTTTTCGCATCCGGACTCCGAAAAATACAAGTAAATAGTCTATCTTGACCGTTTTCGCGCGCTGAATCCAAATCCGAAGTCCGATCGGCCAAATTCCACTCCTAAAATTTCTCAAAAATTCCCGAAAAAGTAAACTTGATCCATTTTTCATGTCGGGTCAAATCCTTGGTTCCAATAAGCGCGCAAAAACCTCAATCACCCACAATGGGCCTCCAGCAAGCAATCATGCTCCAATTACTCCAGAAATCCAATAACTTGGGCCCGACACGTGCACAAACACCTCCCGAAGACACTAATCCAACAATAACCCTTAAGCGGAGATTCGGGTCCTCACAATATTCATTGGTGATAGTTGATTGAATGTCCATATTTAAGTGATGTTAAATGATCTTCGGCATATCTATGTGTGAATGGATGGTTCATGTGAGGGTGGGTAGTGGTGGTGTGAGAATAGTTAACTTCTTAATCTTGATCTAATTTGTGTGAGATTAATTGTTGTCGGTTATCTCCTGACTCTCGTTATGTAAAAATCGTGATGGTTACTATTCTCTCTTTATTTCCAAATGAGAAAACTTGCATGCTTGTGCAAACTTGGTTTATGCCATGTTAGCATTTAACCTCCTATGCGATTGATTATTATATTGGGATATCATGCTCTAATGGGTGTAAGAACACTGTTAGATGCCTTTCTTTTATTCTACATGAGGACACTTGCATGCTTGTATGGACATCTAGATAGGCCACCTATTTCTGCTACACTATCATGTTGGACTTGACTTAGGAGAAACCATGTTTCTTGCTTTTTTCCTTTCATACTAGGCTCAGGGTATTTGTAGCTCGTGCGCGAGCAGGGGGTTTTGGGATAGTGTAGACAGATTCTTGGGATCTGGGACAGGCTGGCTTGAGGGCAGGGTATTGCGGCTATGTCACGCCCCGGGGATTTTTTTTTTGTAAATGTCTTTTAAGGAATAAGACCAGCGGAAAAAGGTAGATCGTTTTTTTTTTCTCTTTTTTTTTTTAGACACCCCGAGACGCGCACAGACCCGCCACAAATACAGATAACTTTCTATTCACGCGGACATAACCTCCCTTGTATTTGCACGGCGTCGCACATAGTACAGTTTCACAACCATCCAATTCCAACTCACACACATACACCGCAATCACAAAGGATGCACATACAGCTAAATGATCCTTAAACATGATGCTTTAATGCTCTACAACGTCCATACCGCAGATGATGCAATGCACAGATCACCAAACATTTCTATTCTTTTGAAAGTGTCTCCCACACGAAAACCTTATTTGAAATCTACGAGTGCGATGAAAATCAAAAATTCCTTTTAAAAAGGTTTCCCACACGGAAACATATTCCTTTGAAAACCGACTACCACGAGGGGTAGAAAATATTTTTACATAAAACCACAGAATCATAAAGTCAGGATTCACTTATTAAATCATCATGTTGTTAATTCAATCAAATCATAAGACTCACTGAACCACCACGTCTAAACTCAATAATAAATAAATAAATGATAAAGGAAAAGTAGACTGCAAGAAACAGAAAGAAACTCTCGGGAAAGCTCTCTAGCTCTATCGTCGCCTCACGTACCGTCCCGACCGTCACCTCCCGCAGTACCTGCAACTGGGGGGTAGTGAGAAACCATCTAGGGTCTCCCAGTGGGTACCGCAAGCCGACGAAGGCAAGTTGCACTCACTGGTAGCCGAAAGATAATAATAAGGGGTAAACAGCAATACTACAGTAGCATGATGTAATAGGAAACGAAAGATGGTAATGTAAACAACTGTAGCTACCGTAATACGATGAATGCATCAACCGGATGAACAGTCCAAATAATAAAAACCCAATCACCCACCATGTTGGTCGAAAGACCTCAGGCAAACCACTATATTAGTCAAGAGACCTCAGGCAAATGTCACGCTATGCTCAACCTGGCATATAACCCTAGCAGTGACCGCATCGGGCTCACGGGTCGGAAGTACGACCACTTCTCCGAAAAAAACACCCTTTTGCGGTGGATCAGACCGCTGGTGTACGCGAAATGCGCAAAACATGCTATGACGATCGATGCAACATGATCAAAAGCCAACTACCGGCAAATAGCCAATAATAAGTCCTCAAGTAACGTACCGACCAAGAAGGTCACCCAATCTCATATATGTGGGTCAAACCGACCAAATAGGTCAACTGAATATGATGATAACATCTAATCAAGTACCGCTCTACTACTAAGTCATGATGAATGTAAAAAGAATACACGTAGAGCAATCAAGTGTGAAGTCAGATGGTGATACGTGCTCAACATGCAACGTGTGTATAATGCGTAAAAAAAGTAAGAAGGAACATCACCGAGCTAATACCACTGTACCGACTCCGGGTCGAAGTACCCACCTGATTCAGCGAAGCCCCTAACTCCCGCGATGCTCCTGCTCACCGACCGTACCTGCACAAGATCTACCGAGTCAAGATTGACTTCTACGACTCAACAACACCCAAAACCGACAGAAGCAACAGAACGTAAATCGAACCTTCGGAACCCACCGGAAAATTCCGGGACAACCCCGGGACCTCCAAACCGCTCCAAAGAGTCCACCAACACAAAATTACGTTACCCACTGTCCTAAAACGCACCAAGAAAGGGGCCCGGATAGCAACCAGTAATTTCACGAATAACAACATAATTAAGTGCTAAAGTGACGAACAAATAGGCCCCCGATACTGCCAGAACCTCAATTGTGCTTTACGAGGACCTCGAATCATGGACGAGCAGTCCAAAGGGTCCGCACGCCGCTCGAGGCAACCCATGCGGTCGATTCGCATTTTAGGGTCCCCAACGCTCCGACACTTGCATACAAAATAATTAAAATAACTAAAATAATTAAATTAATTATTTATTTCATTACCGCAACAGACGGCGAAGTCGAGGCTCGGCGGCGTTGCTGCGACGTCCGCGACGGGGAGGGACAGGCACGTGTTACGGAATTTGAGTTGGCGTAGTTTCGTGAAAGGTTCAAGTCTTGAAGATTGAAGGTGAAGAAAGTTGGATCATTTAACTCAATCTCAAGAAAGAAGAATTCAAAAGGATCAGGTATGTTTAACTAAAGATTATTGGTGATCCGAATACTTCTTGTAGTGTAGAAACACCTGGAAGAGTTTTTAACTGCATAAAAATCAAAAGCTGGTGTTCGGACATGTTCAGGATCCGGACCAGAGCCAGCGATCCGGATCCCGAAGGTTGTTGTTTCATACATCACTTCAATCCGGATCGCAGCATCTCACGATCCGGATCCCGAACGTTGAGTTTTCTGAAATGTATGAACGATCCGGATCAGGCATTCCGATCCGGATCCCGAACGTTTGTTTTCTGGAAACCGTCTTTATTGCTACTGTAATCCGGATCGCCCAAATCCGATCCGGATCGCCGTCCGTCAGAATTCCAGAAATGTTAGGTTTTTGATTCTTATCTCCTTCCAAATGTTTCTAACCTATAAATAGACCCTATGACTCTTTTTTCTAGGGTTAATCCAAATAAGGCCGTAAAGGAAAATAGCCGTCATTTTCATATATCATTTCATACGGCCTAGATCCACATATAGAGAAGAAAGGAAATCATTAGAGAATACTCTATGTTTCTTCATCTATATTGATTAGTTTGATTCTAGGTTTTCATACTCACATCTTGAGTTGAATCAAACTAATGAATACTTAGATGGTATTTCCGATCTATCTTTGATCTAAGTATTCGGCGGATCATCACCACCCAAAAACAACGATTTCCCCAAAATCGGCGCGTGGATTCGCGTGTCCTTGTGGATTCAAGGTTCAACCGCTCTCGTGGATTCGGAGCGAGGCACGTTCGTGGATTCGAAGGGTGCTATTGGGTGCAGACCGTGGATTCGGTCGGACGTCGTGGATTCGACGTTGGACGCCGTGGATTCGGCGTTGGGCGCAGATCGTGGATTCGAGAAGCGTCGCAGAGCGAGCGGAGAAGATCCTCTAGGAGCGTATGGAAAAGGTTGAGTCGTAAGTGTGTACGGTAAATCACCTTGTAGGTGTTTTAATTCTAGTGGATTTCTGCCGTGTTATCGGTCCCGTGGTTTTTTACTCCGGTGATGGAGTTTTCCACGTAAAAATCTTGCGTGTTATTTTTATTTCCACATTGGGTTTTTATCGCAACGATTTTTGAGTGTTTATACGTTTACACCTATTAACCCCCCTCTATGTGTTTCTTCCCCCATTTAGATCTACATTACATATAACCCAACAAGTGGTATCAGAGAAGGAATAGGGTTGTAAACAATGGTTGAAGGTGGAAACATCAATCGACCCCCTTTCTTTGATGGAACAAATTATGCGTACTGGAAAGTACGAATGAAAGCCTTTTTAATTTCCATCGACGAAAGGGTGTGGCAATCAATTGAATTAGGATGGTCTAATCCAACTGAAACTATCTCTGATGTTCGCACCTTAAAACCTAGGTCGAAATGGACCAAGGAAGAGTTAGATTCATCTTCTTACAATGGCAAGGGAATTAATGCTATTTTTAATGCCTTATCTCAAACTGAATTCTCTCGCGTCTCGGCATGTGAGACTGCGAAAGAAATCTGGGATGTTCTTCAGGTTACACATGAGGGAACTAACCTCGTGAAGATTCAGAAACTGCAAATGCTTACGAGCAAGTTTGACTCTATCTTGATGGCAGAAAATGAATCTTTCACGGACTACTATACACGATTGCAAGACATCGTAAACTCATGTGCTAACCTGGGAGAGAAGATTCCAGAATTTAAGATTGTAAGAAAGATCTTAAGAACTCTTCCTGAACGATTTCGCCCAAAGGTTATAGCCATTGAAACTATTAAACACCCGGACGAAATACGTGTAGAAGAATTAGTTGGTTCATTACAAACTTATGAAATGACATTTACCACTAACAATTCTTCTGGAAAAGCATCCTCTTCTAAGTCTTCAGGTTATGCGTTGAAAACAACTAAGGAAGAAGACGCGGATACATCCTCCTCAGACGATGACGAGAACCTTTCTATGGAGGAATTTGAGAAGCAGCTCGCTCTCTTGACAAGAAAGTTTCGCCGCAACTTTCGAAGGGGTAATTCAAGTAAATCTCCATCCTTCGGAAAGTCGAACAAAGGCAAGGGTACTTCAAGCTACAAGTCAAGAAAGCAAGAGAACTTTTCAAAGGATAAGAAAAGTTCAGAGGGACAACTACAATGCTTCAAATGTCGAGGCTACGGCCACATTGCAACGGAGTGTCCCAACAAGTATCCGGCAAAGAAGAAGGCGATGCAAGTCGTCACTTGGGATGACAACTCAATGTCAAATGAGTCGTCTTCAAGTGATGAAGAAAAGAGCTCCACGGCATTCCACGCGTCCATATCTTCACCCTTCATGTGCTTTATGGCAAGTACATTCGAGTCGTTGTCTAACTCCACTGTTGAAAAGATTGCAACGGACAACGAATCGGATGATTCGGAAGGTGAAGATTTTGCTTTAGCCTACCACAGACTTTTGAGGGATTCAAAGAAAGTGGCTAAGCAAAACAAGAGTTTGAGAGGGAGAGTGCATGATCTCGAAGAAGAAGCAAAAAGAGCAACTTCTCTCTCAAACGCTCTTGAAGTGGAAAGGGAAAATCTGATAAAAGTAAATGTTTCCTTTCAAGAGTCCAATGAGCTTTTTGAGAAGGAACATACAAAACTGGTGGATAAAGCGGATCACTTCTCAAAGCTCTACAACGAGGCTCGACAGGATAACCTGGAAATGACAAAGACCATTTTCCAACTCAAGGATGACTTGAAGCGATTCTCTTCAGGAAGGAGTAAGTTGAATAGGCTTCTTGGTCTTGGTCAAACAAATCGGTTCGGCCTCGGGTACACTCAAACTGGAAACAGTCCAAGTTCGAGTGGGACAGTTTTTGTGCCTCAGTCGGTATCTCCTCCTCCGACACCGGAATTCAAGATAAACAACGACAACAAACTTACTTCATCCTCTTTGGGATCGTCAAGATCTAAGGTATGTTTTCGTTGTGGTGTTTCAGGGCACATAAGAAGACATTGCAAGACGGGAGTCAAACGCGCACCTCAAACACCTCTTGCAATGACTACCACAAAGGTGATTCCTCGGAAATCAATTGCAAATCAATTGAAGGAAAAGAACCTTGGTAGTTTACCGCGCAAGACGACTTCATCAAGGAGCAGCAATCGTTTTAACAAGACGCTTTCACCTAGGCATATAACTTCACGACCATTACCGACGCACTCCAAAAAGGTTTGGGTGCGCAAAGGTGAAATTTTTCCTTGTCTTGTTACCAATGTTTCCTTGCATGCATATGATAGTTCGTCTTGGTATCTGGATAGCGGGTGTTCGCGTCACATGACCGGTGACAAAAATAGTTTTCAAAATCTTGAGAAAATCTCCGGAGGACTCGTTGTTTTCGGAGACGGTCGATCTTCCAAAATTATTGGAAAAAGAACAGTAGCTATTCCAGATGGCCCGGTTCTAAATAACGTGTTATTTGTTGATGGCCTTAAGACTAACCTCATCAGCATAAGTCAACTTTGCGACAATGGTTTTTCAGTTAACTTTTCATCTGTTGAATGTGTCGTAACTGATAAGGACCATGTATTCTTTTTAAAAGGGGTAAGATCTGAAAACAATTGTTATGTTGTTCCTAATAAATTTTCTGAAAAATGTAACCTAGTTTCTTTGGATAATGAAACACTTTGGCATGAAAGGCTAGGTCACTTAAATTTTAAGGAACTTGCTAGAATTTCAAACAAGGACGTGGTCAAGGGGGTTCCAAAACTTTTGCTTAAACAAAACATTGTGTGTGGTGGTTGCCAAAAGGGAAAACAGTCTAGGACTGCACACAAGAACTTGAACCACGTAGGTACAAAACGGCCTTTGGAACTTTTGCACATGGATTTAATGGGGCTGACCCGTCAACCATCTTTGGGAGGTAAATGGTATATCTTCTTATTGGTTGATGATTTCTCTAGGTTTTCTTGGGTAGCATTTTTAAGAGAGAAAGCTGATACGTTTGACTCTTTTCATGAGATTTGCCATCGTATTATGATTGAAAAGAATGAAAAGATCATTCGTGTTAGGAGTGATAGAGGTGGAGAATTCATAAATTCCAAATTCATTGCTTTTTGCACTTCCAACGGCATAAAACATGAATTCTCAGCACCCTATACACCTTAGCAGAATGGTGTTGTTGAGCGCAAAAACAGGGTTGTTCATGAGATGGCGCGTGTGATGCTTCATAGCCGGAATTTACCGCTACATTTTTGGGCTGAAGCTGTGAACACCGCTGTCTATGTCATTAATCGAGTGTATTTGCGCCCAGGAACTTTAAATACACCATATGAGCTGTGGTTTAGTAGAAAACCGGATATCAAATACTTTCGTATCTTCGGGAGTCGATGTTACATTTTACGTGACCGTGAAAATCTTGGAAAGTTTGACTCTCGAAGTGACGAAGGAATCTTTTTGGGTTATTCTACAAATAGCAGAGCATATCGAGTATTTAACATCGAATCTAAAACGATTGTAGAATCTATAAATGTTAAAGTAGATGAAGCTTTTCACTTCGCATCTGAAAAATCTACCCTCGATATCTCTCTAGATGATGATACTCCTGTAAGTGCATCCTCTCATGATAATACTTCCAATATTAATGATGCATCTAATGGTTCTTCAAGTTTATCTGATGTGCAGGAATCATCTCATATACCTCCGAGTACTCCGTTTCAACAAACGCTACGAATCTCCAAGGATCATCCTGAATCAAACATCATTGGAGATCCACAAGGAGTTAGAACTCGGAGGCAGTTGGTTTGTGGATTCGCTTGCTACGTATCTTTAATTGAACCAAAGGACATAGATGAAGCTCTTCAGGATGACTACTGGATTAAAGCAATGCAGGAAGAGCTCCATCAATTTGAGCGAAACAAAGTCTGGGAATTAACGAAGCCTCCAAAGCAACATAATGTGATAGGTACCAAATGGATTTTCAAGAACAAGAAAAATGAGGATGGTACTATCATCAGGAACAAGGCACGATTAGTTGCTCAAGGCTACTCTCAAGTAGAAGGTATAGACTTTGATGAAACATTCGCCCCTGTAGCTAGACTCGAGTCCATTCGTATACTATTTGCTATTGCTTGTCATTTTAAAATCAAATTATTTCAAATGGACGTTAAGAGCGCGTTTCTAAATGGGTTTTTAAATGAGGAAGTTTATGTGGCTCAACCGAAAGGTTTTGTGGACCATAAACAACCTAACCATGTTTTTCGTTTGAAAAGGGCTCTTTACGGTCTGAAACAAGCACCGCGAGCATGGTACGAAAGGTTGACAAAGCACCTTTTGGAGAAGGGCTATACTCGAGGGGGAGCTGACAGGACTCTCTTTGTGAAGCATTATCAAAGCAATCTCATTGTAGCACAAATCTATGTCGATGACATTGTATTTGGCGCAACAAGAGATAATGATGCTTCTAAATTCGCGGAGACCATGGAAAGCGAATTTGAGATGTCCATGATGGGCGAATTGACTTATTTCCTTGGATTGCAAATTAAACAAAATGATGAAGGTATTCACTTGAGTCAATCCAAGTATGCAATGGAGTTGGTTAAAAAGTTTGATCTTGAAAATTCGAAAGATTTTCCGACTCCAATGGGAACTAGCCACAAGGGACTTGGAAGTGAATCACAAAGTGAGAATGTAGACGAGAAACTGTATTGAAGTATGATTGGAAGTCTACTTTACCTCACGGCTAGTCGCCCGGATATATCCTTTAGTGTTGGGATTTGCGCGAGATATCAATCAGCACCAAAGAAGGTTCACCTGAAAGCGGTGAAAAGGATCATCCGGTACGTCAAAGGATCAATTAATTTCGAAATTTGGTATCCTATGGGAACAAGTTTGGATATTGTTGGATACTCAGATGCCGATTGGGCAGGATCAGTGGATGATCGGAAAAGCACGAGTGGTGCATGCTTCTATCTTGGCCATTGCCTTGTTGCATGGCACAGTAAAAAGCAGAATTGCATAGCACTCTCGACTGCCGAAGCGGAATACATTTCAGCTGGAAGTTGTTCAACTCAACTTATTTGGATGAAAAGCGTATTGAGCGACTTCCGGATTTCAGCATCTTCGGTAACAATTCTTTGTGACAACACAAGTGCAATTAACATTTCTAAAAACCCTGTGTTGCACTCTAGAACAAAACATATTGAACTTAGATATCATTTTCTTAGAGAGCTAGTTGAATCAAATACTCTTCAACTTTCATATATTTCAACTGAGGATCAATTAGCTGACATTCTAACAAAACCTTTGGATCAAAAATGTTTTATTCATTTGCGAAAAGCAATTGGAATGCTTTCCTTGAAATAAACTTCTTTTTGAAACCTTTGCTTAGGATAGGTTTTGTTTTTGTTTTGTTTTGTTCATTATCTATGTCTGTACATAGGACATTAATTGAGCATAGATCATAATTGACTTTAATTGCATCTTTTCGCACATTTAGAAATTTATTATGCTTTTGCCATCATAATATTTCACTGTTGCAATGATCATTTATGTTAATTAAATCATCTTCTGAGTGATCAAAGTCAATTTCTCTCTCAATGATCTCTTGGTATAGTCATTATCTTATTTGACTGCTTAGTCGAGTATGAAATCGAGATCAATTTTTGGTTGAATACTTTATATCTTAAATAATTGATAGCCAATTAAGGGGGAGTCAAAGAAATGTAAAATGCTCAAAAGATGTGGAAAGAGTTACATCCCAATGAGGAGTGTGAAAACTACCACCACATGGAGGAAAGAGCTACCACCTCGGTCGTCCGAGTATTGTGTGCAGCTACCACATGTATACCAAGCATGGTTGTTCAATTTTTGATTAAGTAAAATGCATGTTGAAATACTTGACTCCGTCAAATTTCAAGGTTGGTATAAGGTGGGTTTTTAAAGAAAGATGCTCAAAGAGCCACTCTCTTCAACAGATTGTCTAGATACATTATCTACTATATTTGGGATTTCAAACATCTATTGATCTTTGTATTTCATTTTCTTTACTGAATTGATGATTTGATAAAGGTATTACTCATAAGATCAAGTTAGATGTAATTGAAGGTGTTCAACTTTAAGGGATTTAATTTTTGTAAATTCTCGTTTCATTTTTGGATATTATTGATAGATTTGGCATAATCTAATTCTTGTTGTATGAAACGATGATTTTTGTTTAAAGTTGATACACGATTGTGCTTACATACTTTTTCTGGTTTTTCTTGAATTTCTCTGAAATTTTTCTGAAGAAAAAGTTGGAGCCGATCCGGATCGGGCAAGGTGATCCGGATCCCGAACGCAGATATTCTTCTGCGGGCAGACGATCCGGATTGGACCTGCCGATCCGGATCCCGAACGCAGTCTTTCACTGCGGGTAGCCGATCCGGATCGCAATCATGAACTGATCCGGATCGCAATCATGAACTGATCCGGATCGCGGCTAGGGTTTTATAAAGAACAAAAGGGTTTTGATTTTTTTTACTCCAATCTTTTGTTCCAAAGTTTCCAGAGCTTCTCTCTCTAGATTTCACCCATCTTGGAAGCTTTCAAACTCAAGTTCTTCGAATACAAGTAAGTTTTTTTGATCAAAATCTCGGTTTTTCACCGTTTTTCTTTTTCTTCCTCAAAACGTGATGAATTTCTTGGATCGATTTCGTTTGTGGATGGTTTTTGATCAAATTTCTTTTGAAATTAGAACTTTGGGTAGATTAGTTTTGATTATATGCTAGGTATTCTCCTGATTAACGGATTTTTAGGCTTCGATTTCTAAAATTTCGGTTTTAGGGCATATAATGAGGATTTTCGAAAATCATGCAATTGATCTATTTTTAAAAGTCCTTTTGCAAAACTATTTTGATTCTTAGTCTCTTTACATGATTATGATTGTTTGGGTACAATTTTTCAAATTTTTGAAAATTAACAATTTTTCATGTGTTCTTGAGTTGGTCTTCACATGATACATTTTTCACTATCAATCAAAATGGTGATCACTTGGATTATTTTCCTACTTGCTGCCATGGTTCATACCAAGGATACTGTCAAGCCTAAGAAGGCTAAGAAAGCGAAGAAGACCAAGGATGATTCCGACACTGAATCAGAGACGGAGTCGATCGACTGGGATAACATCGAAATCGAGCAAACTTGAATATTCCCTATCTCATTTGGTCAAGGATGGCGCGGTATGTGGAACAATCTCATCCCACAGAGAGACTACCCTACCCAATAATTATCATGCGCATCCTTAGAAAGTTTAAAGTCGATACAAGCGCGAGCTCATACATGTACAGTTTGGGCACCATTAATGAGACGACAATTGTGAAGTCTCTCTCGACGAAGCCAGATGAACCCATAATACCTCCTCACCGGCAACGAGCACAACAACAACAAGCGACAACCTCTACACCAGCAGCACAACCAGCACCTCCATCAACGTCTGATGATGATGCGTCGGTTAGCTCAATCTTTAAGGAGCAACAGCGACTCTCAAACGAACAAGAACGCATGGCTACTGATTTCGCTGAAATGAGAGAAGATATCAAAGAAGTTAAGAAGGAACAAGCTTCTATGAACAAACGGATCAAGAAAATGTTTCAGAAGCTTGGGTGTATCAGCTCCGACGACTCTGCATAAACTTTTGTTTCTAATTTTTCCTTTGCAGGTTTTTAAGTTTTTGTTATTATTCAGCTCTCACGTTTCTTTATTCTGATCTATTTAACTCTCCTTGTGTTTTGTAATTTTGGCTTTGTTTGTGACAAAAAGGGGGAGAAAGTTTAGAGAGAACTTGAACAATGATTGAACAATGATTGATGTGAATGTGTGAACATCAAGGTAAGTATCATTTCAACTTTGACTTTGGTGAAAGGTAAGTATCACAACTTTGGTTTTCATCTTGTGATTTGTTGCATGTTCCTACTAACTATTCGACTAACTATTTGGACATGTATTATTATTAACAAGTTGTTTGATTACTAACAAAGCAAAGTCATGACATTTGGAATTTTATTGTTTAGAAGATATGTCAATGTTTGATTGTGATCTTATTACATATCTGAATTACTCAATGTCATGGTGAGCATAAACTCTATCTCTGTTAGGTTTTGAATGCTAAATATTCTTGAGGTATCTAACGATCTCTTTTTGTCAAGAATGATTTCTTTGTGCAGAGAGTACAGATGTCTAAGTCTAGAGTCTGTTTTAGGAGTTTATCTCATGTTTTTAAATTTTCGGATCTCCATTGTAAATTTTTATTGTATGGTGATAGCAACAAAAATATCTTTTTAAATTTTCTTTAGTGGATCTGTGTTTTGTCACGAAACCGCCAAAGGGGGAGATTGTTACGGAATTTGAGTTGGCGTAGTTTCGTGAAAGGTTCAAGTCTTGAAGATTGAAGGTGAAGAAAGTTGGATCATTTAACTCAATCTCAAGAAAGAAGAATTCAAAAGGATCAGGTATGTTTAACTAAAGATTATTGGTGATCCGAATACTTCTTGTAGTGTAGAAACACCTGGAAGAGTTTTTAACTGCATAAAAATCAAAAGCTGGTGTTCGGACATGTTCAGGATCCGGATCAGAGCCAGCGATCCGGATCCCGAAGGTTGTTGTTTCATACATCACTTCAATCCGGATCGCAGCATCTCACGATCCGGATCCCGAACGTTGAGTTTTCTGAAATGTATGAACGATCCGGATCAGGCATTCCGATCCGGATCCCGAACGTTTGTTTTCTGGAAACCGTCTTTATTGCTACTGCAATCCGGATCGCCCAAATCCGATCCGGATCGCCGTCCGTCAGAATTCCAGAAATGTTAGGTTTTTGATTCTTATCTCCTTCCAAATGTTTCTAACCTATAAATAGACCCTATGACTCTTTTTCTAGGGTTAATCCAAATAAGGCCGTAAAGGAAAATAGCCGTCATTTTCATATATCATTTCATACGGCCTAGATCCACATATAGAGAAGAAAGGAAATCATTAGAGAATACTCTATGTTTCTTCATCTATATTGATTAGTTTGATTCTAGGTTTTCATACTCACATCTTGAGTTGAATCAAACTAATGAATACTCAGATGGTATTTCCGATCTATCTTTGATCTAAGTATTCGGCGGATCATCACCACCCAAAAACAACGATTTCCCCAAAATCGGCGCGTGGATTCGCGTGTCCTTGTGGATTCAAGGTTCAACCGCTCTCGTGGATTCGGAGCGAGGCACGTTCGTGGATTCGAAGGGTGCTATTGGGTGCAGACCGTGGATTCGGTCGGACGTCGTGGATTCGACGTTGGACGCCGTGGATTCGGCGTTGGGCGCAGATCGTGGATTCGAGAAGCGTCGCGGAGCGAGCGGAGAAGATCCTCTAGGAGCGTATGGAAAAGGTTGAGTCGTAAGTGTGTACGGTAAATCACCTTGTACGTGTTTTAATTCTAGTGGATTTCTGCCGTGTTATCGGTCCCGTGGTTTTTTACTCCGGTGATGGAGTTTTCCACGTAAAAATATTGCGTGTTATTTTTATTTCCGCATTGGGTTTTTATCGCAATGATTTTTGAGTGTTTATACGTTTACACCTATTCACCCCCCTCTAGGTGTTTCTTCCCCTATTTAGATCTACATTACATATAACCCAACAGCACGGACCACCCCAAGCTGCTGGCGAGGGAGGGGGCGCCTGAACACGGGAGAGACAACGCAGGGACGGCGCTGGCGGCACTGTTCCCCGCGCAGGCCCGCGCGGTTGCGGCCGAGCGCGTGCTCTGCAGGCCCGCCTGGCCAGGTGCGGCGCACGGGGTGGGGAAGGCTGCCAGGAGCGGGTGCCCAGACCAAGCCGTGGCACCCAGTGCCGCCTGACCGCAACGAGCCGCCGCGTGGCTCGGCGGCGCAGCTCGCACACGCACGCACGATGGGTCCTGCGCTCGGCTGGGGAGGTTGCGGCTGGGTCCCGCGCGCGATGGGGAGGTTGCGGCTGGGGAGGGTTCCGATCTACTCCTTCAGCTGGGATCTCGTCGCCCGAGATGGTACGGATGGAGGAGGAAGAGGGTACTTCCTAGTCCAGGCGGCTGGGGAGAGGAAGAAGAGACCCAATCTTTTAATTAGGATCAAAGCCCTAATTAAAATCTAAATAGTATACCCCTCTTAACTCCACCTTTGAGATAAAACCCAGCCAAGCCCCCAAGCTAAAAGACTCAAACCGTAAGACCCAAAAATTCAAATTCAATTTCAAGATTCAAATTCGTAAATTTAAAAAATTACAGATATTACAGGCTACCGCGGACTTTGGGCGGTTGACCGGATGGTGACTTGTGCATCGGATTAGGGATGACAGGTCGGGCTTGATTAGGGGGATTTGTGGGATATTGCGGCGACCGCGGACTTTGGGCGGCCGACCGGGTATTTATAGTTGCATCAGATTGGGGGGATCAGGGTTTCTTTAGTGGATGGGTTTTCCCACTTTGATTAGAGTCGTGATCTAGTCCTGCTGTTTTATGATACTTATGTTACTGGTTACTGAGATACTTTACTCGTGTGGGTCGCTCCCCTCGAGTGCCACTTCGGAATGTGCGACAGGCATGCTTAGAGTCCTTGAGACTCCTTTTTGCATCGGTGTTATGCGTAGGTTGGCATACCCGATGCGGCAGGCAGTACAAGTTTTTACTGGTCCATCGATTGGGTTTATTCAGGCAGGCATGCTACATACTGATGCATACATTTAGCTATTCTTTTTGGCTCGGCATTTAGAGGCATAGTAGTGGTAGCTTCCTTTTATCAGTATTTTTGTTTATAGCTTACCACCTCTCTTATTCCTTCTCTTGCCTCTGGTAGACTTAGTGGGTACGTCGGGATTTGAGGCTTTACCCATAGGGGGAGGCTACTGGTTTTACTAGTGGTTCTCACCCCCATTGTTGTTTTTCTCTTTCCTCCCTTTGTTTTGCAATGTCTGCTGCGGGAGTTGCTGATCTTTCGGTTGACGGTTCGAGGCGGGGGAGTCGCAAGATAGATCCCTACCAGTGTTGATTTCTACAGTGGGATAGATGTACCAACCCGGATTGTGGGCTTCACTGTACACAGTTGTATTTTTTTGTTAGTTTATCTCCCTTTTTGGATTTATAGATGTTGTATAGGTGGCTTTTAGTTATATTACAGTTTCGGTGGACCGGATTATTATATCATTAGTTATGGGAGATGGATATTGTACCTTTATTTTTCAGTTGTACAGTGATTCTGATTTTTATTACAGCAGTATTTTCTTCAGCTCTGATATCTGTTTAGTTGTTATATGATACTTTGCAGGTTGGACGCTTCGCCTATGCGGGATTTCGTATGGGTGGCGGATCTGTTGGCGAGCCCGGGTCGCAGTTTCGACCCCGGGGCATGACAGCTTCGTTTCAACATAAATTTTCACCCACAGACCGATGGACAGTCAAAGCGGACAATTCGAATATTAATTAGAGAATATGCTGAGAGTTTGTGTCTTGAATTTTTTAGGAGGGTGGTATTGACACTTGGGATTAGCTGAGTTTGTATATAATAACAACTATCAAGCGAGCATTCAGATGGCACCATTTGAAGAGTTGTATAGATGCAAGTGTCGATCACCCCTACATTGGAGTGACATGGGTGAGAGGAGAATTTTAGGACCTGATATCTTACAGGAGGCAGAGGAAAAGGACAAAATTATTTAACGACATCTTGAGACCGCCTATAGTCGACAGAAGAGCTACGCAGATATTAGGCGACGAGATTTGGAGTTTCAGGTTGGATACCATGTATTTTTGAAAGTCTCGTCATTTAGGGGGGTTCGGAGATTTGGAGTGCGTGAAAAGCTTAGTCCATAATTTATTGGTCCCTTTGAGGTACTGGAGTGGGTCGGGCCGGTAGCATACAGAGTTGCACTTCCACCGCAGTTAGCTGGTACCCATGATGTCTTCTACGTCTCGACATTGAGAAAGTATGTTTTCAATCCCACGCATGTGATCGACTTCACCCCGCTGGAGTTAGGTGAGAACTTGAGCTACGAGGAGCGCCCGGTGCGAATTCTTGCTCGTAAGACGAAAGAATTGTGTAACTAAGTGAAATCGTATGTGAAGGTGTTGTGGAACAATCATGACGAGCACGACTTGGGAGCCCAAGGCAGAAATGATGGATTCCTACCCGTTCCTGTTTGAGACTTCCTCCTAAAATATGGATTTGTAGTTTCAAGGACAAAACTCCTTGTAGAGGGAGAGAATGTAGTGTTTTGGTATTTTGGGGCCATGCGAACACGTGTAATTAGCCGACCGACACATCTTATAGATGGTCGGGTTGAGCGGGAATCATTTTGCGCAAAATTGACGCGAAAATGTACTCAAAGTGAAGAAAACAGTGGAAACTGAAGTTTCCATGAATTTGAGCTCCCGAATCTTGATTTTGGACACTCGGATTCCTAATTCGGATGGTTTGAATTCCTGTAGTCTGGAAGCCATATTTGAGTCATTTCGAACCATGATTCGAACTCTACTTGTGGGTGCCCGAAAATATATTCAGATTAAGATTACCGTTGATCCGCTGGTCCGTTTTGTCCCTAAAAAATTTTCTATATAAGGAAACTCATAGGGCTTTTTTTGGGTTTTTTTCCAACTTCATCTGATCCTTATCCATTTTTTTAACCCCCTCCATCCTCCTGGGAGCTAGTGGGAGAAGAAGGCAGCAGCAGAAAGAGCTTCACCAGTGAGCTGTTTGAGCACCTTGGGAGCCCGCTTGTGCCGCAAAGACTTCAACTTTTGAGGGAGTGGATCGCATGCGGATCGTGCGAGAGTCGCTAAGGGTTAATCTTCTTAGCGATCGAGGTAGGCTTGGATTTGTTGGATTTTTGGGATGGTTTTTACTTGGATTTTTGAGGTTTTGAGCTCTTCCATCCATGGTGGTCTAGAGGATTTTTGAGGTTTTTACTTGGATTTTTGAGGTTTTGAGCTCTACTTGCACGATCATGCGAGCAGATCGTGCGAGTAGAATGAGCTTCACCAGTGAGCTGTTTGAGCACCTTGGGAGCCCACCATGGATCGCATGCGGATCGTGCGAGCGGAGCTAAGGGTTGATCTTCTTAGCGATCGAGGTAGGCTTGGATTTGTTGGATTTTTGGGATGGTTTTTACTTGGATTTTTGAGGTTTTGAGCTCTTCCATCCATGGTGGTCTAGAGGATTTTTGAAGTTTTTACTTGGATTTTTGAGGTTTTGAGCTCTACTCGCACGATCGTGCGAGCGGATCGTGCGAGTAGAAGGAGCTTCACCAGTGAGCTGTTTGAGCACATTGGGAGCCCGCTTGTGCCGCAAAAACTTCAACTTTGAGGGAGTGGATCGCATGCGGATCGTGCGAGCGGAGCTAAGGGTTGATCTTCTTGGCGATCGAGGTAGGCTTGGATTTGTTGGATTTCTGGGATGGTTTTTACTTGGATTTTTTAGGTTTTGAGCTCTTCCATCCATGGTGGTCTAGAGGCTTTATAACTATTTCTTTCTTTTGAATTTCTTCTCTCTGCGAAGAGTGGTGCTGGTGTTGGTGTTGGCATGGAGCATGTAGAAGCTAGCAGAGCCTTGGAGATAAAGAGGCTGAGTAGCGGCTTAGGCTATTTTTACTGTATGAGTGTTTTGGGAGCTCTAGTTTGCTACAGGTGGAGGATCGAGCCGCATTGATTTCACTCTGTTGTTGGATTAGCTTTTGAGGTGGACTTGATTTCACAAAAGTGGATGAACACTCTATTATGTCTATTTTATTTTGATGTCTAGCATGTTAAAATAATATTAAGATTTTTTGATAAAATCTGATACTTCCTGTAAATTAGTATAAAATTATATTTGGATCTCTGGACATTTTTGGTATAAAATAGGGAGTAAATGACACTAGAAAGATGATTAAAATGATGTTTTAACATACATCTTGACACCCGATAAAATATATGCACTGTTCCTGGACAAAGCTATTTTATTATATTTTTTTCGCCTTGGGTAGAGGGTTGTGAGTTGTCAAGTTAGTGTAGGGTGTATTTATACTTGTGCTGAGGGACCGAGTGGATTTTTGTAGCAATTGATTGTAGTAGCCCCGATCCCCGTGCAAATTTTCCCATGACCCACGTTGTGGAACACCTATTATTGGTGTGTCGGACCCGCAACGCGTCAATTGGACGCGTTGGACGGACTCTGTGAGGCTTCTGGATTGAGCCTACCTTCCAGCTATTTTTATGGGGTTTTAGAAAGGGTTTCAGGCTAATCCAAGGTCGGATTTGGATTCAGCGTAGAAAAACGTCGAAAATCGGCTATTTACTCGTATTTTTCTGAGTCCGAATGCCCAAAAACGGATACCCGGAAGTTTTCTGCGTATTTTGGTGCATGGTGGAAGCCGTGGACCGGCCGGATGCCACATAGCGACCGCTGATTGGCCGACGCACGCGGCGCGGTCCACAGAGATGAAGCACTAGTGCATGGACCGGGCGCGGGGGACACGTGGCAGCCTCGGATTCGCGGGTTCACGCGGCGCGGTCCACGGCGTCTAGCAGGATGGTGCATGGACCGGGGCGGGCCACGTGGCGGCCTGTGAGTGGCCGGCTCTGGAACGCGCGGTCCACACTTCGGGGGGAGCAGGCGGGGGCAGGTGACCGCCGTACGCGGGGCGCCACGTGGCGCCCGGCGATTGGCGGGCGCCACCCACCCCACGCACCCCGGTCAGGCCACGCAGCGAATCCCCAGCGGCCCCGCACACGCTGCCCGCTGTTTGGGACATGTGTCGGGCACTGGGCGATTCGGGCGCTGGTCGCGGGCCGGGCCGAGGCGCAGGTTCGGGCACTGTTTGTGCCCGAATCCTTCCAGGCGCCCAAAATTAGGGCCCAAAAGCCCAACAACTTGGGTTTTTTGGATTTTTGTGGGAGAGCCTATAAATAGGCCCTCTTTCTCTGCCTTTTAACTTTTTTCCCGAGCTCCCCTGCGACAGAGCCCTCAAGCAAACTTGTTCTTCATCTTGTGCTGCATCTCTTGAAGGAGTTTCGGAATTTTTGGAGGCCGCGGCATCGACGTCTTCGGCATTTCGGCGCAGTGCGACGTTCTTTCTTCGGCGGCCCTTTTCATCGCGTTTCGGTCCACGAGGTCCACAGAGCTGCTCCGATGGAATTTTTGGACGATTTTCATAGCATCGGTTTCACGAGAGGTACATCTCCCTTTTCCGTGTTTTCCACTCCTCCCAATTTCGAGTTTTTATTGGGGTTTTGGGGACATTTTTGAACTGCTGGTGCTTTTCTTGGACAGCAGTGCATTGTCGGATTTTTATCTCCACGCTCGGTTATCGGATTTCGACATGTGAGGACTCGATCGACATCTATGCTTCGCGAGGATCGCCGTCGTATTTTTATTGGAATTTTTGGAGATCATCTCGTAGGTGGTATTTAAGTATTTTCTGGACTGATTTTTACAGGAGTGTGTGATTGTGGGAAATGTTGCTTATCGCGATGTTTAGACCGTATCTTTGTACCCAGGAGGAGTTTTCTGGTGTTTTTGGACTCGTTGGAATCACGGGAATCTGAGGATTATCCCGTTCAGTTTCAGCCTATTTGGACTTTGGATTGACGCGCACTTTCAGGTGGGTTGTTTTGTCTTCAAAACCGTTTCATTAATTCTACTGTGTAGTGAACATGCATGATTGTGAGACGTGTTAGGAAGCATGCTAGTGAGAGAGAGTTGATGCTCCTTGTGTTGTTATTATGATCATGTTGATTATTGCTTCCTATTTGTGTTAAATTAAATGCTATTATTGGAACTTGACCTAGCACCTCGTCATATGATGCATGTTAACCAGACTAGTAGAAAACTCCAACTTGGGCTAGTTTATTTATGCTTTGGACACTCCCACATTTTATTCTTGTCACCTGGACTTAGAGTTTTCTCGCCCGGGTAGTGGGCCGAGTGGTCGGGTTGTCGTGGGATGCATGTTACACTCGTGCCTGGGGGCCGAGTGGAGTCTGGTAGCTGTGTTTAGATCAGTACTTGTTCTGGGAGCCGTCTGAGTCGACGGTGGGTCCCGGCTACTGTCGATCTTGTTGATCGTAGATTTGGACTATAGCCTGCATGAGCCGCATTGAGCTCGACAGAGATGCGCGGATACTTTCCTCGGTGGGGTCGCGCCCCTCGAGTGCAGCTCCGGAGCTGGGCCTGTTACTTTGCTATCGCGACTTGTCGACGCAGTCCTTATGGCTGGGCCCTTTTTGGCTAGTCACGGATGCCCTACGTAAGTCCAGTCCTCCGTGGATGTAATGGCAGTAGGTGGGCGCAAGTTTGACTGGACCCTATGTGGCAGTCAGTGTAGATTGGGTGATGCATCATGTTTCCATCTGTATCACCCTTTGAGCATTTAGATAGAAGCATTGTAGCTGTAGAGTTATTTCCAGCCCTTTTATTTTCAGTACTACATTTGTTACTTTATGCCTCTAGTAGACTTAGTGGGCAGACCGTCGGGCTTGTTGGCGGTACCCACTGAGAACTACGTGACGATGTAGTTCTCACACCCATGGTTGGTGACTTCTCCAGGGACCTCTACTCCAGTTCCCGCTGCTCTTGTTGCTGATCCTTCTGACCGAGGTAAGGGAGTCGCGAGCTAGATCCCTACCAGTCTTCTGCGAGAGAGTAGATGTACCCCTTTTGGTGATGTACTAGTACTGTCAGTGATTCTGGGATGTATCTTGTACTTTTTACTTTTGAGAGTTTTATTTTGGAGAGACTTATGTATTGTGAGGACCTGGCATGTACTATTTGGAGTTGTATATATTTATTTCAGTAGTTTACTTTTTCGCTCTGATATCTGTATAGTGGTTAGCATGATCTTTTGCAGGTTAGTCGCTTCGTCTATACGGGGCTTCCCGTATGGGCGGCGGATCTGTTGGTGGGCCCGAGTTGCAGTTTCGACGCCGGGCCATGACATTGATAGGTTGAGTTCTAGTGTCGGGAGCCGTTTGGGTTAATAGAGATCTCGAGACATTGAGTGTTTTTCCGACCCATGCCGTGGACAAGTTGAGTGTTGTGAGCTTGTCGATTTGGTTGATCGTTGATTTGGATTATAGTCTGCATGGGCAATATTTAGCTCGACTGAGATGCGCAACTTTTTCTCGGTAGGGTTGCGCCCTTCGAGTGCCACTTCGGAGCTAGGCTATTTTACTGCGTGACGTTGATGTAGCCCGTTTGGGCACCCTACGTAATTCCAATCCCCTTCTGGCAGGAGGCAGATGTGATGGTTGTAGTTGGGTGAATATTTTACTGAACCCGATGTGGCAGTCAGTGAGATTGGGTAGACTATGAATATCCTGTGAGAGTATATGCTGTTGCATATCCCCTTTTACTTTTGAGTATAGTAGATAGAGATATAGTAGCTATAAATTTATTTTTAGCTTTTACTTTTCTGTTGTTTAGCAGTAGTCTTACTTATGCCTCTAGTAGACTTAGTGGGTAGATCGTCGATCTTGACGGCGGTATTCACTGAGGACTACTTTATTTTGATAGTTTTCATACCCGTTGTTGGTGCTCTTTTTGTATAGACTTCTACACATGTTCCAATGCTAGAGGCTGCACTTGATTGAGGTAAGGGAGTCGCGAGCTAGATCTCTACCTAAGAGTTCTTGGACCTAGATTCGTCCCTATATATATATGATTATTTTGGATTGTAGTCATGTACGGTCTGATTGATGTATTTGTACTTTATTTTCTATATTCTAGGAGATGACTATATATTTTGGATGTGTATTAGACATACAGTGGATTATATTTTAGTTTATATTAGTTTCATTTCAGCTGTGATATATCTTTTTAGTATTGGAAGATATTATCTTTTGCAGATTAGATGTTTCGCATATGCAGGATTTCTTGTTACGGAATTTGAGTTGGCGTATTTCGTGAATTCGGTTAAGTCTTGAAGATTGAAGATAAAGAAAGTTGGATCATTTAACTCAATCTCAAGAAAGAAGAATTCAAAAGGATCAGGTATGTTTAACTAATTATTTTTGGTGATCCGAATACTTCTTATAGTGTAGAAACACTTGGATAATTTCTTATTGCATAAAAATCAAAAACTGGACATGGGACATGTTCAGGATCCGGATCAGACTTTCCAATCCGGATCCCGAAGGGTGTTCGTTCATACATCAGTTCAATCCGGATCGTAGCCTCCCTTGATCCGGATCCCGAACACTGGTTTTACCATGTTTTATGAACGATCCGGATCAGGCTTTGCAATCCGGATCCCGAACGTTGGTGTTTGGTGAAACTGTATGAACGATCCGGATCAGGCACTTCGATCCGGATCCCGAACCTTGGTTTTTCTGGAA
Source organism: Tillandsia leiboldiana (assembly GCA_029204045.2). Taxonomy (NCBI): domain Eukaryota; kingdom Viridiplantae; phylum Streptophyta; class Magnoliopsida; order Poales; family Bromeliaceae; genus Tillandsia; species Tillandsia leiboldiana. The sequence continues at coordinate 6,258,337 of CM055062.1, forward strand.
ACTGTTTGTCTCGCTACTGCAATCCGGATCGCCGAAGTCCGATCCGGATCGCCGTCCTGAAAAATTCCAGAAATGGTTAGTTTTTTATTCTTATCTTCTTCCAATGGTTTCTAACCTATATATAGACCTTTTAATTCATCTTTTAGGGCAACCCACGAAAAAGAAAAAAGACGACCGAATTAGATAGATCCACAAATAGAGAAGAAAGGAAATCAATAGATTAAATCTTACGTTTCTTCATCTATATTGATTGATTTGATTCTAGGTTTTCTTACTCACATTTTGAGTAGAATCAAATCAATGAATACTTAGATGGTATTTCTGATCTATTTCTAATCTAAGTATTCGGCGGATCATCACCACCCAAAAATAACGATTTTCCTAAAATCGGCGCGTGGACTCGCGTGGCCTTGTGGATTCAAGGTGCTACCGCTCTCGTGGATTCGGAGCGAGGTACGTTCGTGGATTCGAAGCGTGCTACTGGGTGAAGACCGTGGATTCGGTCGGACGTCGTGGATTCGGCGTTGGACGCAAATCGTGGATTCGAGAAGCGTCGTGGAGCGAGCGGAGAAGATCAACTAGGAGCGTATGGAAAAGGTTGAGTCGTCTGTGAGTACGGTATATCACCTTGTACGTATTTAATTCTAGTGGATTTCACCGTGTTATCGGTCCCGTGGTTTTTTACTCCGGTTTGGAGTTTTCCACGTAAAAAATCTCTGCGTGTTATTTATTTTTCCGCATTGGGTTTTATATCGCAAAGATTTTTGAGTGTTTATTGTTTACACCTATTCACCCCCCTCTAGGTGTTTTTTCCCCTATTTAGATCCAATTATACATAACCCAACAAGTGGTATCAGAGCGGGAATAGGGTTGTAAACAATGGTTGAAGGTGGAAACATCAACAGACCTCCGTTCTTCGATGGAACAAATTATGCCGACTGGAAAGTACGGATGAAAGCCTTTTTAATTTCCATCGACGAACGGGTGTGGCAATCAATTGAATTAGGATGGTCTAATCCAACTGAAATTATTGCTGATGTTCGCACCATCAAATCTAGGTCGAAATGGACCAAGGAAGAGATAGATACTTCTTCTTACAATGGCAAAGTGATTAACGCTTTATTTAATGCTTTGTCGCAAACAGAGTTCTCTCGTGTCTCGGCATGTGAGACTGCGAAAGAAATCTGGGATGTTCTTCAAGTTACGCATGAGGGAACTAACCTTGTGAAGATTCAGAAACTGCAAATGCTTACGAGCAAATTTGACTCTATTTTCATGGGAGAAAATGAATCTTTCACAGACTATTACACACGATTGCAAGACATCGTAAACTCATGTGCTAACTTGGGAGAGAAGATTCCAGAATTTAAAGTTGTAAGAAAAATATTAAGAACTCTTCCTGAAAGATTTCGCTCCAAGGTTACAGCCATTGAAACTATTAAACACCCGGACGAAATCCGTGTAGAAGAATTAGTTGGTTCATTACAAACTTATGAAATGACATTTCCTACTAACTATTATTCTGGAAAGGCATCCTCTTCTAAGTCTTTAGGTTATGCGTTGAAAACAACAAAAGAAGAAGACGCGGATTCATCCTCCTCAGGCGATGACGAGAATTTATCTATGGAGGACTTTGAGAAGCAGCTTGCTCTCTTGACAAGAAGATTTCGCCGAAACTTTCGAAGGGGTAACTCAAGCAAAACTCCATCCTTCGTAAAGTCGAAGAAAGGCAAAGGTTCTTCAAGTTTCAAACCAAGAAAGCAAGAGGGTTTTTTTAAGGATAAGAAAAGCTCAGAAGGACAAGTCCAATGCTTCAAGTGCCGAGGGTACGACCATATCTCAATGGAGTGTCCTAATAAGAATCCGTCAAAGAAGAAAGCGATGCAAGCCGTCACTTGGGATGACACCTCATCGTCAACTGAGTCACCCTCAAGTGATGAAGAAGATAACGCAACAGCGTTCCACGCATCCACATCTTCACCCTTCATGTGCTTAATGGCTAATACATCCGAGTCATTGTCCAACTCCACTGTTGAAAAGATTGCAACGGACGATGAATCGGATGATTCGGAAGGTGAAGATTTTGCTCTAGCCTATCACAGACTTTTGAGGGATTCAAAGAAACTGGCTAAGCAAAACAAGGGGTTGAGAGGGAGATTGCAGGATCTCGAAGAAGAAGTAAAAAGGGTAACTTCTCTCTCGACCGATCTTGAAGTGGAAAGGGATGATCTGATTAAAATAAATGTTTCCCTTCAAGAGTCCAATGAGCAACTCGAGAAGAATTATATAGATATGGTGAACATAGCGAATTACTTCTTGAAGCTCAACGGCGAGGCTCGATAGGAAAAATTGGAAATGACAGAGACCATTCTCCAACTCAAGGATGACTTACAGCGATTTTCATCAGGAAGGAGTAAGTTGGATAAGCTTCTTGGTCTTGGTCAATCAAACAAGTTCGGCCTCGGATACAATCGAACTAACGACAATTATAGTTCGGTTGGGACAGTCTTTGTGCCCCAGTCGGTATCTCCTCATCCGACACCGGAATTGACGACAAACAACGACAACAAACCTACTTCCTCCTCTTCGGAATCGTCAAGCATCAAGGTATGTTTTCGTTGTGGTATTGCAGGGCACATAAGGAGAAATTGCAAGATGGGAGCCAAACGCTCAACTCAAGCACTTCTTGCAACGACTACCAAAAGGGTGATTCCTCGGAAAACAAATGCAAATTCTTCAAAGGAAAAGAGCCTCGGTAGTTCATCAAACGAGACAATGACGTCAAGGAAAAGTGACGGATCAAACAAGACGCTTTCACCAAAGGTATCAACCTCACAATCATTTCCGACGTACACCAAAACTCGAAAGGTTTGGGTACGCAAAGGTGAAGTTTTCCCTTGTCTTGTTACAAATATTTCCTTGCATGCTTATGATAATTCGTCTTGGTATCTGGATAGCGGTTGTTCTCATCACATGACCGGTGACAAAAACTGTTTTCAAAATTTTGAGAAAATCTCCGGAGGACTTGTAGTTTTCGGAGACGGTCAATCTTCCAAAATTGTTGGAAAAGGAACAGTAGCTATTCCAGATGGCCCGATTCTAAATAATGTGTTATTTGTTGATGGCCTTAAGACTAACCTCATAAGTATCAGTCAACTTTGTGACAATGGTTTTTCAGTTAATTTTTCATCTGTCGAATGCATTGTAACTGATAAGGACCATGTTTTCTTTTTAAAAGGGGTTAGATCTGAAAACAATTGTTATGTTGTTCCCAATAAAATTTCTGAAAATTATAACTTAGCCTCTTTGAATAATGAAACTCTTTGGCATGAAAGGCTAGGTCACATAAATTTTAAGGAACTTGCTAGAATTTCAAACAAAGACGTGGTCAAGGTAGTTCCTAAACTTTCACTTAAACAAAACATTGTGTGTGGTGGTTGTCAAAAGGGAAAACAATCTAGGACTGCACACAAGAGCTTGAATCACGTCGGTACCAAACGGCCCTTGGAATTATTGCATATGGATCTTATGGGGCCGACACGTCAACCATCCTTGGGAGGTAAATGGTATATTTTCTTATTGGTTGATGATTTCTCTAGATACTCATGGGTAGCATTTTTAAAAGAGAAAGCCGATACTTTTGATTCTTTTCACGAGATTTGCCTTCGTATTATGTTTGAAAAGAATGAAAAGATCATTCGTGTTAGAAGTGATAGAGGTGGAGAATTCATAAATTCAAAATTCATTGACTTTTGCACTTCCAATGGCATTAAACATGAATTCTCAGCACCCTATACACCTCAACAGAATGGTGTTGTCGAGCGCAAAAACAGGGTTGTTCAAGAGATGGCACGTGTTATGCTTCATAGCCGGAATTTACCGTTATATTTTTGGGCTGAAGCTGTGAACACTGCAATCTATGTTATTAATCGAGTTTATTTGCGCCCGGGAACGTTAAATACACCATATGAACTATGGTGTTGTAGAAAACCCAACATCAAATATTTTCGCATCTTTGGGAGTCGATGTTACATTTTACGTGACCGCGAAAATCTTAGAAAATTTGACTCTCGAAGTGACGAAGGGATTTTCATGGGGTATTCTACAAATAGTAGAGCATATCGGGTATTTAACTTGGAATCTAAAACGATTGTAGAATCCATAAATGTTAAAGTAGATGAAGCTTTCCACTTTGCATCTGATAAATCTACCCCTGATATCTCTCTTGATGATGATACTCCTGTAAATGCATCTTCTCATGATAATACTTCCAATATTAATGATGCATCTAATGGTTCTCCAAGTTTATCTGATGTGCAGGAATCATCTCATATACCTCCGAGTACTCCATTACATCAAACGTTACGCATCTCCAAAGATCATCCTGAATCAAACATCATTGGAGACCCACAAGAAGAAGTCAAAACTCGGAGACAGTTGGTTTGTGGATTCGCTTGTTACGTTTCCATGATCGAACCAAAGAATATCGATGAAGCTCTTCAGGATGACTACTGGATTGAAGCAATGCAGGAAGAGCTCCATCAGTTTGAACGAAACAAAGTCTGGGAATTAACGACGCCTCCGAAGCAACACATTGTGATCGGTACTAAATGGATTTTCAAGAACAAGAAAAATGAGGATGGTACCATCATCAGGAATAAAGCACGCTTAGTTGCTCAAGGCTACTCTCAAATAGAAGGTATAGACTTTGATGAAACGTTCGCCCCTGTAGCTAGACTCGAGTCCATTCGTATCTTGTTCGCTATTGCTTGTCACTTTAAAATAAAACTCTTTCAAATGGACGTTAAGAGCGCATTTTTAAATGGGTTTTTAAATGAGGAAGTTTATGTGGCTCAACCGAAAGGTTTTGTAGACTGTAAACTACCTAACCATGTTTTTCGTTTGAAAAAGGCTCTTTACGGTTTAAAACAAGCACCGCGAGCGTGGTACGAAAGGTTGACAAAGCACCTTTTGGAGAAGGGCTATACTCGAGGGGGAGCAGACAAGACTCTTTGTGAAGCATTATCAAAATAACTTCATTGTTGCACAAATCTATGTCGATGACATTGTATTTGGAGCAACAAAGGATAATGATGCTTCTAAATTCGCTGAAACCATGGAAAGCGAATTTGAGATGTCTATGATGGGCGAACTGACATACTTTCTTGGATTGCAAGTGAAACAAAATGGTGAAGGCATCCATCTGTGTCAATCCAAGTATGCAAAGGAGTTGGTAAAGAAATTCGGATTAGAAGATTCTAAAGATTTTCCTACTCCTATGGGAACTAGCAATAAGGGATTAGGAAGTGAATCTCTTAGTGAGAATGTAGACGAGAAACTTTATCGCAGCATGATTGGAAGTCTGCTTTACCTCAAAGCTAGTCGCCCGGATATATCCTTTAGTGTTGGGATTTGCGCGAGATATCAATCAGCACCAAAGGAGGTTCACCTGAAAGCGGTGAAACGGATCATCCGGTACATCAAAGGAACCATTAATTTCAGAATTTGGTATCCTATGGGAACAAGTCTAGATATTATTGGATACTCAGATGCCGATTGGGCAGGATCTGTGGATGATCGGAAAAGTACGAGTGGTGCATGTTTTTATCTTGGCCATTGCCTTGTTGCATGGCATAGTAAAAAGCAAAACTGCATTGCACTCTCGACTGCCGAAGCGGAATACATCTCAGCGGGTAGTTGTTCAACTCAACTCATTTGGATGAAAAGCGTGTTGAGCGACTTCCGGATTTCAGCAACTTCGGTAACTGTTTTATGTGACAACACTAGTGCTATAAACATTTCAAAAAACCCAGTGTTGCACTCTAGAACAAAACACATTGAACTTAGATATCATTTTCTTAGAGAGCTAGTTGAATCAAATATTCTTCAAATTTCCTACATTTCAACTGAAGATCAATTAGCTGACTTTTTAACAAAACCTTTGGATCAAAAACGTTTTATTCATTTGCGTAAAGCAATCGGAATGCTTTCCTTGAAATAACCTCTTTTTGAAACTTTTGTTTAGGTTAGGTTTTATTTTTGTGTTTTTGTTCATTATCTATGTTTAGTCATAGAACATTAATTGAGCATTAGTTTTTATTGACTTTAACTGCATCCTTTTATATGTTTAGAAATTTATTATGCTTTGGATATCATAATAATTCATTTGGTGCAATGATCATTTATGTGAATTAAATCATCTTTGTTTTGATCAAAGTCAATTTCTCTCTCGATGATCTCTTGGTATAGTTTTTATCTTATTTGACTGTTTAGTCGAGTATGAAATTGAGATCAATATTTGGCTGAATACTTTATATCTTAAATAATTGATAGCCAATTGAGGGGGAGTCCAAAGAAAAAGTGTTATGCTCAAAAGATGTGGAAAGAGTTACATCCCAATGAGGAGTGTGAAAACTACCACCACATGGAGGAAAGAGCTACCACCTCGGTCGTCCGAGTACTGTGTGCAGCTACCACATGTATACCAAGCAAGGTTTTTCAAGTTTGATTAAATAAAATGCATGTTGAAATACTTGACTCTGTCAAAATTTCAAGGTTGGTATAAGGTGGGAATTTTAATGAAAGATGCTCAAAGAGCCACTCTCTTCAATAAATTGACTAGATATATTATCTAACTTATCTGGAATTTTAGACATCTATTGATCTTTGTATTTGATTTTCTTTACCAAATTGATGATTTGCTAAAGGCATTACTCATAAGATCAAGTTAGATGTAATTGAAGTTGTTCAACTTTAAGGGATTTAATTTTTATAAATTTTCGTTTCATTTGTTGGATGTTATTGATAGATTTGGCATAATCTATTTCTTGTTGTATGAAACGATGATTTTCATTTAAAGTTGATACACAAAAGTGCTTACAATCTTTTTCTGAATTTTCTAGAATTTTTCTGAATTTTTCTGAAGAAAAAGTTGGAGCCGATCCGGATTGGACAAGCCGATCCGGATCCCGAACGCAGGTATTCTCTGCGGGTAGCCGATCCGGATCGTAATTACGAACTGATCCGGATCGCGGCTAGGGTTTTATTTAGAACAAAGGGTTTTGATTTCTTTTACCTCAATCTTTTGTTCTAAAGTCTCCAGAGCTTCTCTCTCTAGAATACATCCATCTTGGAAGCTTTCAAACTCAAGTTCTTTGATTCCAAGTAAGATTTATTGATCAAAATCTCGGTATTTCACAGTTTTTCATATTCTTCCTCAAAAACGTGATGAATTTCCGTATCTTTCTCGTTTATGGATGGTTTTTGATCAATTTTTTTTTTGAAATAAGAACTCTGGGTAGATTAGTTTTGATTATATGCTAGGTATTCTAATGATAAACGGATTTTTGGCCTTCGATTTCAAAAATCTCGGTTTTAGGGCATATAATGGGAATTTTCCAAAATCATGCGATTGATCTATTTTTAAAATTCCTTTTGCAAAACCTAATTTGATTCTTAGTCTCTCTATACGATAATGATTGTTTGGGTACAATTTTTCAAATTTTTGAAAATTAACAATTTTTTCGTGTTCTTTAGTTGTTGCTAGGGGTGGCAATCCAGCTCGCTGTTCGCGAGCCAGCTCGTGTTCGGCTCGAAATGAGCTCGAGATCGAATCGCTCGTTTAGTAAACGAGCCGAATACGAGCCGAATTTTTCAGCTCGTTTAATAAACGAGCCGAACACGAGTTGGAGTCAGCTCGTTCGAGTTCGGCTCGATAACAGCTCGAATATATATATATATATATATATATATATATATATATATATATATATATATATAATATATATATATATATATATATATAAAGGGCTTTTTTTTGAAAATGACCCTATCAAAATTTAAATTTTAAAAATGGCCCTGCAAAATTTAAATTTGCAAAAATGGCCCTCTTCTTGCCACGTCAGCGGCCACGTCAGCCCGGTCCGCCACGTCAGCTAGCCACAGCCGCGGTGCGCCGGGGGGTGAGTTAGTGAAACACGCAGGCTCTACCTGCGTGTTCTAAACACGCAGGGTCAACCTGCGTGTTTAGAACACGCAGGCCCAACCTGCGTGTTCTAAACACGCAGGCTCAACCTGCGTGTTTAGAACACGCAAGTAGAGCCTGCGTGTTTAATCAAACCCTATACCCCCCGCGGCCGAGCCCCGACCCTCCTTCCTCACTTCATCCCTAAACTCTCTCTCTCTCTCTCTCTCTCTCTCTCTCGTTCCCGTGCCGCTCCCGCCGTACCCGCCGCACCCGCCGGCCGTCGTCGGAGGTGAAAGAGGCGGCCGGACTTCAGACTCTCTCCCTTGAATTTTTGATCCTCTGCTATATCAAAAATTCATGTAATTTTTGATCCTCATTCATGTAATTTAGGGCATTTCATGTAATTTTTGGTCCTCATTCATGACTTGCATTTCAAAATTTTGATCCTCATTCATGTAATTTAGGGCATTTCATAGATCATATGATCCTCATTCATGTAATTTTTGTGTATAATAGGTCAAATTTAGGGCTTTTTTTTTGTTTTTTTTTTTTTAAATCTGTAATTGTGCTTTGTGTATAATAGGTCAAATTGTGCTTTGTGCATATAATTTGTGCATATAGTAATTGTGTAATTTGGCTTTGTGCATATAGATCATATGCATTTGTTTGTGCATATAGTAGATTTTAAAATACTAATGTAGAGAGAGAAAGGGCTTAATGTAGAGAGAGAAAGTCTTTAATATAGATTTTAAAATATATGCATAAAATGTAAATAAATTATATAAAATTAATGTGTAATATATATATAAAGAGAAAGGGCTTATATACTTTTAAAAGTATAAACTATATCTGAAGTTTGTATTAGAACATTCGAATTTTAAATGTTAAGCTTTTGGGCCCTAATTGCCAAAAGGTCTCGCAAGTTCCAAAACATGAATAATTTCATAATACCTTAGATGATTAATTTCATGAATAGCAAGTTCCAAAACATGAATAATTTCATAATACAACTAAATTTTCATCAAAAATAGTAATAAAACTTGCAAGGACAATTTTGAAAAATAAACTTGTAAGGACAGATAGTGATTCACTATGATTATTATTAAAAATAACAAAGTTTATAAATTCTTTTATTGTCAAGCTCAAAATAGTGATTTAATTTGTCGAACTAGAGTAGTCATCAAACTGACGAATGTTATATATTTATTGTTATTTTTAGTACGTCAGTATGTCTGGTGAATGTGTTCCGTTTTCTATTCATTGGGACGGAAATTTAGTCGTGAACAATAATATACCACAATACATTGGTGGGCTATAAAGAACTGATCGGAATTCGCCGCGACATCACATTTCGGGATTTCGAAGCAGAAATATACAAGGTCACTAATTATGATCGAGCGGAGTTCCGGTATACGCATAACAGTTCGATGTCCAATGGGACCTAATGAATGGGAATTATTTGACATATCAAGTGATCATGGCCTTGTAGGCGTGATGAGTTTTTTTCCCATTTCATGGTTGCATGAAAGTATACGTAGAGAAGCAAGTGTTGACTACACGTCACCGTCCAACCTCTGTTTACCAAAGAGATTATGTCGATCTTGAACGAATTCGTACATTCAAGGTATGAAAATTTAGGAATTTTCAATTTAATCTTGTCCTTTTAATAGTATAGTGCGGAAAATGGATAATGTACATTGTATAAGTCTTGCAGAGCGTCTGAAGTCCCTATGTGCCAGTGAGTACATCATTACCATATTTACTGTGGATCCATCTTTATTCGGTGGAGTTGATGAGCGGTAAGTGATTATATGATTTAATTACATATTATCTCAATAGATTCGATAGTTAATCATAAATACCATTGCAGATCAACTAACATCATAATCTATATGAGGGTCCATCATCTAGCATCGACACGCGCTGATGTAGAGTTGAGAAATATAATGAAAAGGAGAAGTAATAGAAAGTGATAATGAGCAAATAAATAGCAGTGACGATGAGCATGTAAGTGAACTTGATATGGACTCAACAGATGATGATAGTGATGGTATCCCACAATCTAGTGTGTTGGACATGATGGCGGTTTGAATTCTCTCTGCATGCGCCATTCAGATGAGGGATTGAATGGATGAAAATTCATTTGCAAACAACGATGATGTCGAGGATCCGGTAGAATTGAAGAATTTGAAGATCACCGACCAGCGTTTTTACTGGGCAATGAAGTAATTCACCAAACCGTTGTTGATCAAAACATTATCACGGTCCTCCGAGTGATGATCAATGGAAAGATCGGGTATATTTCTGACAAGACGTCCTTGGTGAATGCTTTGGATCGATGGCACATTCTAACATAATGTGCAACTGAGAGTTGTTAAATCATAACACAACTAGATATACTGTGAGATGTTTGGTCAATTCATGCCCATGGAGTTACATCCTCTCGACCTAAAGGTTCAAACCATTTTAAAGTAAAGACTTATGCGGGACCACATCCATGCATGATTCCTTTTTGAATACAATGCATAGGAATTGTACAATCTTCGTTTTATGTGAACATATACTACCCACAGTGAAGGCAAGGCTGCTATGAGCCCTACAGAAGTTCAAAACGAGTTCAGAGGTGATTTTCACGTCCCATTTCATCATCGCAGGCTTGGCGGGCACGGAATAAAGCCTTGCAAATTATATACGTAGTTGGGAGCAATCATATTGTGACCTTCCTCGATATTTCTCAATGTTGGAAACAACAAATCCCGAACTATTACCAAGATTGAAACTATAAGTGTGACGCGTAATTCAAGATGTTGCACGCCCCTTCTGGGCTTTTGGACCCTCGATTCTTGGTTGGTCATTTTGCCGGCCACTACTTAGTATCGATTGCACGCACTTGTATGGAAATAGGAGCCATGCATTAATTGCCACAGTGTTGATGGCAATGGTGGTTTGTACCCCACTAGCTTCGCAATATGCGAGGGGGAGAATAGTTCGAGTTGGGAGTGGTTTTTAAATTGTCTACGCGAGGTACATAACCGAGCTCGAGTTCTTACATTAATTTCTGATCGCTTTAAAGGACTTGCGAACCTTGTTGCACTTGTATTCCCACGTTCAGAAGGACATGCTCATCGATGGTGTTTACGACACATGAAAGCTAATATGAATATTCATTTCAGCAAAACAACCTACTTAAAAAATTTTATGCCATGGGAGGCTCAGAAGAACGAGAATATAACATATTAAAGGATGAATTGAGAGCAATGGATGAGGATGCTTGGCAATGGGTTGACAGACTCATGCCGATAGGACATTATTGGGCTAAGGCTTTCGATGGTGGTCGACGATTCGGCATTATGACTACCAACCGTTTTGAAAGTTTAAATGGAGTCTTGAGGGGAGTTCGTGGCTTACCATTACCGCTTTTGTTAATGGCAACATTACATCGAGTGGTTGAGTACTTTCTAATCATCGTCAAGAGGGAGCAGCAATGTTAACTCCATTTGTATCGGATGTGTGGAAAAACTATTAATAGCCGAATGTTAGTGGCTAGAGCACATACAGTTAGGCGATATGGATATCAGAATTTGAAGTCTAACTGGAAGAGATTTGCAATACCAAGTCATTATCAATGGAGCAATTCTACATGTTCATGTTTGTGTTTGCAACTGACAGGATACCTTGTTCACATATATTAGCTTGTTGTAGTTCCGCAAACATGAACATAGATTTATAATAGTCTATGGCCCCCCTTGGTATACTACTGATCTTTCGAGATACATTCCATACAGTTCCATCCGGTCCCGATCGGCGTTATGGGGTTGACAATTGACACACCCTTTACTTCCACCACACGTCTGCGAAGAAAGAAAGGACGACCCA
>CM055062.1:6270278-6292104 GCA_029204045.2 Tillandsia leiboldiana
AAAGCGTCCAACCTGCAAGAAAAGTCTGCAGCTAAACGATATCAGAGCTAGATGAAATAAACAGCTGTAAAACTAAAACATCCAACCCACTATACAACTAGAAATAATAATACAACATCCATCTCCAAAAAGATCAAATACAATATCCTCAGAATACAATAACCAAAACTAAACAGGAGAGGTAACCCAATAATACATCAGTGTACAGGCTCTCAGTAGAAGTCAGATCCTCACAATACAAATGTTTCTCAATGTAAAAACAAAATAAACCAACTGCTGACTGTACTAATAGATCTCCAATGAAAGGGTACCGCTATGCTACTCTCCAAAGACAGGTAGGGATCTAGCTCGCGACTCCTCGCCTCGTTCAGCAACAAAAGGATCAGCAACTGGAGCAAAAGGAACTGGAAGTAGGTCCCTGGGGAAAAACACCACAGCAGGTGTGAGAACTACATCCCACAGTAGTTCTCAGTGGGTACCGCCACCAATCCCGACGGTCTGCCCACTAAGTCTACTAGAGGCATAAGATAACAGGAAAACTGTAATAACGAAAAGATAAGCTGGAAAGAGTCTACAGCTATCATGCCTCTATCTACAATGCTCAAAGGGTGATACAGATGAAAATGATGCATCGACTCTAACCCGAGTACTCAATCAACCAAATCACAGTGACTGCCACATAGGGTCCAGTCAAACCTTCGCCACCTACGGCCGTTACATCCAAGGAGGACCGGACTTACGTAGGGCGTCCGTGACTGCCAAACTGGCCAGCCAGAGGGACTGCGTCGACAAGTCGCGATAGCAAAGTAACAAGCCTAACTCCGGAGTGGCACTCGAGGGGCGCGCCCCCATCGAGGAAAGTATCTGCGCATCTCTGTCGAGCTCAATATGGCTCATGCAGGCTATAGTCCAATCCACGATCACAAGATCGACAGTACCCAAATCACCTCTCTAACTCACTAACAGGAACTACTCGAATAGTCGGGACCGCTGTCAACCCAATGGCTATCCAAAATAACATCAACTCCACATGTAAACTCACTAGCTGGGTATACTCCACAGCCAACAACAATGAAGGGCCCGAGAACCCGAAAGACTATAACCTATAACCCAAATCAAACAAGAACAGGCTATAGGCATAGCCTTTCGTTGTTCTCAACCAAAGAAAAAGGCAGTCCTTAGAACCCAGACCACTCGAATCCTCTCGAGTGGGGAAGTTTACTGGAAAAAAATGTGACATTTATTACTGAAAACCATTTTTCACTCAACCCACGCGGGGTGAGGACTAAAAATAGTTCCTTTTTGAAAAGCCATCTTGTTTTGAGAAATACAATTTTTAATGATTTTTAGTTTTTTCAGGAAAAAACAATTGGAAAATAAGTTTTTATAGCCAAACCCCGAAGGGCTAATGCCTTCGTCCAATCAGACAAGAACAAACTCCGGCGACCTTTCGATGTTTGGAAGAAAACATTGGTTGACTAAAATCATGTGTGTGTCCAAAAAGGTTCTGGGTTCAAGGTCCTGCTATCACTAATACACCACTGCTGCGAACACTGTGGCGACACCATAACAGAGAAACACGACATTCCGGGACACCGTTCACCCAAACGGCTCCCGCCACAGAAAGAGACTAGCTACATCTACCAGACTCCACTCTGCTCCCAAACACGAGTGTGACATGCATCCAACACTAAGAGGAATCCCGACCACTCGGCCCACTACTCGGGCGAGGATAACACTATGTCCCGGAATAGAGAGTAAAGTGTGGATGTCTAAAGCATAAATAAATCTAGCCCAAGTGAGGGTTTTCTACCAATCTGGTTCAACATGCAACATATGACAGGGTGCTAGGTCAAGTTCCAATAATAGCATGTAATTAACATAGCCTAAGCTGTACAATAAATCCAGCATGCTATCAATAAAAAGGGGGTAACATTCCCTTGGTAAGCTTCACTAACCAATCATCATGCAATCCTCAAAATATATGTCATCACTAAGCTTACCTTTAATTACACAGGGGTATACTAACATGCATACATTCTATCACATAGAATTAGAGAACCGTCCCCACCGGTTCTGGGGACAAGCAACCCACCTATTTTGCTTTCCGCAGGCAAAGCCGAAGTCGGTGAAGTGCGTAGTCGCTCACAATCCACTATCTACCGAAACTGCACCCTCGGTACTCGGTCGCACATGCCTCTGCCTCAAACCACATCACAGCCCACAATTAGACAACATCGCAACACACACCACAACAAGCACTTGCTGTTTTTCCAAAACAGCACAAAGAAGGCCATTTTCACCTGCATTCTGTCCTCAAAAAATCTGGAAAAAATACGACTGCGATCCTCGCGACGAGTAGATAGAAATCGAGTATTTATACATCTCGTTCCGACACCTGTAGGCCTAGATATAAATGAAACACTGCGGTAGGTCAAACTATTCACAAACACACTCCTGCAGAAAATAGTCCCCAAAGAAGCTCGAATATCACCTTTGAAGAGACCTCCAAAAATTCCGATAAAATACAGGTGCGTTCATCTAGAAGCGGTAGATATCAATCGAGTCCTTAAACGTCTCATTCCGATGCTTGTTAGACCGAGAAAATAACAATACTCCACCGCTGTCCCAAAACTCACGGCAGTACAAGGGGTCAAAGTTTGCCTCGGGACCCATGCCAAAAACTCAAAATGAGACAAAGTGATTAATATGGAAAATCGAATCTGTACCTCTCGTGAATGCGCTGCCATGAAAATCAGCTCAAAAGTCTATGGGGTTGCTCAGGGAGTCTCGCGCACTGAAATGCGACGGTAGAAAGCCAAATCGAAGAAGCGTCGTAGTGCGCCGCGTCGCAGAAAACGTCGATGTCGCGGCCTCCAAAATTCTGGGAATCCACCACGAGATGAAGAACCCAAGGTTAGAACAATTTTCCTGTAGACTTCATGGGAGAAGAGCTCGGGAAAAGGGCCTAATCGAGCTGCCAATGGAGCTTTATATAGCCAAAAGCAACAAATCTCAAAATTCCATCTGGGTCCCCACTTTCGGGCGCCCGAAACGTTTCCAGGACGTGAACAGTACCCCAAAATACACCCTGAACAATCAGCGCCCGAATCGTCCAGGAAGCGCCACGTGTCCCCGCACAGCAAACAGCGGGTTCGGTCAACCCGCTGGCGCCACTTGGCCGTGGCCCCGCGCGCCGCTCAACCGCGTCAAAGCCTCGGTTGGCGCGCCCCACGTGCGCGCACGCGCGTTGCCGGCGCCCACGCCGTGCACGCAGCCCGCAGGTACCTACCGCACCCGCTCCGTGGACCGCGCCTAGTGCACCAATCAACCAGCCGCCGCCATGTGTCCATGCCCCCGGTGCCACACACCTGCCATGGACCGCGCCCTTCTACAGCGCTGCGTAGACCGCACCGCGTGAGCCGGCCACTCCCGTGATGCCACGCGTCCTTCCCTCGGTGCACGCCTTGTCCCGTGGACTGACCGCGGTCAGCGCCTCTGCCTGCCGCCGCGCTCTGCCGCTGCCCGCCGCCGCCGGCGCTTTGCCCCGGCTGCCGGAACAGTAAATCATGCCTCGAAATCCGTGTTTTGGCATCAGGGCTCCAAAAAATACAAGTAAATAGTCTATTTTCATCGTTTTCGCTCGCTGAATCCAAATATAATGTTTGTTTTGCCCAATTCCACTTCTAAAATTTGACGAAGGCTTCCGGTTAGGCAAACTTGCTCCCATTTTACACACTGAATCCATTTCTTGGGCCCGACTCGCGCACAAAACACTTCCAGAAGCTACGGATCCATCAGTAATCCTTTATGCGGGGATTCGGGTCCTCACATCCTCCCCCACTAAAAGAAATTTCGTCCTCGAAACTAACACAACTCAAAAGGGAGTCTCAAAGCTATGGGTAGGTATCCATCAACACCGTCTCCAGCTCCCCAGTGGCTACTCACTCTCCGTGATGACTCCTCAACAAAACCATAACCAGTACGGCAAGGCCTGGTTGCGCAATTCTCTCATCCCACGAGCCAGAATCCGCAACGGGTGTCCCTCGTACTTCCGAACACTCACAGATCTCAGTGGGACGAGTCAATCACGGGCGAAGAGTCCAAAAACAAAAAACATCTGAGCTGAGACTTGGAAAAACCTCAGGAATTCCAAAAGGCTGGGGACGAGGAAGAACAACCAAATCTACTCGTTCAAATCAACTCGAAGTACGCCAACACAACCAAACAAGAAAGGTAAGGGTCCCATCAACAGGAATGTCATCAGCTCCAACTCTCAATTTAGAAAGCATCCGGAAAATAACGAAACGTCCAAAAATTTCGGAAGGCGGTGGCCCTCGCCCCAATCAAACAAGAACAGGTTCGGGCACTGTCTCCATTTTCTGGAGTAGCCTTTCGAAGTTTCATCCCGTTCGTAAGTTTCAGCATGAAGGCGAGAAAAAGAGAGAGAAGTGTTGAAGTCGTTCCGGCTGTGGGCTCACAAAACGAAAGCTACGATCTAACCGTGACCCCTAGGGACACAACCTCTAGTCCTAATCGTCACCCTACGCTCAAGTGGTGGCGTCAAACACAAAACCGCTGAAGCCATCGCTGCAGGAAGGGTACCTCGGCAACCTATGAAAACGAACTCCTCCAGTCCAGCTCGTGGAAGGGACACAGTTCTCAATCCACAATCAGTCGTTTGCATGATATCGCACCAACCGGTCCATCCCGAGTGCTCGTGTAATACCCCCCCTGTTATTTTGGTAATTTTCATATTACTTTACTTTTAGTGGTCTGGCGGGGGGTTAACAGTTTCGATTATTCTGGGCAGGACCGTCGGGGGATCGCGGGTATTTTTAGGTGCTAGAGCTCGTTGAAACGGGGAACGGTAGTGCGATCGGATTCGAATTTCGATCCCGGGATCTCCCAGAAATAATTTTCGAAACTGGCAATCAATTTGGACGCTCCGGGATCTGTGCCGACGATCTGCACGGTTATCGAGGTAACTTGGACCCCAATTTTTGTTTTCTGATGGACTAGGGTTGTGATTCGGGGACTTAGCCTTCTTTTTCCGCTTTCGTTTCTTTGTTGCGTTAGGGCACGATTAAAAAGAAAGAGGAAGAAAAAGGGAACCCCCAACCCATTTTCGCTCTCGCTTCAAATTACCGGCGCAGAGTTCCAGCGTGGGGACCCAGGGAGAAGGAAGGAGATTGCCTTTCTGCGGGTTGATCGGACGAAGGTGGACTATCTCTCCATCCTCTTCCTCCAGCGGATCTAAGGTGAGTGGTTGCTTTAGGTTTTCATTGCAGTCTTTTTGTTGGATCGGTCGACTTTTTGCCGGGGGGGGGGGGGGGGGGGGGGAGAAACCCGCCGCCGCCGCCCACGACAATTTTTTGGGGGCCGCCGCGCGGGGCTGCCGCAGGCGCCGCACGGGCTACCCGCAGGCAGCGCGCCGCGCGGCACGGCCGACGCACGGGGGGCTGCCCGCAGGCGCCGCGCAGGCTGGTGCCGCACGGGCTGCCTGCAGGTAGCGCGCCGCGCGGCATGGCCGCCGCGCAGGCTGCCTGGAGGCAGCGCACCGCGCGGCCGGGGCCGCCGCGCGGGCTGGTGCCGCGCTGGCTGCCTGCAGGCATCGCGCCGCGCGGGCTGGTGCCGCACGGGCTGCCTGCAGGCAACACGCCACCGGCAAGGCCGTCGCGCGGGGCTGCCCGCAGGCAGTGCGCCGCGCGGCAGGGAGCCGCGCGGGGGCTGCCTGCAGGCAGCGCGCCGCGCGGCAGGAGCCGCCGCGCGGTGCTGCCAGCAGGCGCGCCGCGCGGTGCTGCCGAGCAGGCGCGCCGCGCGGGCTGGTGCCGCGCGGGCTGCTTAAAGGCAGCGCGCTGCGTGGTAGGGGCCGCCGCGCGGGGCTGCCCGCAGGCGCGCCGTGCGGGCTGCTTGCAGGCAGTGCGCCGCGCGGCAGGGGCCGCCGCACGGGGCTACCGCAGGCGCGCCGCGCGGGCTGGTGCCGCGTGGGCTACCTACAGGCAGCGCGCCGCGCGGCAGGGCCGCCGCGCGGGGCTTCCCGCAGGCAGCGCGCCGCGCGGCAGGGCGCCGTGCGGGGCTGCCCGCAGGCAGTGCGCCGCGCGGACTGGTGCCGGCAGGCCGCCCGCAGTCGAGCCGCGCCGTCACGGGTTGGGGCCGCGCGGGGCCGTTCGCAGGAGGTGTGCGCGCCGCACGGGTTGGTGCCGTGTGGGGAACTTCACCGCGCGGAGTTTTGAGGTCGCGTGGGTTTTTTTCGTCTTTTGTTTTGAGTCGACGTTGGCGTTTTTGTTATCTAGTCTTAGCCATTATTGTTCCTCCAGGGGGCGCGGGACGTGATGGACTTGGCAGGCACGCGGTCGCGGACGGGTTGAACGCCGGTCGTCAAACAAGGTGGGTACAATTTCCAAGGTCAGTTGGGAAAGGGTGTAGGTGATATAAATTGTATGTTTGGGCAAAGGTGAAAATAAAGCGATTACTTGTTTATAATGCTAACCTGTTTACACTGGTTATTTATATAATTGATTATGAGGCTCGTGATTGCTACACGCACACCAGCGGTTTGGCCACCGCAAGGGTGTGCTTTTTCGGAAAAGTGGTACGTTGACCCGTGTACCCCACGTGATGCTGACGTAATGGGGGCCCTCGTGGGTGGGGGGTGTGAGCGGTGATGCCGAGGCGGGTGCTCGGTGCCCGAGGTAGGTGCTCGGCGGGGTTTCCGAGGCAGGTGCTCGGTGTGGTTGCCGGGGGAGGTGCCCGGTTTGGTTTGCACAGGGTTCTTCACTGTTGGTTGCACGTTGAGGAGGGCAGTTGCTCTGGTTTTACTATGGTTTGCCTTACTTTCAGCCCTTATTGCATTTACGTTTTATTTCTGGTCACTGACTTCCTACTCCGTGACAGGTTCGTCCAGGAGCGAGTGCTAGAGCGTTGGTGAGGCCGTGCGAGTGGTCTTCTAGCCCTTTTGGGGCTGCAGACTTTGACTTATTCTCTCCTCGTTCATTTCATTACTCATAGTAGCTAGTTGTGGAACACGATACCCCCGTGGGATCGATGTGGATGTTGGGCTAATTTATAACTCTTTTGGATGGGTGTTTGTTCTTACTTCTTTGCTTGGCCGCTTTCAAATTACAAACAAGAAACAAGGAAACTGTTGCGAAAACTGTTTTAAAAATATGGGTGCCGTGTGGGCACCGTTTTCAAATTCTGTGGATTTACGGATTTCGAAATGACTTTGTAAAACCCGGGTGTCGTGTGGGCACCGTTTTCAAAACCCTGCAGTTTTTGTCACGCCCCGGGGGTCGAAACTGCGACCCGGGCTCGCCAACAGATCCGCCACCTATGCGGAACCCCGCATAAGCGAAGCGTCCAACCTGCAAAGTACCATCTAACGACTAAACAGAGATCAGAGCTGAAGAAAAACTGCTGTAATAAAAACCTGAATCACTGTACAACTGAAAAATAAAAGTACAATATCAATCTCCCAAAAATAATAATACAATAATCTGATCCACCGAAACTGTAATACAAGTAAAAGCCACCTATACAACATCTATAAATCCAAAAAGGGAGATAACTAAAATAATAAAATACAACTGAGTAAAGTGAAACCCACAATCCGGGTTGGTACATCTATCCCACTGTAGGAATCAACACTGGTAGGGATCTATCTCGCGACTCCCTCGCCTCGAACCGTCAACCGAAGATCCGCAACTCCCGCAGCAGACACTGCAAAACAAAGGGAGGAAAGGGGAAAAACAACAATGGGGGTGAGAACCACTAGTAAAACCAGTAGCCTCCCCCTGTGGGTAAAGCCTCAAACCCCGACGTACCCACAAGTCTACCAGAGGCAAGAAAAAGAATAAGAGAGGTGGTAAGCTATAAACAGAACTACTGATAAAAGAGAGCTACCACTAAAATGCCTCTAAAATGCCCAGCTAAAAGAATAGCTAAAAGTATGCCTGAGAAAGTCAAAGCCTGCCTGACCAAACCCAATCAATACACCAGTAACCACTGGTACTGCCTGCTCTGTCATCAATCTCACGAACTCAGTGTCTCCACTGTCCAAATGACCGGAACCCAACACGGTCTGACCGGCACCCAACACGGTCTAAAGCCTACTCCGGAGTGGCACTCGAGGGGAGCGACCCACACGAGTAAAGTATCTCAGTATCCAGTAACATAAGTATCATAAATCAGCAGGACTGGATCAAGACTCTAAGTAAGTGGGAAAAACCATCCACTAAGGAAGCCCGATCCCTCACCTCCAATCTGATGTAATAATAATAACCCGGTCAACCGCCCACAGTTCGCGATTGCCGCAATCCCTGCCATCAGGCCCTGCCTGTCCCAAATCCCCAGAAACCTGACTACACTATCCCAAACTCCCTGCTCGCACCCGAGCCACAAATACCCAGAGTCTAAAATGAAAAGGAGAAAAGTATAAAGCATGGTTTCTCCTAAGTCAAGTCCAACATGATAGTGTAGCAGAAAAAGGTGGCCTATCTAGATGACCATACAAGCATGAAGATGTCCCAAGATGATGTAAAGTAAACAGGTGTCGATGTTCTTACATTTATTAGAGCATGCTATCCAAATTACATAATCAATCTCATAAAAGGATTGGATGTTAACATAGCATACATAAAGTCTACACAAGTATGCACCTTTCACATTTGGAAATAAAGTGAGAATAGTATCCAACATGGTTTTCACCAAATATGAATCAGGAGATAAATGACAATCATTACTTTCATAAAGAGTGAATCTCACATAGATAGATCAAGATTAATGTAGTCAGTTATTCTCACACAAACCACTAACCACCCTCAAATGAAACATCCATTCACATATAGACTTGCCAAAGATCATTTAACATTACTTGAATATGGTCATTCAATCCACTATCACCAATGAATAGACTAAGGTTCAACAACTTTTATTGATCTCACATAGGATGCACATAGAATCCACCAACAACATTTATTTCCACATAGGCTAAATCGCCGACCATTCACAATACACAATCTTACGCAAAATAGTCTAAGGATCAACCATTATGGTAAATATCACAAGATGTAGAAGGGAAATCTACAAGGTCAATTATTCTCATGTGGATAAGTCAAGAATCATTTAACATATAACCTCTCATGACATAGGTTCAAGAATCATCAATAAGATCACCCTCACTTACCCTGAATAGCCATTCACACTTAGCCCATATGACATTCACATAAAGTCATAACAATCCCTTCCTACATAGCAACCATATCCTTCACATAAATCAACTAAAATCATTTACATATAACTATCACCATCATTCACCATAATTAGGTTAACCATTCATCACAAAGTGTAGGCTAAAGATTAATTTCCCAATTACCCTCACATAACATAGGTTAAAGGAGGATCACTTATAATCAACTTCATATGAGATAATACAACATCAATCAAACTATTCATTCACTCATGTATACACTGAGAATCAATTAACTTAATCTAAACATGGATATCCAAGCATATTATACCGAGGAGAAGAGAACATCAACCACAATGCCATGAGGGAAACCAATAGCCCGAGTGGGTAAATCGATGTTTTCGGCAAAGCACAACCACCCACCTGAAACTTGACGATCCGCTGCCCGCTGTAGCTCAAATTTGGCGTGAGTAATCTTTATCCTCCCAGGAGACCGGTGCCGCGAAAATCATCCAAATCCGCCTCACGGATTGGGCGCAATCAGTGAAACAATACACACTGCGCACTCAAAATCCAGAATTTCAGCAAGTGCAACAAGATTAAATAAAAGGTATGTGCAACCTCAAATACCTCAAAATGAAGTCTCCAACAGTAAAAAAAAGATCTCCTCTTTCATACAAATATCTTCAAGTCCTAAAAAACCCACCATTAATTTCCCTTAACATTCAAATAAAGCAAAATCACAATGCTGTCCAAAAACTGCTAACATAAACTTGCTAGAATTTCCAAGCTTAATTAGAGGCTTTTCCAAAGGGATTTATCCACAGATCACAAAAGAGAATTTTCTCACCTTGAAGTTAAGAAGAAGTACCAACTTGAATTTCTGAAAAAGACCTTGTATCCAGAAAGTTATCTGCATTCCAAGACGCATTGCTCAAATCCAAATTAAAACAGGGACTGCAGTAATCCATATAATAGCACTTGAAAAGATCATTAATTTTACCTACCAAAACGTGCTCCAAATCCAGCAAGAGAGGTACCATTGGATTCCTTGTCGAGAGTAGATACAAATTGAGCTAAAGAACTCCAAATTTCATGCTCGGATGAAGGAGAAAACCCATAAACACTTTAAACTATCCATCAAGTTCCATCTGTACACGAATGCTGCAAGGTGCTCCAAAGATCATGCATAAACCCTAATAAAAACTCAGATTTTTGGAAAATGATACATACCAATATTGTAGATATTCGAGTCCTGGAAATTTCCCCACAAAAATCATCCAAATATTCCCATCCTACTGCCCAGAAAGGCCAAAACACTGAGAACTGTTCAGGATTTCAGGCTGAAATGAAGGGTTCCAAAGATGGCTTTAAAACTCTGTCAAAACATGAGATCTGAGGGGAGAGTTGAATACAAAAATTGTATCCTTACCTCTTGTGAGAATGTAGAACCAGAAATGAGCTCAAAATTCCAAGAAATGAGTCCTGGGGAATTTTTGCACTGAAACGCGACGGGAAGGTCCACCAACAACAACAATGGTGATGCTTGCCTCATGGAGAAGATGATGGTGATGAAGCCCCTTTTGTCCATCTCTTTGCTGATGAAGATGAAGGAGGCGATGAAGATGCTCTGCCTGTGAAGTCCTCCAAAGAAAACCAAGCTCAAAGAAGGAGAAAGGAGGAAGAAGAAGAAGAAGAAGAAGAGAAGAAGAAGGAGAAGAGATTAAAATCCCTTCTCACTCTCTCTCTCTCTCGGACAGTCAACAGGGGGGGACCCGGACACGTGGCGGCCATTCGGGCCGCCACGTCGCCCGGTTGGGCCGCCCGGATCAAGCCACGCGGCCTGATCCGGGTGGCCACGGCGCCGCCCAGTGGGCGCGCGCCGCGTGTCCCCACGCGGGGACCGCGCTGCGGCGCCCACGTGCGCGCGGTGGCGGGCCAATTGCGGCCCGCCACGCGTCCCGCTGGCGCGCCCCATGGCCGGGTGTCCTGCACCGGCCCAATGGGGTGCCGACACGTGGCACCCCGGTCCACAGCCCGCCATGCACCCGAAAGTATCCCCGAAACTTCCGGTTGCCCGTTTTCACTCATCTGGACTCCGAAAAATACAACCAAGCAGCCGATTTCCAACGTTTTTCCGTGCTGAATCCAAATACGAAGTCCATTTTGCAAGAATCCATTTCTAAAAAATTACGGGGGCATCCGAACACACCAACTCGTTCCATTTTTCGCGCTGAGTCCGGTTTTGAAGTCCGATTTGCGCGCAAAGCCTCCACACTCAACAAAAGGCTTCCAGAAGCTGCCGAACCAACAGTAATCCTTACGTGGGAATTTCGGATCCTCACATCCTCCCCCACTAAAAGAAAGTTTCGTCCTCAAAACTAACACAACTCAAAAGGAGTCTCAAAAACCAAGGGTAGGTACCCAACGACACCGTCTCCAGCTCCCAAGTCGCCATTCACTCCCCGTGATTACTCCTCTACAACAACAACAACAACCACAACCAGTACGGCATGGCCCAAATTGCGCAATCCTCTTACCTCACGAGCCAGAATTCGCAACGGGCGTCCCTCGTACTCCAAACACACACAGATCTCAAACAGAGCGAGTCAATCACGGGCGGGGAATCCAACAGCAAGGCACTCCTGAGCTGAGATGCGGAAAACCTCAGGGACTCCACAAAGGCTGGGGAAAGGGAAGAACAACCAGTGCCACACGCACCAACACCACACCCCGGGTGTCAACTCAACCATGCGACCCAAAACACCCCCACACGATCAACCAAGAGGGAGAGAATCCAACAAGCTGGGGTCCTCACTCGGTCACTCCCGAATCTTGACCATCCGAGTGCACTACTCAGCCGCGGTCTATCATCCAAAGGAACCCTCAGGGGCACAACCACAAGCCATGTTCGCCTCAACAGTCCACACAGCACCAGCTGTGGAATCATCCAACTCGACCCCAGACAGCTTTCCTGCTCCAGGTATCCGCCAACACAATGGCCCTGTCGGGGTGATCCAGAATGCTCAAAAATAAACCAACGGTAACTCCACCGCCACCATGGGAGGCATCGCTATAACTTGCAAGTCCATCACCCCGCACTAACGATGCAAAAGTCGGCGCTGATATCAGTGTCAGTATCCATTAGCTATGCTCTCCTGGCACTACCAAGTCCAAGAAGCTCCTCACCTTGACAATAATTGTCGACCTCGGCCAATTTCCAAATGGTATCTATATTGGCCGGATTTCCACCGCCGCCCCTACGGCTAACACAATGTGACCCACGAAGGTGAACTTCAGAAGCTAAAACTTGTATCTCAATAACTTGGCATACAGCTTCACCCACACAGGCACGGTAGCACATCCCCAAGTGCCCCTCGTGCTCCAAGTCGCTCTGGGGGTAAATCAAATATCTTCGGGGAACACCACTCCCAATCTGTCCAAATACATCTGGAACACATGATTCCTCAGATCTTGAAGACAACAGGGCATTAATTATTCCATTTGGCCCACTATGCGCTCATAATGCCCCTACCGAATCCTGAATGCCATCTAGGCAAAGTCCTTGGCTGTCTGATTCCAAGTAGGTACTCGCATCATACAATAACTGTCGGAGTATGACCCCATAAAAAGGTTCTAGATACCACCCGGACCTGTCTACACTCGAACCACAAAAGGACCCTCACAGCCATGTATCAACGACGTGGCATCACCACCGTGTACCAACGGCGTGGCACTAGGTCAAACAGAACCCTCGATCCATCAGATCCTGCAACTGCGCCATCAGCTCTCTCAGCTCTACTGGCGATATCCAATGAGGTGCTGTCAAGGGTGGCGCGGTTCCCCGAACCACGTCAAACGTAATCTCTATCCCCCTAACCGGCGGCATCATCAACAGCTCAGGTAAAATCACACCCGGGATTTTATGGGCAACAGAGATATCCTTGAGTCCCGGTGCCGCCGTAAGCACCTCTCACACTGTCGCTAAAACCTTTGTGCTCTAACAATCTCAATAACCAAGCCTCCTCTCGTCTGCCTTGCATAAGATCAACGTCCTCTCTCTCCTCAGTCAAAATATCCTGTGGCATTGTGCCAAACAATCTCAAGCACAGGGTCAAAATACCGAACTGCCACTATTACCAATAAATCTGTCGGTAACTCATAGTCTCAGCTGCACTGGACATGACCCACAAGCCTCCTCCACATGCACAACACTAACAGGAACCTGTACCTCAAGTGCACGTGGTAACAAATCTGCCTCTAGTCCATGCAGGAATGCAATATGCTCTAACTCCGACTGCTGTGATGAAATCACACCTGCGACGACTCAATCCACTACCGTGGCGCCCTCCAACCGGGCGGCACAGATTCATCCGCTCGATACAAATGGTCATCGCTCAGTCTGCCAGAAAAATCACGACTAATCACAAAGGGAGCACGACCTCTGTCTCTGCTCACACTGAGGCGACTGATACGGTCCTCCGCAGATAGCAAATCCACGGTACCGCTGCGCTACTCTGATATAGATGCTGATACTACAATCGGGGTCTACCCGATCTCTGGCGTCTCGGGAACTCGTTATCCTGGAAAAAGAAATCAGAAATGCCTCTGCCGGCCAATCTGTCCCCCAAAGGCTCCGACTCAATCTTATGAGTCGGGGTGGTTCATCTGCCAAATCTGGCTGAATAGATCGATCATGTCCCCTCAGCTCACCAGCTGTCAACTATCCACCCTGCCTCGGTGCCTCGACACTAAACATTGGCACAGAGGGGGCTACTCGCTCCATCGGTGCCACAGAAATCCCTACCACTGAGGATACTGCAACCGGGTGGTCTCAAAAGGAAGCACTGTCAAGCTGCCCGCTGCTCCGACACCTGTATCATCCTATCCGCTGCTCACTCTGCCGCCGATATGCCACTGCCAATTCTGTCATCTGGGTCCGGAGCTCTCTGACCTCAATCTGGGTATCCGGCCCGAAACTGCCTATCCTGGCCCACAAGCTGCAATAGGGTGCACACGGGTCAGAACTCTGCGTCAGGGAGACATCGCTCACTGCGACAAACCACACAACAGAACACACAACAAGCACTCGACCCAATCCAGCGAAAGTCTAAGACATGTCACCCATTCCATAACATTATGTTGTCTGTAGCCAACATAATCGCTTAGGAGAATAAACATGCCAGTCGCTCGTCCCGTCCCTTGGGAGAGGTATAAAACTCAATCAGGACTCTCGCTATAAGTCACGACTCTCTCGTAGTCATCCTAAGGTCCAACCACAATCCTAGGGTTTCTATGTCCATAATGACCTACATCCTAGGCTCTGATACCACTCTAATCTGTCACGCCCCGGGGGTCGAAACTGCGACCCGGGCTCGCCAACAGATCCGCCACCTATGCGGAACCCCGCATAAGCGAAGCGTCCAACCTACAAAGTACCATCTAACGACTAAACAGATATTAGAGCTGAAGAAAAACTGTTGTAATAAAAACCTGAATCACTGTACAACTAAAAAATAAAATTACAATATCAATCTCCCAAAAATAATAATACAATAATCTGATCCACCGAAACTGTAATACAAGTAAAAGCCACCTATACAACATCTATAAATCCAAAAAGGGAGATAACTAAAATAATAAAATACAACTGAGTACAGTGAAACCCACAATCCGGGTCGGTACATCTATTGTGATGATCCGGACTTCCGCAGGAACAGTTGCAACATTAAACAGTGACGGTAGGAAGCTCATACGATGTATCGGAGCTAGTAGTGTCGAAAACGGATTTTTAAAATGGATCCGGCACGAAAAACGGAGCAAGTGGGCTTTTCTGGGGGCTTTCGCCAAAATTTCAGATGAGAATTTGGCGAAATGGACAGCGGATTTGGACTCAGCAAGCGAAAACGGTCAAAATAGTATATTTACTTTATTTTTTTCGCAAAATTTTACTGTTCACCGAAACAGTAACTCCGGCCGGCTGGAATTACTGTTCCGGCAGCCGGCGGCGACCGGCGGGCGGCGGCGGGTGGCGGCGCAGCGGCGGCGCAGCGGCGGCGCAGCGGCGGCGCAGCGGCGGAGCACGGCGGAGCGCGGCAGAGCGCAGCGACGCGCGGCGCGGGCAGCGCGGGCAGGCGCGGGCAGGCACGCGGGAGCGCGCTCCACGGCCTGGCGTGCACCGGGAGCACCGAAGATTCCCCTTGCCACGTGGCAGCTCCTGATTGGCTGGCCGGCTTCTAGAAAGCTGCGTTGTCTGTGACACGTGGCAGCACCCCATTGGCCGACATTTTCCGGAAGACCCGGCGCGGGGACCGGGCATGTGCACCATGTGGCCACGTGGCGGATTCTGAGTGGCCCTTGCACAGGCTGTTTCCTATTTTGTGGACACGTGGCGCGTCCTGGTTGGTTCATTTTGGTGTTTCCTGTTCTGCCCGGATCTGGTGTGGGAGATTCCCTTGGCCCATTATAAATAGGATCCCTCACTCCCACCATTTGTCACCTCGGTTTTCGAGCCGTAGAGAGAGAAACAGAGGTTGGGCCCTCTAGAAAAATTCTTTCTCTCTCTATTCTCTCTCTCCTAAAAATTTTAGAATTTTTGGAGTTACCGATAGTGAGTTATCTGCGACGCGGCGCACTGCGACGATTTTCTTTTTCGGCCCATTTCCCGTCGCAGTTCAGTCGAAAAATACTTGTGGGCTAACCAGGTGGAATTTTTGAACGATTTTTGCGGCAGCGCGTTTCTAAGAGGTAAGGCTTCGATTTTCCTGTTGATCACTTTGCTCCATTTCATACTTTTGGCACGATTCCCGAGGCCTCTTTGACCCCCCTTTTTGCTGTGGAAATTTCTGGACAGCATCAACTTCTCCGATTTTTATCTTGGCGTAGGAGCATCAGATCGAGGCGTTTAAAGAGTCGATTTCGATCTACTCGTCGCAAGGAAGGCAACCGTAATTTTTCTGGATTTTTCTGAGCACTATACAGAGGTGAAAAACTCCTCTATTTTCGTGCTATTTGAAAAACAACAAAAGCTGTATTTTTATGAATAATATAGTTACACCCTATGCAATGTGTGTTGCTGTAGGGCACCGTTTTCGGCAGACAACAGTTTTAGGGGACTGTGGATAGCCAGGAGACTATCTGCGTGTGATTTGAGCTGTTCGAGGTGGGCGGTTGTTGCTTACCTCATTTTTGACAAGCTCACTTGGATTATTAGAACTCCCCTAAAATTTAATTAATAAGAACCATTGGGACGAACTAATATAACAATTGATGAGGACCATTGGGACGAACTAATATGACAATTGATGAGAACCATTGGGACGAACTCTCCTAAAAATTAAATGTGACAATTGATGAGAACCATACATATGACCCCACAGATTATATGATGGCTTATTTTGGGACACTGTGATTGGGACAAAGGCTATAATCTCGCATGCAAATAACTTTTATATCAGTACAGCAAATCAATCTTTTAAAATAAATATTTGACAGTATTTTACAGCTTTTAAAATAAGACAGTTGCATGCATGATTGGACATCTAGTGAGGCCACTATTTATTGCTACACTATCATATTGGGACTTAACATGTTTTATTGCTCTCCTTTGCATTAAGATGCTTGTCGCTCGAGTATGAGCAGAGGTTTGGGATAGTGTAGCCGAGATTGTACTAGATTGTGGACTTGTGGGGTATTGCAGTGACCGCGGACAGTAGGCGGTCGACCGGAGGTTTATCCTTGCATCTGATTGGGGTTGAGTCTGGTTTATTTTTGCATCAGCTGGGGATCGGGCTTTTCTCTAGTGGATGTTTTTCCCACTTATTGAGTATTATGGCATTAGATTGGGTATCAGGTCTCTTTAGTGGATGGTTTTCCCACTTTGATCATAGTCATGATCCAGTCCTGCTATTTTATGACACTTATGATACTTATTACTGAGATACTTTACTCGTGTGGGTCGCTCCCCTCGAGTGCCACTCCGGAGTGTGTTACAGACAGCCTTTGAGTCCTTGAGACTCCTATCCCCTATCGGTGTTATGCGTTGGCCAGCATACCCGATTTGGCAAGCACTATCCCCTATCGGTGTCATGCGTTGATCAGCATACCCGATTTGGCAAGCACAGCAGGCAGTACCAGTTTTACTGGTGGCACAAGATTGGGTTAATTGATCAGATACTGTTTCCTGATGCATTCATACAATTATTTCTTTCAGTAGTGGTAGTTCCCTATTTCAGTACCTTATTTACCTTACCACTTCACCCTTTTCCCTTGCCTCTAGTAGTCCTAGTGGGTCCGTCAGAGTTGTGGTTTTACCCACTAGGGGAGGCTACTGGTTTATCTGGTAGTTCTCACCCCCATTGTTGTTCCTCTTTTTCTTCTCCGTTATTTTGCAGAGCCGTCCGTGGGAGTTGCTGGGCCATCCGCAGCGGATCGAGGTAAGAGGATAGCGGACTAGCTAGACCGTCTGCCCCGACCATGAGAGTAGCTGGACTTTTATTGTACCCCTTTTTATGTCTCAGACTGTAGCACTTTACTTTGGGTCTGGTTTTAGCCAGCCGGTTGTATTTATTTCGGTGAGCTGGGAGATTATTGTATTATTACAGCTTGTACCTTACCAGTCCGAGATTATTATGTTTAGTTCAGCTCTGCTTTATGCTCTTTTATTGATATATTATATCTGAGCAGGTTACCAGCGCTTCGTGCATGCGAAAAATTCCGTGTGCACGGCGGATCTGTAGACGGGCCCGGGTTCTGGTTTGCACCCGGGGCGTGACAGATTAAGTTGGTATCAGAGCTTAGGGATAGGTCAGTTGGGACTTAGGAAACCCTAGGCTTTTGGCAGACCCTAGGATGATAGGGCGCGAGAGACGTGACATTTTGCGAAAGTCGTTGATTTATTTGCTTGACTCTTCCAGTGAGTGAAGAGAGACCGACATATCCAATATCTGGTGAACAGTTATGTTGGCTGCAGACAACATAAAGTCACAGAAATAGGGGAATGTCTTTGACTTTCGCTAGATTGGGTCGTGTTGGGTTTTGTTTTGCTAATTTGTGGCTTCTGGTGACAGTATGCCGCCCCGTCGTCTTTCTGCCGGGGGTATTCCCACCCCTTCTGAGGAGCCCGAGCAGGCAGTATCTGCCGAACTGGGAGAACTGCGGGCCTTGGTGACCCAGTTGGTGGCGAGGAGCTTTCGACAGGACCAGCGCTTGGAGCAGCTGTTGGCACAGAGGAGTGATCCGGCAGTCGGGGAGAGGGCCAGGGCTTCTAAGCAGCATTTAGAGAGAAAACGCCCAGCACCGGATGTTGATGGACAAACCAGTTCTCGGAGACGGCCACGGCTTCGCGGCAAGTGTATTTTCTGCCAGGGACAGCATGCTTATGATACTTGTGATCTGAGGTTCGGCCGCTGTTATCGGTGTGGACAGTCTGGCCACGTTCGAGCTACTTGCCCTTATGCGCCATCGACGGCTCCTTCTTCAGCATCTGCTCCTTCTTCATCTCAGCAGCAGTCACGGCAGTTGCAAGTTCCTGGCAGTTGTATCTTTTGTGGAGATCATCATTTTCCTAGTACTTGTGATCAACGGTGGGGACGCTGCTACCTATGTGGACAGCCTGGGCACCTACGAGTTACGTGCCCTTCGAGGATAAATGTGGCACCGACTTCGGCGTTTACCCCTACCACTTCCCAGCTACGACCGGGAGCTTCACCGACAGACCTTCAAGTAGATCAAGTTTCGTTCCCCCGCCCTTCTGGAGAGAGACAACCGTTGTCGAGCAGTCGGGACGACTTAGCACTGGCGGAGGATTCTACTATAGCTGACCGAGGGGAAGCAGGTATGATTTACTTTCTGGCATAAGGACTCGTACCTCGTTTATATAGGGGCATCTCTTTTAGAGAACGTGCATCATTGCATAGGGTTAGGGATAGGACTATCACCTTGTGCACGGGAGGTGTAGATTCCCGATTGCACTCTGCATATGGAGGAGTGCTGTTAGTCCCGCCCAATTTAGATCGAGTCCTGGATTATGCCAGCTGACCTGTTGATCCTGAGGCAACTGAAGGACTTCGAGGTGGTCCTCGGGATGAACTGGCTGGCTCGGTATTTTGCGACTATTGATTGTGCCGCAAGAACCGTTACTTTTAGAGAGCCAGACCAGGAAATGTTAGTATACCGGGGATGTCAGAGTGCTTTCTTTGCCTCTATGATTTCGACTTCCCGAGCGAGGCAGATGATCCGTCAAGGATGTGTAGCCTTTTTGGCTAGTGTTGTGAGGGGCCTACGGCGGCGCCGGGACTCGGGGATATCCCTATTGCCCGCGAGTTCCGGATATTTTTCCCACCTGAGCTAACTAGCATGCCGCCAGATAGGGAGATCGAATTCATGATTGACGTAATTCCAGGAACTGCGCCAATCTCTAAGGCTCCTTACCGGATGGCACCGGCTGAGCTATGAGAGCTTAAGGCGCAACTCCAGGATTTGATGGATAAAGGTTTTTATTAGACCGAGTGTGCCGCCCTGGGGAGCGCCGGTGCTATTCGTGAAGAAGAAAGATGGGTCACTTCGACTGTGCGTGGACTATAGGGAATTGAATAAAGTGACCATCAAGAACAAGTACCCTTTGTCGCGCATCGATGATCTCTTTGATCAGCTGCAAGGGTCTTGTGTCTTTTCTAAGATAGATTTGCAGTCCGGTTACCACCAATTGAAGGTGAAGGCCGAAGATATTCCGAAAACGGCATTTAGGTCACGGTACGGACATTATGAGTTTTCAGTTATACCTTTTGGACTAACTAATGCCCCTGCCACATTCATGGATTTAATGAACCGGATCTTCCGACCATACTTGGATCGATTCGTAGTAGTATTCATCGATGATATTCTGGTTTACTCCCGAAGTGATATTGAGCATGAGGAGCACTTAAGGATTGTACTGCAACTTCTGCGAGAGAAGAAGTTGTAGGCCAAGCTGGCGAAGTGCGAGTTTTGGCTTCGGGAGGTAGTCTTCTTGGGCCATGTGATTTCTGCCGCAGGTGTGGCAGTGGACCCAGCGAAGATTGAGGCAGTCCGTGATTTGCCCCGACCGACGACGGTTTCTGAGGTGCGTAGCTTTATGGGCTTAGTGGGGTATTACCGTCGGTTTGTGGAGGGCTTTGCAAAGCTCTCCACACCCCTCACTCGCTTAACGCGTAAGGGAGTGAAGTTTGTCTGGAGTGAGGACTGTCAGAGGAGCTTTGAGGAGCTGAATTTGAGGCAACGTAGATGGTTAGAGCTACTAAAGGATTATGATGTAGACATCCTGTACCATCCGGGCAAGGCCAATGTGGACGCTGATGCCTTGAGTAGAAGGGCGGTGCAAAGTTTGTCTGTGTTGATCACAGACCGGGCACCGCTATTAGAAAAGATGAGGCGACTAGAGATAGAGGTTGTGTCCCCTGGGGTCTCTGCTAGACTGACGTCGTTAGTCGTGCAGCCCACTCTGCTGGACAGGATCCAAGGGAAACAGAGTGAGGACCCCCGCTTGGCCAGGATTAAAGATCATATTCCGAGTGATCGGTCAGGGAATTTTACAGTAGATGCTTCGGGAGTACTAAGGTACAGAGACCGAGCATGTGTGCTAATAGATGTGGAGATTAGAGAGCAGATATTGCGAGAGGCCCATTATACACCTTATACCCTACATCCTGGTGGGACTAAGATGTATAAGGACCTCAAGGCACACTTCTGGTGGAATGGCATGAAGAGGGATATCGGGAGATTTGTGGCTCAGTTTTTAACTTGTCAGCAGGTGAAAGCTGAGCATCGAGTGCCAGCTGGCAAGTTACAAAGTCTCCCAATTCCCGAGTGGAAGTGGGACCACATTACGATGGATTTCGTGGTCGGATTGCCAAGGGCACAGGGAGGAACAGACGCTATCTGGGTAGTTGTAGATAGACTTACCAAGTCGGCACACTTTCTGCCCATGCAGACTACGTGGCCACTTGAGCGATTAGCCCAACTATATTTAGACGAGATAGTAAGACTACTTGGAGTACCAGCCTCCATTGTATCAGATAGAGACCCGAGGTTTGTTTCGCGTTTCTGGAAGAGCTTGCAGACAGCCTTGGGGACTCAACTCAGGTTCAGTACGGCTTTTCATCCGCAGACTGATGGGCAGTCAGAGCGGACTATACAAATCCTGGAGGACATGTTGAGGGCTTGCGTCTTGGATTTCGGCGGAGGATGGATTCGACACTTATCCTTGGCTGAGTTCGCATACAACAACAGTTTTCAAGCGAGCATTCAGATGGCCCCGTTTGAAGCGTTGTATGGACGCAAGTCTCGATCACCGCTATATTAGGAGTGACTGGCGAGAGGCGACCTTGGGACCAATTATTGTTAGAGGCAGAGAGAAGGTTCGAGTGATTAGAAGGCTCTTCAGACCGCCCAAAGCCGACAGAGGAGCTATGCCGATGTTCGGCGACGAGACTTAGAATTCAGGGTTGGAGATCTAGATTCCTGAAAGTCTGCGCCATCCAAGGAATCAGTGAGGTTCGGCATTCGTGGGAAGCTTAGCCCGCGATATAGTGGACCCTTTGATGTATTGGAGCGTACTCGCCAGTTGCCTACCGACTTGCACTATCCTCCGAGGCTTGC
>CM055062.1:6292204-6314704 GCA_029204045.2 Tillandsia leiboldiana
TTTTTTTGAAATGACCCTATCAAATTTAATTTTTAAAATGGCCCTGCACAAAATTTAAATTTGCAAAAGGCCCTCTCTTGCCACGTCAGCGGCCACGTCAGCCCGGTCCTCCACGTCAGCTAGCCCCAGCCCTCGGTGCGCCGGGGTGAGTTAGTGAAACACCAGGCTCTACCTGCGTGTCTAAAAACACGCAGGGTCAACCTGCGTGTTTAGAACACGCAGGCCCAACCTGCGTGTTCTAAACACGCAGCTCAACCTGCGTGTTTAGAACACGCAAGTAGAGCCTGCGTGTTTAATCAAACCCTATACCCCCCGCGGCCGAGCCCGACCCTCCGTCCTCACTTCATCCCTAAACTCTCTCTCTCTCTCTCCTCTCTCTCTCTCTCTCTCTCGTTCCCGTGCCGCTCCCCCTCCCCGTCCGTACCCGCCGCACCCGCCGGCCGTCGTCGGAGGTGAAAGAGGCGGCCGACTTCAGACTCTCTCCCTTGTAATTTTTGATCCTCTGCTATATCAAAAATTCATGTAATTTTTTGATCCTCATTCATGTAATTAGGGCATTTCATGTAATTTTGTCCTCATTCATGACTTGCATTTCAAAATTTTTGATCCTCATTCATGTAATTTAGGGCATTTCATAGATCATATGATCCTCATTCATGTAATTTTTGTGTATATAATAGGTCAAAATTTAGGGCTTTTTTTTGTTTTTTTTTTTTTAAATCTGTAATTGTGCTTTGTGTATAATAGGTCAAAATTGTGCTTTGTGCATAATTTGTGCATATAGTATTGTGTAATTGTGCTTTGTGCATATAGATCATATGCATTTGTTTGTGCATATAGTAGATTTTAAATACTAATGTAGAGAGAGAAAGGGCTTAATGTAGAGAGAGAAAGTCTTTAATATAGATTTTAAAATATATGCATAAAATGTAAATAATTATATAAAATTAATGTGTAATATATATATAAAGAGAAAGGGCTTATATACTTTTAAAAGTATAAACTATATCTGAAGTTTGTATTAGAACATTCGAATTTTAAATGTTAAGCTTTTGGGCCCTAATTGCCAAAAGGTCTCGCAAGTTCCAAAACATGAATAATTTCATAATACCTTAGATGATTAATTTCATGAATAGCAAGTTCCAAAACATGAATAATTTCATAATACAACTAAATTTTCATCAAAATAGTAAATAAAACTTGCAAGGACAATTTTGAAAAATAAACTTGTAAGGACAGATAGTGATTCACTATGATTATTATTAAAAATAACAAAGTTTATAAATTCTTTTATTGTCAAGCTCAAATAGTGATTTTAATTTGTCGAACTAGAGTAGTCATCAAACTGACGAATGTTATATTATTTATTGTTATTTTTTTTAGTACGTCAGTATGTCTGGTGAATGTGTTCCGTTTTCTATTCATTGGGACGGAAATTTAGTCGTGAACAATATATACCACAATACATTGGTGGCTATAAAGAACTGATCGGAATTCGCCGCGACATCACATTTCGGGATTTCGAAGCAGAAATATACAAGGTCACTAATTATGATCGAGCGGAGTTCCGTATACGCATAACAGTTCGATGTCCAATGGGACCTAATGAATGGGAATTATTTGACATATCAAGTGATCATGGCCTTGTAGGCGTGATGAGTTTTTTTCCCATTTCATGGTTGCATGAAAGTATACGTAGAGAAGCAAGTGTTGACTACACGTCACCGTCCAACCTCTGTTTACCAAAGAGATTATGTCGATCTTGAACGAATTCGTACATCAAGGTATGAAAATTTAGGAATTTTCAATTTTAATCTTTGTCCTTTAATAGTATAGGTGCGGAAAATGGATAATGTACATTGTATAGTCTTGCAGAGCGTCTGAAGTCCCATATGTGCCAGTGAGTACATCATTACCATATATTACTGTGGATCCATCTTTATTCGGTGGAGTTGATGAGCGGTAAGTGATTATATGATTTATTACATATATTATCTCAATAATTCGAATAGTTAATCATAAATACCTTGCAGATCAACTATACATCATAATCTATATGAGGGTCCATCATCTAGCAATCGACACGTCGCGATGTAGAGTTGAGAAATAAAATGAAATGAGTAAGGAATAGAAAAGTGATAATGAGCAAATAAATAGCAGTGACGATGAGCATGTAAGTGAAGACTGATATGACTCACAGATGAGGATAGTGATGGTATCCCACAATCTATTGATGGTTGGCATGATGGCGTTTGAATTCTCCTCGCATGCGCCATTCAAGATGAAGGGATTGAATGGATTGAAAATTCATTTGCAACACGATGATGTCGAGGATCCGGTAGAATTTGAAGAATTGTGAGATCACCGACAGCGTTTTTTACTGGCAATGAAGTAATTCACCAAACCGTTGTTGAGCAAAACATTTATCAATGTCCTCCGAGTGATGATCAATGGAAAGATCGGGTATATTCTGACAAGACGTCCTTGGTGAATGCTTTGGATCGATGGCACATTCTACTATAATGTGCAACTGAGAGTTGTTAAATCAAACACAACTAGATAGACTGTGAGATGTTTGGTCAATTCATGCCATGGAGATTACATGGCCTCTCGACCTAAAGGTTCAACACATTTTAAAGTAAAGACTTATGCGGGACCACATACATGCATGATTCCTATTTTGAATACAATGCATAGGAATTGTACATCTTCGTTTATATGTGAACATATACTAACCCACAGTGAAGGCAAGGCTTGCTATGAGCCCTACAGAAGTTCAAACCAGAGTTCAGAGTGATTTTCACCGTCACCATTTCATATAGCAAGGCTTGGCGGGCACGAATAAAGCCTTGCAAATTATATACGGTAGTTGGGAGCAATCATATTGTGACCTTCCTCGATATTTCTCAATGTTGGAAACAACAAATCCCGAAACTATTACCAAGATTGAACTATAAGTGTGACGAGTAATGTCAAGAATGTTTGCACGCGCCTTCTGGCTTTTGGACCCTCGATTCTTGGTTGGTCATTTTGCCGGCCAATACTTAGTATCGATGCCACGCACTTGTATGGAAAATATGGAGGCCATGCATTAATTGCCACAGGTGTTGATGGCAATGGTGGTTTGTACCCACTAGCATTCGCAATATGCGAGGGGGAGAATAGCTCGAGTTGGGAGTGGTTTTTAATTTGTCTACGGAGGTACATAACACGAGCTCGAGTTCTTACATTAATTTCTGATCGCTTTAAAGGACTTGCGAACCTTGTTGCACTTGTATTCCCACGTTCAGAAGGACATGCTCATCGATGGTGTTGTACGACACATGAAAGCTAATATGAATATTCATTTCAAAGCAAAACACCTACTTAAAAAATTTTATGCCATTGGGAGTGCCTCAGAAGAACGAGAATATAACATATTAAAGGATGAATTGAGAGCAATGGATGAGGATGCTTGGCAATGGGTTGACAGACTTCATGCCGATAGGACATATTGGGCTAAGGCTTTCGATGGTGGTCGACGATTCGGCATTATGACTACCAACCGTTCTGAAAGTTTAAATGGAGTCTTGAGGGAGTTCGTGGCTTACCAATTACCGCTTTTGTAATGGCAACATTACATCGAGTGGTTGAGTACTTTCTAACTCATCGTCAAGAGGGAGCAGCAATGTTAACTCCATTTGTATCGGATGTGGATAAAACTATTAATAGCCGAATGTTAGTGGCTAGAGCACATACAGTTAGGCGATATGGATATCAAGAATTTGAAGTTCTAACTGGAAGAGATTTGCAATACCAAGTCATTATCAATGGAGCAAATTCTACATGTTCATGTTTGTGTTTGCAACTAACAGAATACCTTGTTCACATATATTAGCTTGTTGTAGTTCGTCAAACATGAACATAGATTATAATAGTCTATGCTCCCCTTGGTATACTACTGATTCCTTTCGAGATACATACTCACTACAGTTCCATCCGGTCCCGATCGGCGTTATTGGTTGAGTCATATGACACACCTTTACTTCCACCACACGCGCGAAGAAAGAAAGGACGACCCAAATCTACGCGCATTCGCAATATTATGGATGAAGGCGCGGGAAGTAGTAGGAGCAAGTGTAGTATGTGTAAACAACCCGGCCATTATAAAAGCACATGTCCTGAAAATCAACAAAGAAGGACCGGAAGACGTCGTCGTTTAGGTTGATTAGTTTCATATCTTGTTTGTTGTCGATTATTTTAATTAAATTACAATACTTCACGCATATTATAATTTGTTTATTTATTTATTCGTATTATTACAGATGGACGATCACGAGGAGGCAGGACCGATTGATGGATCTGTATTGACAGATCAGACTCACCACGAGATGTACTTGCATTCGAGATGAGGTTATATATAACTCTTTTTTTAAATTAACTTTTTTATTTCTTTGAAATTTCATGTACTAATATTATGTGAATTTATATTATTGCAGGATTATTCTCCAGTTGAATTTGTGGAGCATAGTCGCACACTGAACCGCTGGCAGATGGAGCATCCTGCAGTATTGGAGCTACTGCGACGTGCAGGATTCTATTATGTATCACGGTTGAGGCGCGTCATGCTCGATCAGGCTTTGTTAGGAATCCTTAGTGGAGCGGTGGCGGAGGGAGACGCAGTCCTTTCACTTGAGACATGGAGAGATGACGGTCACATTGATGGATGTGGCTGTCATTACTGGACTCCGCATTGATGGGGGGGCGGTGACCGGACTAGGCTCGTATCAGTGGGGGGCGCTGTGTGAGCTCTTGCTTGGGGTCTTCCTGCAAATATCAGAGGCGGAGAGATCAGACTTGAATGGTTGTATCAGCAGTTTCACGACATCCCCGTAGATGCACATCCCGCAGTGATACAGGCTACAGCCAGAGCGTATATTCTGTTTCAGATAGGTTGTAGCCTAATGCCAAACCCAAGCAGAAC
Source organism: Tillandsia leiboldiana (assembly GCA_029204045.2). Classification (NCBI taxonomy): domain Eukaryota; kingdom Viridiplantae; phylum Streptophyta; class Magnoliopsida; order Poales; family Bromeliaceae; genus Tillandsia; species Tillandsia leiboldiana. The sequence continues at coordinate 6,297,168 of CM055062.1, forward strand.
TAGAGTACATTTAAGGTGGTTGCCTCTATTAGAGGATTTTGATGCTTGTGGTGCCTTGGCATGGGGTGCGGCGACGCTAGCTCATCTCTATCGAGCATTAGCAAATGCTTGCATGAGGGGGAAAGCGGTGTGTTGCTGTTTTGCCACATTACTTCAGGTACATTCCTTTACTAGTAATTTCATTCATGAAATTTATTTATTATTTCTAAGTAGCTTAATATGTAGATTTGGGCATGGGATCATCTGCACATTGGACGACCTGAGATAGTCGGACCGCAGTTTGATCTTATTGATCTGCCACTAGGTTGCAGGTATGTATTAAATTTTAAGGTTTCTGTGTTTTATATTATCATTACTAATATATTATATGTGAAACAGGTGGAATAATAGGTTAGCTTTTCGAGACAATGTCAGGACGGCCGACATTGAGTTTTATCGCGATCAGCTTGATTGCCAGTTGGAGTCTCAGGTACATGAGTTAATTATCATAAATTTTTATTCACATAATTTTTTTTTTTATACAAGTTACTAATCATTTACTTTTCACAATAGATTATATGGAGTCCATATACAGATGATATACTAGGGTCACTTCCACCTTTTTGTCTACTGGGGTCTCCGGTATGGCGATCACGGACGACCCTAGTATGCTTTTATATTATTGAGCTACATCTTCCGGATCGGGTACTTCGTCATTTTGGATTTCGACAGCATATACCCGACGCAGTACATGCTCTACCTCGCATCACTTCACAAGGTAGACCGGATGAGAACTGGGCGGCATTTCATGCCATACATATTCAGGATTGGGACAATCGACTGCAGCATATAGTAGAGGTGGACCCCCATGTAGATCCCGATTATATACGCGCCGCTTCTATCTACATGCAGTGGTATTGGAGTATCACCAGGCGGTGGATATCTACTCCAGGACAGCGTCCCCCCCTTGCATATGAGCCCCATGGACATCGCGAGAGATTTTTGGTATGATATACTAATTAATTTCATTTACTAATTAATTTCATTTCCAATATATAATTATTGTGATACTGTTTTCATTTCAGGTCGATCTTCTTCAACAAACAGAATATACGATCAGAAGTGTACTACCCCGGCTTTCACATATTGGAGCACCTTTCGACATTCTGACAGGTGGTGCTGCTAAGGTGGAGGAAGGTTTACTGACTTTACAGACAATACCATATACTACACCACGCCCAGCGGATCATGGTGGAGCATCGACGTCGGGGCATGCACCATCACCTAGTCCATCGGGGACACAACCAGCATACCATGGTGGAGCATCGACGTCGGGGCATGAACCATCAGATATTACGCCACCATCGGGGTACGTACCACTTGGTCATCGTCAACGAGGACCTGATCTTTTTTATTTTAGGCGAGCACGGCACCGACAGTCCTCCCAGACTGATCAGCCATCATCTTCAGGTCCTTCACAGCCAGAGGGCACGGCTATTTCACAGTTGGACCAATTGGACCGTATAGAGCCTTTTGATTAGTGTATATTGTTATATATTGTTACATTTCTATTATTTTGTTGTGATGAGCTGTGTTGTTGTGTTGTTGTGTTGTGCGATGTGATGTGATATGATGTGTTGTTGTGATGCTGTGTTGTGCGATGTTCTACGATGTGATGTGATGTGATGTGATGTGATGTGATGTGATGTGATGTGATGTGATGTGATGTGATGAAACGTGTTGTGATGTGATGTGAAGTGCTATTGTGTTGTTGTGATGTTGTGTTGTGTTGTTGTGATGTTGTGCGATGTTCTGCGATGTGATGTAATGTGTTGTGATTGGGTTGTGCTTTGTTATGCTTTATTGTATTGTTGTGTTGTTGTGTTGTGTTCGTAATCATGTATTTTGCTTTTTCTTTGAAATGTTGAAACTTACTGTAATAATTGTTCAATGTAATATTTATAATTCCTCTTATTCATTCCTTTCTTTTTTTTAAAAAAATGCTCACTATGTATATGCTTTGCATTTATTATTTGTTTAAAGCTTTGGTGATTGTGAAGAGATTGTTTACTTAATTTTTTGATGAGCTCTTGAATGATTGTCCACCTTTTAGCATAATTACTGTTCTTGTTTTCAAAATTGTTGCTTTTAAATTTTCAAGATCCTGATGAAATAGAATATTAAACACTGCATTTGATTTTCGTTTTGCACTAGTTAAACACAAAGATTCATTGTTAGCTTTTAAAATAAAAAATCCACCAGTATTCTACATCGAGCATTGACTCCCCAGGTATTTACAGAAAAAATTAAAATTCTTGCATCATGTGTATTTTATATTTACAGTGTGGTTCGGGTGGTTTCAGACTTTGGCGGAAGCTCCCGGGGTGAAAAGTGAGTTCGCGGCGCAAGAATTGAGCACCCTGGTAGTGGAGTGAAGAACACGCAGGGTCAACCTGCGTGTTTAGAACACGCAGACTGAGCCTGCGTGTTTAGAACACGCAGACTCAGCCTGCGTGTTTAGAACACGCAGGCCGAGCCTGCGTGTTTAGAACACGCAGACTAAGTCTGCGTGTTTAGAACACGCAGGCTGAGCCTGCGTGTTCTAAACACGCAGGCTCAGCCTGCGTGTTTCACTAAAACGCACCGGGCACACCCGCGGCTGTGGCTCGCTGACGTGGCGGACCGGGCTGACGTGGCCGCTGACGTGGCAAGAAGAGGGCCATTTTTGCAAATTTAAATTTTGCAGGGCCATTTTTAAAAATTTAAATTTTGATAGGGTCATTTTCAAAAAAAGCCCATATATAAAGTTTACTATTTAGATTTTAGGCTATTAATTTTTTAAGAATTTTAATTATTAGATTAAAATTTTAATTTTTAAATTTTTTTTCAACTTTACACCTAATAGTAGGAATGAAAATCAAATTTGTTGTTCGCGAGCCAGCTCGTGTTCGGCTCGTTAATAAACGAGCCGAACACGAGCCGAATTTTTCAGCTCGATATTTAAACGAGCCAGCTCGTGTTCGGCTCGTTTATTAAACGAGCCGAATACGAGCCGACCCCAGCTCGCTCGTGTTCGGCTCGTTGACACCCCTAGTTGTTGCTCACAGGATTTCCTTTCTCACAAGCAACTAGTAGCAATGGTGATCACCTGGATCATTTTTCTTCTGGCTACTATGGTACATACTAGAGACACTATCAAGCCCAAGAGGGCTAAGAAGGCGAAGAAAACTAAAGATGATTCCGATACGGAATCTGAGACGGAATCGATCGATTAGGATGAGTTGCAAGTTGAAGCAACTGCACCCACTGCTTCGAAGGGAAAAGCGCCTGCAGAAACATCAAAGGCTCCGCCTACTGCTGCTGAAAAGGGCAAAGCTCCGATGGAAGAAACATCTGTGAAAACTAAAAGAAAAAGACTTGCTCGACGGCTTGGACGAGCTCGGGGTATTGAAATAAATGAAACATGTCAAGAGGAAACAAAGAATATCCCTCAAACTGAAACTGAATCTGAAGACGAAGAAGATTGGGACACATTTCTTATTGAAGTACAACAAGGTATTGATGAAGAAAATAAGGTTTACCTAAAGAACAAGAAGCTAGTGAAGTCTTCCTCAATAATTAAGCAGCACGCAAGGAAAAAGAATTCACCAAGCAATGAATCTCTTGACAATTCACGTTCTCTGCCAAGGAGATCTCCTCGGAATGAAGGTCAGACTGCTCCGTCAGTTGTCACACAACGTTCTTCAACTTCCAGAAGAATCGACCAAAAGGCAAACTTAGTGTCTTCCATCAACCAAGAACAAGATAAAATAGCTCTAGAACTCAGAAAGATGTCCAAGGACATACTTAAGATGAAACAAGAATGTTCTACGATTTCGGGAATGCTTAAAGGAATTTTGAACAAACTGGGCTGCACGAGCTCTGAAGACTCTGACTCAGATGATTCTGAGTAATTCTCTAAATTTTTAATCTTTTCTTGTATAGGTTTTTAAGTTTTAGTTTTTAGTTTTAATTCTCAAACTTTTGGTTCTTGAACTTGTTAACTTTGCTCTCCTTTTTGGTAATTTTTGGCTAACTTTGTGACAAAAAGGGGGAGAGAGTATTAGAACAGTTTGAACAATCTTGATTGTCCAGTTGAACTATGAAGGTAAGTAAGGTAAGTAGAACTTCAACTTTTGGTTTTCTTTTGTGATTGCTTGCATGCCTCGACTAACTATTTGCTAACTATTTGGGCATGTAATATAATTAACAAGTTGATGTTCACTAACAATTTTTGTGACATTTGGATTTTGATTGCATAGGAGATATGTTAGTTTTTAACTATGATCAAATTACATATCTGAATGTGTAAATGTCATGATAAGTATAAATGAGTATAAACTTCATCTCTGTATGTGGTTTTTGAATGATATAAAATTTTTGAGGTATCTAACGATGTCTTTTGTCAAGAATGATTTCTTTTGCAGAGAGTACAGATGTCTAAGTCTAGAGTCTGTTTTAGGAGTTTAACTCATTTATCTATTTTGGATCTCCATTGTAAATTTTTGTTGTATGGTGATAGCAACAAAAATATCTTTTTGAATTTTCTTGAGTGGATTTATGTTTTGTCACGAAACCGCCAAAGGGGGAGATTGTTACGGAATTTGAGTTGGCGTATTTCGTGAATTCGGTTAAGTCTTGAAGATTGAAGATAAAGAAAGTTGGATCATTTAACTCAATCTCAAGAAAGAAGAATTCAAAAGGATCAGGTATGTTTAACTAATTATTTTTGGTGATCCGAATACTTCTTATAGTGTAGAAACACTTGGATGAATTTCTTATTGCATAAAAATCAAAAACTGGACATGGGACATGTTCAGGATTCGGATCAGACTTTTCAATCCGGATCCCGAAGGGTGTTCGTTCATACATCAGTTCAATCCGGATCGTAGCCTCCCTTGATCCGGATCCCGAACACTTGTTTTACCATGTTTTATGAACGATCCGGATCAGGCTTTGCAATCCGGATCCCTGAACGTTGGTGTTTGGTGAAACTGTCACGCCCCGAGTTCAAAAATCAGTGTATAAATTTTTTTTTTATAAATCAGAGTTGCAAAAACAGCCAGGGCAATGACAGACCGCCACATATATAGAAGAGTCCCAATCCCCCATGGGATTGAGCCTTCTCTATATATGCACGGCTAGCTTGGCAACAACATCAGAGTACTAACTACGTACTACAACTATCAAAAATTACAATTTAATTATTACAACAACTCAACAAATGAATTACACATTTCTTTTAACTGATACAAATACATGTGCATTCGGCTGTCCAGGGTCAATCTCTATATCGATATCTCGCCAATTCGTCCCGACATCCCAACACCCGCGCGACCTGAAAAACAGTCACCCGAGGGTGTGAGACACACCGGAGTGTATCCCAGTGGGCACGACGAGCCGAGAAATAGCAGATCGTACCTACTGGTATACAATACTAGAGGATAGTAAAAGATCACTGTTAGGAAAAGCAATTATCATAAAGGAGCAGTGTTTACTCTAAGTAAAGTCATTATGAGTTTAAGACAGATAAGAAATATCATTATGGGATAAACATAGAGATCAACAACTCTATTATAATGGAAGCAACGTGGAGATCAACAAGTATATCCTCATGAAAGTGTCATGGAGTGTCAGCAGATATGAAAGCACTGGTAGGATCAGCAACTCAATAATCATGATACTAAAAGTAAAGGCATCATATCAAATCTCGACATGTATAGGTGGATAATTGAAATCAAATCCAGGAATCAATGGATAATGAAGTAAACATATCAATCAGCAACTCATGCATCAATAGATGAAATACTAAAACCAACCCAATCTCAAGCCACCATATTGGTCATCAAGACCTCAGGGAAAACCTCGCCGAACCTGGCACCAACCTGGCTGACATACTCCGGCACCCTCGGGCACTAACCTGGGAGTCAACACTCCGGCACCCTTAGGCACTAACCTGGGAGTCACGGGTCATACACCAGACCACTTTACCGGTAAAGAACATCCACACGGGTCATGACTCCGCTGATGTTCGTGAAGTACAGCAGTGCGGGCGATAAATCATGCGAATGCTCAAGTTCACGGTCATCTGACCGGGTAATCGGCAATAAGCCGGGAACTATCCCTTTTGGGATTCAGCAATAATACCATATCAGAATATCATCTCAATCACATGCAAGAACAACAGCAACTATAATGATCCAGGAACAATCAGGGGAACTGATATCTCAGATGTCGCAATAATCACGAACAAGTACCAACATGGAAATTAACTACAAATCGATCATACAACTAAACACATGATGTTTTTGAGAAAACATTTTGAAAACAAGTTCTAGGTCCAAACTTCGAAGAGCAATGCCTTTGTCCTATCAAACAAGAACAGACTCAGGCGACCCTACGAAGCTCGGTAAAAACATTTATTTAATAAAATCATGTATTTAGCAGCATAACGGGTGAACAACAAGCCGAAACAATCCGATCAACGATGCAATATCAGAATCAACTGAATCTCAACTCATAGGCAGGAATATGATCAACCACAACTAGAACATGAATCAGGATATAGATACTGATAATCAAGTATAAATGTGCAAACAAGTAATGACCAATCAGGCAAAGCAACAAATAGTAATATAACTCAATCAAAGGCAGATAGGCTCAATTATATCCAGGTTAACCAAAAACAGGGGTCCAACCAATACCGTACACAGAGGGCCGAAATGATAAAGCCCGGACCGAAGATAAACCCACCTGATATAACGCAGGCGGCTAATCTGAACCAACTGTACACTCAGCACACCAGATGCTACGAAGTAACCCTGAATGTGAAATAAGGTTCAGGAATAAGTTTACTAACCAGTATACGATGTGATCTTTGCATCTAGACCCCTAGGGCTTTTTAATTTTCACTTTTAGTGCCAGTTTGGGCACTGTTTTCGCTCGTTCTTTCAACTGGAGATTCATTTTAACGAACCGTCACTTTCAGCAGGTGACATTTATCTTGCTGAACACCGTGCTCACCAATTTGCGGCAGCACGGGACCCGAGGAAAACTTCGGGCCATAAAATATTCTTCCAACCTAGCCAAAATGAATTTTTGTTTCTCAGGATCATCGAAACCCAAATCTAACGCGAGCATCGCGTCCAGTGACCCCAAATTAGTCAAGAACTCACTGTCGCGGCTTTACTAATAGCCCGGAACATTATTTTGTTCAAATATTACATTTTAAGGTTGTTTACACTACAACTTTTAATCCCAACATCAAACATGAAAACTTTATATATCAAAGTTGATCTAAATCATGCTAGGACCACAGTGCTCACCCTGGTTGGAACCCAGGTGTGCTGGTTCAAGCAGAACCAAAGCCAAGTTTCATATAAGGTTCACATTGCTCCAAACTTTATTTCACACAGATCAACTTTGATCTGAAGTGAGCATCAAGCTCAAGGAAACATTTGAAACAACTTTCATATTTACAGTGAAGTCAAATTCTAAAGTTTTCTTCATTGTGGCATTTAATCAAACACTAGGTATGCACATTTTAATAAACACAAACATAGCCTAAGTTCCAGCTTGTTCTCAGCCATTTCTGCACCTGGGGCAGAGATTCTTGGAGCAAATTATTCCACTAAGTTTTCTGAGCAATTCCCCCCATCTTGGAGCAAGCCACAAGCCTCGGGTTGGCCGGGCTCAAGGAAGAAGATGATGGCTTCAACCTTGAAATTCGTGATGCTTCAACCAGAAGCTCTGGGATCAAACTACTTGCACACAATTGATGCTATGCACTTCCAAAATATACCTGGACCCGAGCCCGGCGTCGGGGTGTGGCGGCGGCGGCGGGGAGCAAAGCTCCATTTTGGAGCTCAACCTCGTTAATGGCGGATTTTTACAGAAGCCATAAGAAGTCTTCCAACTTATATGGAAGCTTCCTCTAGTCCATACAAAGCTTCCCGACACCTCCTCCCCGGCCAGAAATGGCCGGAACGCCGGCGGCGGCGATTTGATCCCATTTCGAACCCATCTTGGCCGCGCTTAAACCGTGCTGCATGGTTGCCATGCAAGTGCATGGATGGACTCCCCTCGGTCCTTAGAAGAGTTCTGGGCAGGTGGCCGGCGTCGGAGAAGCTCGCCGGCACCGGAGCACGAAGCTCGGCCAACATGCATAAAACCCGAAAAGTAGGGCATAAATCTGCCATTTACTGGATTAACCATACTCCACCAAATTTGCTGGAGTTGGTACCTACCACTAACAGTCCAAGCACACCAATTTTCAGCTATTTTGGTTCAGTGGTTGCCGAGTTCTTTCGATGCGGAGCTCATCTAGGTTCCCGGCGAGGTATTGTCCCCGCCAACAACCGGCTATGCATGGGAGCTCGGGCTTGTGCAGGGAGAATTCTTAGGGCCTAAGGATTCTACTGCATACGGTCTAAGGTGCTAACAACCAATGGTTAGGGACTCTTACCTTGGCCGAGCTCGGGGAAGAAGGGATAAAGCCGGAATCTGGGTTCTTCCTCCACGCGCAACCTCAGCAACCTCCAGAACTACTCCACGGATCCAGAGGAAGCCAAAGAGCACTTCAAAGCCCAACTTGATGGAAGTTGGTTCCAACTACTTCTTTCTCTCCCTTACTTGGTTTACTCTAATGGTGATGGTGTTCCTTTGGTCACCAGCACCTCGGGCTGGTTCAGGAAGTAGCAGAGGCTCCCCAGATTGCGAGAAGATCCTCCAGAAAGTTCAGAAGCAAGTTGCTCCAATCCTTCACCCTCCTTACTCTCTCCCTCGGGTTATCCTTTAATGGTGTTGGGTTCTTTGGCTTCTCTCCACTTGGGCTCGGTTTTGAAGACAGCAGGGAACCAAAGGACACCTGAGTGGAACGGTTTCAAGAAGTCCAAGAGGCAAACATGGAGTTTAATACAAGATTCTTTTGGGAAAAACCTTGAAGTTGGGTTCACACTAAACCCTAGCATCCGAGGCTTATTCATTAGGTTACAATTACACCCAACACCTTATCCTATAAGCCCCTAGCACTTAGGCACATAAAATGTGAAGTTTTCATTACTATTTAGTCCATTTGGAGCACTTTTCACGCAATTCGAGAAAATCCGCTCAGCGAATTGCGAAACAGACTTCGCCACGACGTCCGGCTCGTCGAGACCTTTCAAGTAGCGTATTTGCTTGTTTTGTTTGACACTCGGATAAAAACTTGATCTATAAAGTTCGACTCAATATAGCGCGTGGCACACACTTCGATGCACCCGGGTCGCCAAACGCGAAATCCGTCAGTGCCATTGCGCTCAGAACGTCGAAAATAGCTAGGATCCATTACTCATACCTCTAGGTTAAAACTCTAGATAGTGGTTCGGCCATTAGTGAAAACGAGGGATTAAAAACCGAGGGTTACTATTCACTTTAAGTCGCGGAGCCCGCTTTTTGATTTCTGATTTCTGGAAGATCCGACCGTCGGATCGAAAACATATGAATATGAAACTTCTATGTTTCGACGAGACGATCGCAATGGTGATCTCGGATTTTCCAGATCAGACCCCGATCAAAAGTCGATATTTTAGGGCCACTGCTGCACTACTATCTACCAATTTTTGCTATTTAAATAATTCTGGAAATTATTTAAACCTGAATTCTGGATTTTAAAATCATGGTTACTACATCACTCACCACTTTAAGAAGTTTCGTCCCCGAAACTTAAACTTAACTAATCCACTATTACGCCTCTAACAGGTTCACAGTAGTGACAATCAGTCACAAAATATTGACACCTCTCAGATTACTCATTTAGACCCAATCTGAATATTCCCCTTTACAGGGCAGAGTATTTCTCGGTTCTTTCGGAAGTACGTTGTCGGCCGCCCAATGTGCTTACCAAAAGAAAAGCGAAATACCATAGATCTGTCGCCAACAACTAGTTGGGGACATCACTCACATCTGAAGGTACATCACATACCTTCCTACACAGTCTCTATGTCGATAATATAACCTTTACCAAATGTCACTACCATTACGGGGTCAAACTTTGAACCACAAGTACGGATCTGAGCCCTCTGGCTCCACTGAAACATCAACCCCACGGTCCAAACCATTACCGCGACTACTCTTCACTAACAACGATTCTCAAAACCCGAATACGAAACACATCTAAGTTCCAAACCACTATTCCGAAACCCAGCGCTCTCTCGTGACCACAAGTCATCCTAGGGTTCGTTCCTAGCCAAACCTAGACATCGTATTCCTATTGCTCTGATACCATCAAATCTGTCACGCCCCGAGTTCAAAAATCAGTGTATAAATTTTTTTTTTATAAATCAGAGTTGCAAAAACAGCCAGGGCAATGACAGACCGCCACATATATAGAAGAGTCCCAATCCCCCATGGGATTGAGCCTTCTCTATATATGCACGGCTAGCTTGGCAACAACATCAGAGTACTAACTACGTACTACAACTATCAAAAATTACAATTTAATTATTACAACAACTCAACAAATGAATTACACATTTCTTTTAACTGATACAAATACATGTGCATTCGGCTGTCCAGGGTCAATCTCTATATCGATACCTCGCCAATTCGTCCCGACATCCCAACACCCGCGCGACCTGAAAAACAGTCACCCGAGGGTGTGAGACACACCGGAGTGTATCCCAGTGGGCACGACGAGCCGAGAAATAGCAGATCGTACCTACTGGTATACAATACTAGAGGATAGTAAAAGATCACTGTTAGGAAAAGCAATTATCATAAAGGAGCAGTGTTTACTCTAAGTAAAGTCATTATGAGTTTAAGACAGATAAGAAATATCATTATGGGATAAACATAGAGATCAACAACTCTATTATAATGGAAGCAACGTGGAGATCAACAAGTATATCCTCATGAAAGTGTCATGGAGTGTCAGCAGATATGAAAGCACTGGTAGGATCAGCAACTCAATAATCATGATACTAAAAGTAAAGGCATCATATCAAATCTCGACATGTATAGGTGGATAATTGAAATCAAATCCAGGAATCAATGGATAATGAAGTAAACATATCAATCAGCAACTCATGCATCAATAGATGAAATACTAAAACCAACCCAATCTCAAGCCACCATATTGGTCATCAAGACCTCAGGGAAAACCTCGCCGAACCTGGCACCAACCTGGCTGACATACTCCGGCACCCTCGGGCACTAACCTGGGAGTCAACACTCCGGCACCCTTAGGCACTAACCTGGGAGTCACGGGTCATACACCAGACCACTTTACCGGTAAAGAACATCCACACGGGTCATGACTCCGCTGATGTTCGTGAAGTACAGCAGTGCGGGCGATAAATCATGCGAATGCTCAAGCTCACGGTCATCTGACCGGGTAATCGGCAATAAGCCGGGAACTATCCCTTTTGGGATTCAGCAATAATACCATATCAGAATATCATCTCAATCACATGCAAGAACAACAGCAACTATAATGATCCAGGAACAATCAGGGGAACTGATATCTCAGATGTCGCAATAATCACGAACAAGTACCAACATGGAAATTAACTACAAATCGATCATACAACTAAACACATGATGTTTTTGAGAAAACATTTTGAAAACAAGTTCTAGGTCCAAACTTCGAAGAGCAATGCCTTTGTCCTATCAAACAAGAACAGACTCAGGCGACCCTACGAAGCTCGGTAAAAACATTTATTTAATAAAATCATGTATTTAGCAGCATAACGGGTGAACAACAAGCCGAAACAATCCGATCAACGATGCAATATCAGAATCAACTGAATCTCAACTCATAGGCAGGAATATGATCAACCACAACTAGAACATGAATCAGGATATAGATACTGATAATCAAGTATAAATGTGCAAACAAGTAATGACCAATCAGGCAAAGCAACAAATAGTAATATAACTCAATCAAAGGCAGATAGGCTCAATTATATCCAGGTTAACCAAAAACAGGGGTCCAACCAATACCGTACACAGAGGGCCGAAATGATAAAGCCCGGACCGAAGATAAACCCACCTGATATAACGCAGGCGGCTAATCTGAACCAACTGTACGCTCAGCACACCAGATGCTACCAAGTAACCCTGAATGTGAAATAAGGTTCAGGAATAAGTTTACTAACCAGTATACGATGTGATCTTTGCATCTAGACACCTAGGGCTTTTTAATTTTCACTTTTAGTGCCAGTTTGGGCACTGTTTTCGCTCGTTCTTTCAACTGGAGATTCATTTTAACGAACCGTCACTTTCAGCAGGTGACATTTATCTTGCTGAACACCGTGCTCACCAATTTGCGGCAGCACGGGACCCGAGGAAAACTTCGGGCCATAAAATATTCTTCCAACCTAGCCAAAATGAATTTTTGTTTCTCCGGATCATCGAAACCCAAATCTAACGCGAGCATCGCGTCCAGTGACCCCAAATTAGTTAAGAACTCACTGTCGCGGCTTTACTAACAGCCCGGAACATTATTTTGTTCAAATATTACATTTTAAGGTTGTTTACACTACAACTTTTAATCCCAACATCAAACATGAAAACTTTATATATCAAAGTTGATCTAAATCATGCTAGGACCACAGTGCTCACCCTGGTTGGAACCCAGGTGTGCTGGTTCAAGCAGAACCAAAGCCAAATTTCATATAAGGTTCACATTGCTCCAAACTTTATTTCACACAGATCAACTTTGATCTGAAGTGAGCATCAAGCTCAAGGAAACATTTGAAACAACTTTCATATTTACAGTGAAGTCAAATTCTAAAGTTTTCTTCATTGTGGCATTTAATCAAACACTAGGTATGCACATTTTAATAAACACAAACATAGCCTAAGTTCCAGCTTGTTCTCAGCCATTTCTGCACCTGGGGCAGAGATTCTTGGAGCAAATTATTCCACTAAGTTTTCTGAGCAATTCCCCCCATCTTGGAGCAAGCCACAAGCCTCGGGTTGGCCGGGCTCAAGGAAGAAGATGATGGCTTCAACCTTGAAATTCGTGATGCTTCAACCAGAAGCTCTGGGATCAAACTACTTGCACACAATTGATGCTATGCACTTCCAAAATATACCTGGACCCGAGCCCGGCGTCGGGGTGCGGCGGCGGCGGCGGGGAGCAAAGCTCCATTTTGGAGCTCAACCTCGTTAATGGCGGATTTTTACAGAAGCCATAAGAAGTCTTCCAACTTATATGGAAGCTTCCTCTAGTCCATACAAAGCTTCCCGACACCTCCTCCCCGGCCAGAAATGGCCGGAACGCCGGCGGCGGCGATTTGATCCCATTTCGAACCCATCTTGGCCGCGCTTAAACCGTGCTGCATGGTTGCCATGCAAGTGCATGGATGGACTCCCCTCGGTCCTTAGAAGAGTTCTGGGCAGGTGGCCGGCGTCGGAGAAGCTCGCCGGCACCGGAGCACGAAGCTCGGCCAACATGCATAAAACCCGAAAAGTAGGGCATAAATCTGCCATTTACTGGATTAACCATACTCCACCAAATTTTCTGGAGTTGGTACCTACCACTAACAGTCCAAGCACACCAATTTTCAGCTATTTTGGTTCAGTGGTTGCCGAGTTCTTTCGAGGCGGAGCTCATCTAGGTTCCCGGCGAGGTATTGTCCCCGCCAGCAACCGGCTATGCATGGGAGCTCGGGCTTGTGCAGGGAGAATTCTTAGGGCCTAAGGATTCTACTGCATACGGTCTAGGGTGCTAACAACCAATGGTTAGGGACTCTTACCTTGGCCGAGCTCGGGGAAGAAGGGATGAAGCCGGAATCTGGGTTCTTCCTCCACGCGCAACCTCAGCAACCTCCAGAACTACTCCACGGATCCAGAGGAAGCCAAAGAGCACTTCAAAGCCCAACTTGATGGAAGTTGGTTCCAACTACTTCTTTCTCTCCCTTACTTGGTTTACTCTAATGGTGATGGTGTTCCTTTGGTCACCAGCACCTCGGGCTGGTTCAGGAAGTAGCAGAGGCTCCCCAGATTGCGAGAAGATCATCCAGAAAGTTCAGAAGAAAGTTGCTCCAATCCTTCACCCTCCTCACTCTCTCCCTCGGGTTATCCTTTAATGGTGTTGGGTTCTTTGGCTTCTCTCCACTTGGGCTCGGTTTTGAAGACAGCAGGGAACCAAAGGACACCTGAGTGGAACGGTTTCAAGAAGTCCAAGAGGCAAACATGGAGTTTAATACAAGATTCTTTTGGGAAAAACCTTGAAGTTGGGTTCACACTAAACCCTAGCATCCGAGGCTTATTCATTAGGTTACAATTACACCCAACACCTTATCCTATAAGCCCCTAGCACTTAGGCACATAAAATGTGAAGTTTTCATTACTATTTAGTCCATTTGGAGCACTTTTCACGCAATTCGAGAAAATCCGCTCAGCGAATTGCGAAACAGACTTCGCCACGACGTCCGGCTCGTCGAGACCTTTCAAGTAGCGTATTTGCTTGTTTTGTTTGACACTCGGATAAAAACTTGATCCATAAAGTTCGACTCTATATAGCACGTGGCACGCACTTCGATGCACCCGGGTCACCAAACGCGAAATCCGTCAGTGCCATTGCGCTCAGAACGTCGAAAATAGCTAGGATCCATTACTCATACCTCTAGGTTAAAACTCTAGATAGTGGTTCGGCCATTAGTGAAAGCGAGGGATTAAAAACCGAGGGTTACTATTCACTTTAAGTCGCGGAGCCCGCTTTTTGATTTCTGATTTCTGGAAGATCCGACCGTCGGATCGAAAACATATGAATATGAAACTTCTATGTTTCGACGAGACGATCGCAATGGTGATCTCGGATTTTCCAGATCAGACCCCGATCAAAAGTCGATATTTTAGGGCCACTACTGCACTACTATCTACCAATTTTTGCTATTTAAATAATTCTGGAAATTATTTAAACCTGAATTCTGGATTTTAAAATCATGGTTACTACAGAAACTGTATGAACGATCCGGATCAGGCACTTCGATCCGGATCCCGAACCTTGGTTTTTCTGGAAACTGTTTGTCTCGCTACTGCAATCCGGATCGCCGAAGTCCGATCCGGATCACCGTCCTGAAAAATTTCAGAAATGGTTAGTTTTTTATTCTTATCTTCTTCCAATGGTTTCTAACCTATATATAGACCATTTAATTCATCTTTTAGGGCAACCCACGAAAAAGAAAAAAGACGACCGAATTAGATAGATCCACAAATAGAGAAGAAAGGAAATCAATAGATTAAATCTTATGTTTCTTCATCTATATTGATTGATTTGATTCTAGGTTTTCTTACTCACATTTTGAGTAGAATCAAATCAATGAATACTTAGATGGTATTTCCGATCTATTTCTAATCTAAGTATTCGGCGGATCACCACCACCCAAAAACAACGATTTTCCCAAAATGGGCGCGTGGACTCGCGTGGCCTTGTGGATTCAAGGTGTACCGCTCTCGTGGATTCGGAGCGAGGTACGTTCGTGGATTCGAAGCGTGCTACTGGGTGAAGACCGTGGATTCGGTCGGACGTCGTGGATTCGGCGTTGGACGCAAATCGTGGATTCGAGAAGCGTCGTGGAGCGAGCGGAGAAGATCAACTAGGAGCGTATGGAAAAGGTTGAGTCGTCTGTGAGTACGGTATATCACCTTGTACGTGTTTAATTCTAGTGGATTTCACCGTGTTATCGGTCCCGTGATTTTTTACTCCGGTTTGGAGTTTTCCACGTAAAAATCTCTGCGTGTTATTTTTTTTTCCGCATTGGGTTTTATATCGCAAAGATTTTTGAGTGTTTATTGTTTACACCTATTCACCCCCCTCTAGGTTTTTTTTTCCCTATTTAGATCCAATTATACATAACCCAACATTTCTCGTATGGGTGACGAATCTGTTAGCAAGCCCTAGTTCTGAGATGATTAGGGGCACGACAAGGTTGGGGCTGACAGAGTAGGGTCCGGGGAGATGATGGATGGCAACAGGAGGTGGCAACAGCAGCAGATCTGAAGCTTAGGCCAAGACCCCTCTAACTGGGGCTTGGCTAGGATCCCAAGCTTCGGGGAGGCCAGGTGTAGTGAACCGGACTCATGCAAAATAGCAGAGTACTGGTAGAAAGTGAGTTGAAGAAACCACCTCTATATTTAGGAGAAGTTCCAAAGCTCATTAGATTATTTTCAGCGCGAATTCGGCGCGAAAATGAGTTTTGAAGAAAATACCATATTGGACTTCAGCTGAAAAGAGACCCTGTAATTGTCAAGAGACGACTGCGGTTGTGTCTAAAATGTGTTCCAAAGGTTCCGGAATGATTAAAATATGATTGGGGCTCAGTGGAGCGAAAACAAAAAATTTGTCGGTATGATCGTATTTTGAGGTCTGATTATTTTGATAAGGAAGAATCATAAATTTTTAATATGAAAAGGTTTTCGTAAGTGTTTGATATGTGTAGGAGGAGTTTCGGTAGTGTTGGATTTGATTTGAAGAGAAAACAGAATGAAAATCAAAATTTCGGAGCAAAAATAAGAAGAAAATAAAGAGTGCAGAAAACGTTGTTCACTGTACCAGGGTCCGGATCGTGGGATGAAGGTCCGGACCGTGGCCGTGAATCCTTGAAAAATCCTTGTTCGGGTTCCGGACCTTGCAGGAGGGTTCGGACCTTCAGCGGGTGACTGCGCAGGAAAGGTTTGGGGTCCAGACTTTGATAGCAACATCCGAACCGTCGGCAACAGAAATGCCCAGAGAGAGTGGCATTCTTATAAATAAGTGGTAGCGGCCCTTATATAAGGGGATTTGCCCCCTTTTCTCTGTGAAACACACACACACGACACACATTAAAAGAGAGAGTTTGCGAGAAGTCTACTCCCTCTCCCTCATGTACGCTTCCACCCTCTCCCTCTCCGATTGGGTTCCGAAGGTTGAGATCGAGCTCGCAAAGACTCGGGGAGCGAAAGGGAGAGGAAGCTTGCGACTCAAGGTAAGGGGTTCGGGTTTTCGAGTTCGAATTTTATTAAATCCTTTGAAATTGAGATTCTAGTGATTCCTACACACTTCTAACCTAGATTAATAAATAAAACACCGACAATTTTGATGTATTCTTGTAGAAATTGAAATCTAGGGTTAGAAAGGGTTTTTTTTGAATATTTAGGTTTTAAAACCTAATTAATGGTATAATTCTCTAATTGAAGGTTAGAGAAGTACGCCTAACAACTTTGATTAGAGAAACGATGAGGTCTCGATGGTCAATTGAAGAAATCGAGATGAAACTAAAGAACCTCATTCGTTAGTGCCGAAATGCGCCGAAATGGTGTCTCGGGAGCCTAATTACAAGTGACTATAAAAAATTAGGAATAATATGAGGTAGGGAATACCACCAAAATTTTTTGATCTCCCCTTTGTCTAAAGTCTCTTTGATTCATATATATATATATATATATATATATATATATATATATATATATATATATATATATATATATATATATATATATATATATATATATATATATATATATATTTATATATATATATTTATATATATATA